>CM029013.1:81722630-82153284 GCA_016801055.1 Panax notoginseng
AATAATAACTACTGTAACAATTATTGAGTAGTGCCTTCTTACGTAAGAATCAATAATTGGTGCAATACCGTGTGCTACTGTATTTTAACCACCGGGTATTCCAACAGTATTAACGGTAACAACTACGCCGTTATTTATAAACAACTTATACTTGTCGTTTTCTTCATCCAATCGCTTTCCGTTATGGGGCCCACACAAGGCTGCGTCGTCGTACGAATATTCCCCGACAGCAAGAATATTCCACGACCAACCGAATATTCACCGACCAAAAATAAATATTTTATAACCACTTGCTTATTTTGCAAAATTTGCACATTTCACCCATAACCAAAGTATTATATCAAATTAACCCCTTATTATTCACAATAATATTTAGAGAAAATTTGATTTTATTCATTAATAAGTTGGGGTCTTACAACCTCCCCTCCTTATGAAATTTCGTCCTCGAAATTGACGTACGTACCTGATATTTCAAAAAGGTGAGGATACCTCGCTTTCATTTCTGATTCCAACTCCCAGGTCATTTCTTCAATAGCATGGTTTCTCCACAAAACCTTAACTTGTGGTATAACCTTCGTGCGTAGGACATGCTCTTTCCTATCCAAGATCTTAACAGGTACCTCCTCGTACGTTAAATCTTCAGCTATCTCGTCTGGTTCTAACTCAATAATGTGGTTCGGGTCTTTAACATATTTACGAAGCATAGATATGTGAAAAACATTATGAACACGAGACATGCTTGGAGGTAATGCGAGTCTATATGCCACATTTCCTATTCGCTCAAGAATCTCAAATGGACCAACAAATCTTGGATTGAGCTTTCCTCTCTTCCCAAATCTTGTAACTCCCTTCCATGGTGCAACACGTAACAATACATGATCCCCAATATTAAATTCCACGTCCTTCCGATGAAGATCCGCATAACTCTTTTTTCGATCCTGTGCCGTTTGTATACGTTGTCGAATCGTTTGGATCTTCTCTGTAGTAATGCGTACCAATTCTGGTCCCAACAATGTTGCTTCACCCACCTCGTCCCAGCATACTGGAGAACGACATTTTCTTCCATACAACGCCTCAAATGGAGCCATACCTATGCTCGCCTGATAACTGTTGTTGTAGGAGAATTCCACCAATGGTAGGTACTTATCCCAACTCCCTTTGAGATCTAAGACACAAAGTCTTAATAGATCTTCAAGAGTTTGAATAGTCCTCTCTGATTGTCCGTCCGTTTGAGGATGGTATGCTGAACTGAATCGTAAATCCGTGCCCATAGCTTTCTGCAAGCTAACCCAAAATCGTGAAGTGAATCTTGGGTCACGATCCGAAACTATGGATACTGGCATGCCATGCAATCTCACAATCTCGTTCACGTACATACTAGCAAGACGTTCAAGGGAATAAGTCTCACGTATCGGCAAGAAATGAGCGGACTTGGTTAATCTATCAACAATAACCCAAATCGCATCTATGCCTTGAGAAACCTTGGGAAGACCTGTAACAAAATCCATAGTAATGTGTTCCCACTTCCATTTCGGGATCTCAAGTGGTTGCAATGGACCCTTTGGCACTTGATGCTCCGCCTTTACACGTTGACAAGTTAAACACCTCGAGATAAACTCCGCGATCTCTCTTTTCATATTGCTCCACCAAAATGTATGTCGAAGATCGTGATACATTTTGGTACTCCCAGGATGGATTGCAAACGGTGTGTTGTGTGCCTCCATCATTATTCTATGCTTCAAGTCAAAATCGTTAGGAACACAAAGTCTGGAGTTGACTCGAAGTATTCCTTCTTCATCGATTCTTGCTTCTGGAATAGCACCTTCTTGCACTTTCTTCTTCATACGCATCAGCTCTATGTCCGTAGCTTGAGCAGCTTTAACTTTATCGATTAAAGTCGGTTCTACTCGTATATTTGATATCATCATGTGGGTACTTGGAGCCTTCATCTCTATCTCCATCCTTTGCAAGTCATACAAAATGGGCCTTTGTGTTAAAAACATTGCACTCGTACCCGCATATGATCTTCTACTCAATGCGTCAGCTACTACGTTTGCTTTTCCAGGATGGTATTGGATGGTATGATCGTAATCTTTCAACAGCTCAAGCCAACGTCGTTGCCGCATGTTGAGTTCCTTTTGGGTGAAGAAATATTTGAGGCTTTTATGATCTGTATAGATCTCCACTTTCTCCCCATAAAGGTAGTGTCTCCAGATCTTCAACGCAAAAACGACTGCTGCCAACTCCAAATCATGAGTAGGATAATTCCTCTCATATTCTTTGAGTTGTCGTGAGGCATAGGCTATGACTTTCCCATGTTGCATGAGAACACATCCTAACCCTTTGCCTGAAGCATCGCTGTAGATAACAAATCCATCCGAACCAGATGGTATTGTCAAAACAGGTGCCGAAATGAGTCTCCTCTTGAGTTCTTGGAAACTCTTCTCGCATTCCTCACTCCATACGAATTTTGTATCTTTCCGAGTCAGCTGAGTTAGCGGAGTAGCGATTCGAGAAAATCCTTCCACAAATCTCCGATAATAACCAGCTAAGCCCAGAAAGCTACGTACTTCGGTTACCGACTTCGGTTGCTCCCAACTTTGTATGGCTTCAATCTTCGCCGGGTCGACAGATACTCCATGTTTTGACACCACGTGCCCAAGGAATGCTACTTCCTCAAGCCAGAACTCGCATTTCTTCAGTTTGGCATATAGCTTGTTTTCACGAAGCCTTTGCAGTACCAGCTTCAAATGGCGCTCATGATCTTCACGGCTTTTGGAATAGATGAGGATGTCATCAATAAAGACAACAACGAACTGATCCAAATATTCTTTGAATACACGGTTCATCATATCCATGAAGGCAGCAGGAGCATTAGTCAATCCAAAAGACATTACTAAGAATTCATAATGCCCGTACCGAGTTCTGAAGGCAGTCTTTGGAATATCCTCAGTTTTAATCTTCAGCTGATGATATCCAGAACGAAGATCGATCTTTGAAAAGAATTGTGCTCCTTGCAACTGGTCAAACAGGTCATCAATGCGAGGTAGCGGATACCTATTCTTGATGGTGACATGGTTCAATTCTCGATAGTCAATACAAAGTCGCATACTCCCGTCTTTCTTCTTTACGAATAAAACAGGAGCACCCCAAGGAGACGTACTAGGACGAATAAAACCGATGTCCAACAACTCCTGTAGTTGGACTTTTAACTCCTGAAGTTCAATAGGAGCCATTCGATATGGAGTTTTAGAAATGGGCTTTGTACCGGGTTCAAGGTCAATAAAGAATTCAATTTCTCGTTCCGGGGGTAGACCGGGAAGTTCTTCAGGAAATACATCGGAAATTCTCTAACAATAGAAATATTATTCAAATCTGACTTGTCTTTGTTCAAATCCATAACATGGGCTAAGAAAGCTTGACATCCGTTTTTCAATAAACGAATAGCTTTGTGGCTTGATATGACAGTGACTGATTTTAGTGGTTTAGTAGTTTGAATTCGTATGACAGGTTGGTTAGGAATATGAAAACTAACAACCTTACGAAAACAATCAATTTTAGCATGATGAGTGGTTAACCAATCAATTCCTAAAATCACATCAAAAGCAAGTATCTTTAAAGAGATAAGATCAACAGGTAATGTGATAGTGCCAACTTGGATCATGCAAGATTTATAAACTGTAGATGTAACGAAGGTTTCACCCAACGGAGTTTCAACAGATAAGTTAAAGTCCAATTTCTCCGGAGTCAAGTTTAAACGTTGAGCACAAGCAGGAGAGATAAAAGAATGGGTAGAACCGGTATCTAGTAAAGTATAAACTTCGCAAGAATTCAAGATTAGCTTACCCGTGATCACCTCGTTCGGGTTTCTCGCGTTTTGGCCAGTAACGACAAACGCCCTTCCAGGAACCGCTGATTTCGACTTATCCGGGACAGCTTTTGGAGTCACCATCCCCGCTGAACTTGGTTTTGCTACAGAACACTCTCGAGCTATATGACCTTCCTTTCCACAGTTATAACATACCTTGGATTGTTGTGGGCAGTTTGGGCTGATATGTCCCTCTTTCCCACATTTGTAACATACGACCGGTGGTCGTTCTCCTCCCCTAGAAACAGTTGATGTTTGTGCTGACGTCTTCACGTTATCATTGTTGTACCTTCTCTTCTTGAAATCTCCTCCCGACTCGCTCCTTCTATTATCACGACCACGATTACCACCAGAGTGGTTACCGCTTTTGTCCGAATGTTTTCCTCCCTGCTGGTTTTCATTGCTTCGATGACTGCCACCACCGGTATGACCCTGGTTGTGGTCCCTCGGTTGCACATACTCATTATCTCGCTCTAATAATTGAGCCCTGTTTACAACATCTGAATATAAAGAAAATTTATGAGAGATAAGATATTGCCGAATCTCGGGTTTTAGACCTCTCAGAAACATCCTTGTCATTCGTTCCTCATTTTCGACCAAATGAGGTGCAAACCTGGATAACTCTGCAAACTTCGCCTCGTACTGGGACACCGTCATGTTGTTTTGTTCCAGTCTAATAAACTCAACCTCCTTCATATGACGAATACTTTCAGGAAAGTACTTGTCATTGAACAGTTTTTGAAATGTTTCCCAGGACATGTTGAGTGCGTCAGGCTGGGTACGCTTCACAGACTCCCACCAGTAGTCTGCCTCACCGCGGAACATAAATGTGGCGAATGGAACCTTCTGTTCCTCCGTGCATCCCAAGACATCAAATATCTTGGTAATTTGCTTGACCCACGTTTCCGCCATGATCGGATCTCGTGGTTCTGGTGGATTCTTTGGCTGTGACAAACCGCGCTGTTATCACACCCGTATTCTGCACACGAGTTCCCTCGTCTGATTTTGCATGAACTGCAAAAAGCTCCTAAACATTCCATCATTCATCGTTTGCTCGGTAACGTTGTTTACAGGAGGAATATTGCCTTCCTGTTGCACGTTCCCTGGGTAGTGATCAAAGGTGTCTCCACGGTTGATTTACTCCATTATTAACGTTCTCAGCTGCCTTCCTGCCATAAAGTTAATAGTCACAATAGTCTATACTTGACTCCAAATACACCTTCTCAGGTCATTCTAGCGAAGGAATTCCCCGTCTCTCCCCTCCTAGTTCTTGTCTCATATCTCAGCCAGGGATCATATCCCTAAGCTCTGATACCAACTTAACTATCGATTAGTCAGGTCTACTCGTATTTTGATCTCATCATGTCTACTTGGAGTCTTCATCTCTATCTCCATCCTTTGCAAGTCATACAAAATGGGCCTTTGGTTAAATACATTCACTCGTACCCGCATATGTCTTCTACTCAATGCGTCAGCTACTACGTTTGCTTTTCCAGGATGGTACAGGAGTAGGCTCGTAATCTTTCAACAGCTCAACCAACGTCGCCCCCAATGTTCTTCCTTCTGTGAAGAAATAGTGAGGCAAAAATGATCTGTATAGATCATCCACTACCCCATACAGGTAGTGTCTCCAGATAATTCAACAAAAAACGTGCTGCCAACTCCAAATCATGATAGGATAATTACAACATATTTTTAGAAATCGTGAGGAATGCTATAGACTTTCAGTTGCATCAGAACACATCCTAACCCTTTGTTCTCACATCCTGTAGAGAAAAATCCATCCGAACCAAATGGATTGTCAAAACAGGCCGAAATGAATATCCTCTCAGTTCTTCAAACTATTCATCTTTCACTCAGGCCAACAAATTTTGTATCTTTCGGTCAGTTCAGTTAACGGAGTAGCGATGAAAAATCCTTCACAAATCTCGATAATAACCAGCTAAGCCCAGAAAGTAATACATCATTTACCGACTTCAATTGATCCCAACTTTGTATATTCAATCTTCAGCCAACAGATAGTCCATTTTTGACACCACGGCCAAGGAATTTTACTTCATCAAGCCAGAACTCGCAATTCTTCAGTTTGGCATATGCCGTATTCACGATAGCCTTTGCAGTACAGCTTCAAATGGCGCTCATGATCTTCAGGCTTTTGGAATAGATGAAAATGTCATCAATAAAGACAACAACGAACTGATCCAAAATATTCTTTGAATACACGGTCATCATATCCATGAAGGCAGCAGGAGCATTAGAAAAAAAAAGACATTACTCAAAATTCATAATGCCGTACCGAGTTCTGAAGAAAGTCTTTGGAATATCCTCAGTTTTAATCTTCAGCTGATGATATCCAGAACGAAGATCGATCTTTGAAAAGAATTGTGCTCCTTGCAACTTCAAACAGGTCATTAATGCGAGGTAGGGATACCTATTCTTGATGGTGACATGCTACAATTCTCGATAGTCAATACAAATCGCATACTCCAGTCATTTCTTCACGAATAAAATGGAGCACCCCAAGGAGAACTTACTAGGACGAATAAAACTCCGATGTCCAACAACTCCTGAAGTTACTTTTAACTCCTGAAGTTCAATATATACATTCATATGGGTTTCAAAATGGGCTTTGTACCGGGTTCAGGTCAATAAAGAATTCAATTTCTCGTTCAGGGGTAGACCGCAAAGTTCTTCAAAAATACATCGGGAAATTCTCTAACAATAGAAATATTATTCAAATCTGACTTGTCTTTGTTTAAATCCATAACATGGGCTAAGAAAGCTTGACATCCTTTTTTCAATAAACGAATAGCTTTGTGGCTTGATATGACAGTGACTGATTTTAGTGGTTTTAGTTTGAATTCGTATGACAGGTGGTTAGGAATATGAAAACTAACAACCTTACGAAAACAATCAATTTTAGCATGATGAGTGGTTAAACCAATCAATTCCTAAAATCACATCAAAAGCAAGTATCTTTAAAGAGATAAGATCAACAGGTAATGTGATAGTACCAACTTGGATCATGCAAGATTTATAAACTGTAGATGTAACGAAGGTTTCACCCAACGGAGTTTCAAAGATAAGTTAAAGTCCAATTTCCCGGAGTCAAGTTTAAACGTTGAGCACAAGCAGGAGAGATAAAAGAATGGGTAGAACCGGTATCTATTAAAGTATAAACTTCGCAAGAATTCAAGATTAGCTTACCCGTGATCACCTCGTTCGGGTTTCTCGCGTTTTAGCCAGTAATGACAAACGCCCTTCCAGGAACCGCTGATTTCGACTTATCCGGGATAACTTTTGGAGTCACCATCCCCGCTGAACTTGGTTTCGCTACAGAACACTCTCGAGCTATATGACCTTCCTTTCCACAGTTATAACATACCTTGGATTGTTGTGGGAGTTTGGGCTGATATGTCCCTCTTTCCCACATTTGTAACATACGACCGGTGTCGTTCTCCTCCCCTAGAAACAGTTGATGTTTGTGCTGACGTCTTCACGTTATCATTGTTGTACCTTCTCTTCTTGAAATCTCTCCCGACTCGCTCCTTCTATTATCACGACCACGATTACCACCAGAGTGGTTACCGCTTTTGTCCGAATGTTTCCTCCCTGCTGGTTTTCATTGCTTCGATGACTGCTACCACCGGTATAACCCTGGTTGTGGTCCCTCGGTTGCACATACTCATTATCTCGCTCTAATAATTGAGCCCTGTTTACAACATCTGAATATAAAGAAATTTTTATGAGAGATAAGATATTGTCGAATCTCGGGTTTTAGACCTCTCTGAAACATCCTTGTCATTCGTTCCTCATTTTTCGACCAAATGAGGTGCAAACCTGGATAACTCTGCAAACTTCGCCTCGTACTGGGACACCGTCATGTTGTTTTGTTCCAGTCTAATAAACTCAACTTCCTTCATATGACGAATACTTTCAGGAAAGTACTTGTCATTGAACAGTTTTTGAAATGTTTCCAGGACATGTTGAGTGCGTCAGGCTGGGTACGCTTCACAGACTCCCACCAGTTTAGTGTCTGCCTCACCGCGGAACATAAATGTGGCGAATGGAACCTTCTGTTCCTCCGTGCATCCCAAGACATCAAATTATCTTGGTAATTTGCTTGACCCACGTTTTCCGCCATGATCGGATCCGGCTTTCCCTTAAATTCTGGTGGTCCCAATTCTTTGAATGCTTAGCTGTGACAAACCGCGCGTTGTTATCATTTCCACCGTATTTGCACACGAGTCTCCCTCGTCTGATTTTGCATGAACTGCAAAAAGCTCCTAAACATTCCATCATTCATCGTTTGCTCGGTAACGTTGTTTACAGGAGGAATATTGCCTTCCTGTTGCACGTTCCCCTGGGTAGTGATCAAAGGTGTCTCCACGGTCTGATTTACTCCATTATTAACGTTCTCAGCTGCCATTCTTAAATACTGCCATAAAACAAGGGTTAATAGTCATGTCATATATTATCCCTATACTCTGACCGACCAAATAAACACCAAATAAACTTAGTCAGGTCATACTAGCGAAGGAATTCCCCGTCTCTTCCCTCCTAGTTCTTGTCTCACATCTCAGCAGGGATCATATCTAAGCTCTGATACCAACTGACTCTCATGGTGCTTCAACCACAGCACCTCACAAGTTATCAGTTTGACCGCAAACGGCGTCCCTACGAGAGTCTGGCTTCGTGCATCCCCCATCAACAGGAAGTCACCAGCGAGAGGCTCGGGGCTCTTTACTTATAGCTCTGATACCAACTGTGACGCCCCCAGAATAGGTATACAACACCCATTCTGAGTCGCCAAATACATGGTACAGAAAGCAAACTACAACTTCAATAATACAATTGTCGTGCAAAATACGACAACACATACTGTGAGTTTAAATACAAATATTGTCTTCTAGACAATATCCACACTCAAATAAATCCTCATTACAATTATTCAAACACTATTTTACAGAAATAGTGAGGACTGCTAATACATCTTTCTAGAACCATCACTCCATACCCCGACTAGATCCTGCTATGTTCTCACCTCCTGAGAAGAAAAATGGAACAAAAAGGAAAAGGGTGAGCTCAACTAGCCCAGTAAAGAATATTATGACTAAGATAATATACAACAAATTATCGTTAGTCTTCAACAGGGAAAAATCTGATAAAATATAATCGACAACAAGTTTTAGATCAACAACTGCAGCGGAAACAGCAAACCATTAGAAGAGTCAAGTAGAGAAAGAATTCTACTATCTTCTAAGATTTAAAAGTCCATCATCAATATTTTATCCCTGTAACATCAATTAATAATCATCTTTAACCAAATATTCATCTTTGCACTACAGGCCAAAGATATTCATTTGTATCATCAGTCGGTCATGTTCATCTCAACACCTGTTCATCTTTGCACTACAGGCCAAAGATATTCATCAAGTAATTATACATCTTTGCACTACAGGCCAAAGATATTCAGTAATATCATCATTTAGGACTGAGGATGATGAAAAATATCTTAAAGAGAACGAATCCAATGAGACAGAAGGACAAATAGTAGGGATTCGTATAACAGTTTATCCAAGATCAATAATACTTCATAATAATCAATTGTGAAGCAGAATTCAAAAATAAAGATCAAAACATGGATACAATCAAAGATAGTAACCATAATAGACATCTTGGACAAAAAGGGAAAATTTTATTTTTCGGTGAATAGTGCCGTATTCGTGAATAGTGCCGTATACGTGAATAGTGCCGTATACGTGAATAGTAACCCCCGACACAAAAAGTTCCAAATTTGATAAAAACTCATATCAATATTTCAGCATAATGATATTGAAGAAAATAATATCATTAAGAAGAAAATAATATCCCTTACCTCAAAATATCAGTACTTCTGGTCGGAATACCGGTATAAGGCTGAAAGAAACTTGCTCTGATGAATAGAAACTCTCAAAGTATCTAAATACTCACAAAATACACTCAATAATCTAGAGAGAGAAAGAGAGAAAACTTGTTTCTGGTGTGATTTTCAATTCTAACTTAGCCCTCTATTTATAGGAAAATTTTGGTAGGTTTGACCTGCAACCTGATGGCTTTACCTGCTACTATTCCCACCCACCACATTTGAAATATAATTCAGCACATTTCTTCACCAACCACAAGTGGGGCCCACCAATTCTAGAATTTTCCACCAAAATGATAAACTCCGAAAATTCAACAATTTCTGAACCAGTCATCTTGTAAAATTCGTAATAAATCATACGTTCATTTTTAACGGTTCAAAATTTGTGGACATATACTCAACTTATATATGTATAACATATCCAAAAATTACCACGATCCAACGGTCGGATTAAAAATTATAACCCCCGCAAAATATCTCAAAAACCCTGATTTTTAATACCTCCATTCCGACAAAAATACTGATAAAAACCTCAACATTAACTCCTTCATTTTTAACCACAAAAATATATCCCTCATTTATATCCACATAAAATAAATATTTCCTTATCATATGAATCAATAATTAATTATTCACAAATAATATTACAGAATCACATTTATGACAACCAGGCCGTTCCCAGGAAAGAGGGGGCTTTCCAATAAGGATTTCTCCTTACTGGCGCGCAATTAGATGACCAAACCTCTCCTTAGACAGAACTTTCTAGACATTGCCAATAATGTTATCTAATAATATTATTCAAATAATATGAATTATTGATCTGATAAATGAAAATACTGTGCAGCAACAATTATTGAAACAACAATAATATAAAATATCAACGCAGCAATTATTGAATCAATAAAATAAAATATTGAATAATAACTACTGTAACAATTATTGAGTAGTGCCTTCTTACGTAAGAATCAATAATTGGTGCAATACCGTGTGCTACTGTATTTTAACCACCGGGTATTCCAACAGTATTAACGGTAACAACTACGCCGTTATTTATAAACAACTTATACTTGTCGTTTTCTTCATCCAATCGCTTTCCGTTATGGGGCCCACACAAGGCTGCGTCGTCGTACGAATATTCCCCGACAGCAAGAATATTCCACGACCAACCGAATATTCACCGACCAAAATAAATATTTTATAACCACTTGCTTATTTTGCAAAATTTGCACATTTCACCCATAACCAAAGTATTATATCAAATTAACCCTTATTATTCACAATAATATTTAGAGAAAATTTGATTTTATTCATTAATAAGTTGGGGTCTTACAACCTCCCCTCCTTATGAAATTTCGTCCTCGAAATTGACGTACGTACCTGATGTTTCAAAAAGGTGAGGATACCTCGCTTTCATTTCTGATTCCAACTCCCAGGTCATTTCTTCAATAGCATGGTTTCTCCACAAAACCTTAACTTGTGGTATAACCTTCGTGCGTAGGACATGCTCTTTCCTATCCAAGATCTTAACAGGTACCTCCTCGTACGTTAAATCTTCAGCTATCTCGTCTGGTTCTAACTCAATAATGTGGTTCGGGTCTTTAACATATTTACGAAGCATAGATATGTGAAAAACATTATGAACACGAGACATGCTTGGAGGTAATGCGAGTCTATATGCCACATTTCCTATTCGCTCAAGAATCTCAAATGGACCAACAAATCTTGGATTGAGCTTTCCTCTCTTCCCAAATCTTGTAACTCCCTTCCATGGTGCAACACGTAACAATACATGATCCCCAATATTAAATTCCACGTCCTTCCGATGAAGATCCGCATAACTCTTTTGTCGATCCTGTGCCGTTTGTATACGTTGTCGAATCGTTTGGATCTTCTCTGTAGTAATGCGTACCAATTCTGGTCCCAACAATGTTGCTTCACCCACCTCGTCCCAGCATACTGGAGAACGACATTTTCTTCCATACAACGCCTCAAATGGAGCCATACCTATGCTCGCCTGATAACTGTTGTTGTAGGAGAATTCCACCAATGGTAGGTACTTATCCCAACTCCCTTTGAGATCTAAGACACAAAGTCTTAATAGATCTTCAAGAGTTTGAATAGTCCTCTCTGATTGTCCGTCCGTTTGAGGATGGTATGCTGAACTGAATCGTAAATCCGTGCCCATAGCTTTCTGCAAGCTAACCCAAAATCGTGAAGTGAATCTTGGGTCACGATCCGAAACTATGGATACTGGCATGCCATGCAATCTCACAATCTCGTTCACGTACATACTAGCAAGACGTTCAAGGGAATAAGTCTCACGTATCGGCAAGAAATGAGCGGACTTGGTTAATCTATCAACAATAACCCAAATCGCATCTATGCCTTGAGAAACCTTGGGAAGACCCGTAACAAAATCCATAGTAATGTGTTCCCACTTCCATTTCGGAATCTCAAGTGGTTGCAATGGACCCTTTGGCACTTGATGCTCCGCCTTTACACGTTGACAAGTTAAACACCTCGAGATAAACTCCGCGATCTCTCTTTTCATATTGCTCCACCAAAATGTATGTCGAAGATCGTGATACATTTTGGTACTCCCAGGATGGATTGCAAACGGTGTGTTGTGTGCCTCCATCATTATTCTATGCTTCAAGTCAAAATCGTTAGGAACACAAAGTCTGGAGTTGACTCGAAGTATTCCTTCTTCATCGATTCTTGCTTCTGGAATAGCACCTTCTTGCACTTTCTTCTTCATACGCATCAGCTCTATGTCCGTAGCTTGAGCAGCTTTAACTTTATCGATTAAAGTCGGTTCTACTCGTATATTTGATATCATCATGTGGGTACTTGGAGCCTTCATCTCTATCTCCATCCTTTGCAAGTCATACAAAATGGGCCTTTGTGTTAAAAACATTGCACTCGTACCCGCATATGATCTTCTACTCAATGCGTCAGCTACTACGTTTGCTTTTCCAGGATGGTATTGGATGGTATGATCGTAATCTTTCAACAGCTCAAGCCAACGTCGTTGCCGCATGTTGAGTTCCTTTTGGGTGAAGAAATATTTGAGGCTTTTATGATCTGTATAGATCTCCACTTTCTCCCCATACAGGTAGTGTCTCCAGATCTTCAACGCAAAAACGACTGCTGCCAACTCCAAATCATGAGTAGGATAATTCCTCTCATATTCTTTGAGTTGTCGTGAGGCATAGGCTATGACTTTCCCATGTTGCATGAGAACACATCCTAACCCTTTGCCTGAAGCATCGCTGTAGATAACAAATCCATCCGAACCAGATGGTATTGTCAAAACAGGTGCCGAAATGAGTCTCCTCTTGAGTTCTTGGAAACTCTTCTCGCATTCCTCACTCCATACGAATTTTGTATCTTTCCGAGTCAGCTGAGTTAACGGAGTAGCGATTCGAGAAAATCCTTCCACAAATCTCCGATAATAACCAGCTAAGCCCAGAAAGCTACGTACTTCGGTTACCGACTTCGGTTGCTCCCAACTTTGTATGGCTTCAATCTTCGCCGGGTCGACAGATACTCCATGTTTTGACACCACGTGCCCAAGGAATGCTACTTCCTCAAGCCAGAACTCGCATTTCTTCAGTTTGGCATATAGCTTGTTTTCACGAAGCCTTTGCAGTACCAGCTTCAAATGGCGCTCATGATCTTCACGGCTTTTGGAATAGATGAGGATGTCATCAATAAAGACAACAACGAACTGATCCAAATATTCTTTGAATACACGGTTCATCATATCCATGAAGGCAGCAGGAGCATTAGTCAATCCAAAAGACATTACTAAGAATTCATAATGCCCGTACCGAGTTTCTGAAGGCAGTCTTTGGAATATCCTCAGTTTTAATCTTCAGCTGATGATATCCAGAACGAAGATCGATCTTTGAAAAGAATTGTGCTCCTTGCAACTGGTCAAACAGGTCATCAATGCGAGGTAGCGGATACCTATTCTTGATGGTGACATGGTTCAATTCTCGATAGTCAATACAAAGTCGCATACTCCCGTCTTTCTTCTTTACGAATAAAACAGGAGCACCCCAAGGAGACGTACTAGGACGAATAAAACCGATGTCCAACAACTCCTGTAGTTGGACTTTTAACTCCTGAAGTTCAATAGGAGCCATTCGATATGGAGTTTTAGAAATGGGCTTTGTACCGGGTTCAAGGTCAATAAAGAATTCAATTTCTCGTTCCGGGGGTAGACGGGAAGTTCTTCAGGAAATACATCGGGAAATTCTCTAACAATAGAAATATTATTCAAATCTGACTTGTCTTTGTTCAAATCCATAACATGGGCTAAGAAAGCTTGACATCCGTTTTTCAATAAACGAATAGCTTTGTGGCTTGATATGACAGTGACTGATTTTAGTGGTTTAGTAGTTTGAATTCGTATGACAGGTTGGTTAGGAATATGAAAACTAACAACCTTACGAAAACAATCAATTTTAGCATGATGAGTGGTTAACCAATCAATTCCTAAAATCACATCAAAAGCAAGTATCTTTAAAGAGATAAGATCAACAGGTAATGTGATAGTGCCAACTTGGATCATGCAAGATTTATAAACTGTAGATGTAACGAAGGTTTCACCCAACGGAGTTTCAACAGATAAGTTAAAGTCCAATTTCTCCGGAGTCAAGTTTAAACGTTGAGCACAAGCAGGAGAGATAAAAGAATGGGTAGAACCGGTATCTAGTAAAGTATAAACTTCGCAAGAATTCAAGATTAGCTTACCCGTGATCACCTCGTTCGGGTTTCTCGCGTTTTGGCCAGTAACGACAAACGCCCTTCCAGGAACCGCTGATTTCGACTTATCCGGGATAACTTTTGGAGTCACCATCCCCGCTGAACTTGGTTTTGCTACAGAACACTCTCGAGCTATATGACCTTCCTTTCCACAGTTATAACATACCTTGGATTGTTGTGGGCAGTTTGGGCTGATATGTCCCTCTTTCCCACATTTGTAACATACGACCGGTGGTCGTTCTCCTCCCCTAGAAACAGTTGATGTTTGTGCTGACGTCTTCACGTTATCATTGTTGTACCTTCTCTTCTTGAAATCTCCTCCCGACTCGCTCCTTCTATTATCACGACCACGATTACCACCAGAGTGGTTACCGCTTTTGTCCGAATGTTTTCCTCCCTGCTGGTTTTCATTGCTTCGATGACTGCCGCCACCGGTATGACCCTGGTTGTGGTCCCTCGGTTGCACATACTCATTATCTCGCTCTAATAATTGAGCCCTGTTTACAACATCTGAATATAAAGAAAATTTATGAGAGATAAGATATTGTCGAATCTCGGGTTTTAGACCTCTCAGAAACATCCTTGTCATTCGTTCCTCATTTTCGACCAAATGAGGTGCAAACCTGGATAACTCTGCAAACTTCGCCTCGTACTGGGACACCGTCATGTTGTTTTGTTCCAGTCTAATAAACTCAACCTCCTTCATATGACGAATACTTTCAGGAAAGTACTTGTCATTGAACAGTTTTTGAAATGTTTCCCAGGACATGTTGAGTGCGTCAGGCTGGGTACGCTTCACAGACTCCCACCAGTAGTCTGCCTCACCGCGGAACATAAATGTGGCGAATGGAACCTTCTGTTCCTCCGTGCATCCCAAGACATCAAATATCTTGGTAATTTGCTTGACCCACGTTTCCGCCATGATCGGATCCGGCTTTCCCTTAAATTCTGGTGGTCCCAATTCTTTGAACTGCTTAGCTGTGACAAACCGCGCGTTGTTATCATTTCCACCCGTATTCTGCACACGAGTCTCCCTCGTCTGATTTTGCATGAACTGCAAAAAGCTCCTAAACATTCCATCATTCATCGTTTGCTCGGTAACGTTGTTTACAGGAGGAATATTGCCTTCCTGTTGCACGTTCCCTGGGTAGTGATCAAAGGTGTCTCCACGGTCTGATTTACTCCATTATTAACGTTCTCAGCTGCCATTCTTAAATACTGCCATAAAACAAGGGTTAATAGTCATGTCATATATTATCCCTATACTCTGACCGACCAAATAAACACCAAATAAACTTAGTCAGGTCATACTAGCGAAGGAATTCCCCGTCTCTCCCCTCCTAGTTCTTGTCTCACATCTCAGCCAGGGATCATATCCCTAAGCTCTGATACCAACTGTGACTCTCACTCACCTCACGTACCTATCATTTGCCACCGCATCCTACGGAGAAGCTTCGGTGCATATCAACAGTCACCAGCGCGAGCTCTTTACTTATAGCTCTGATACCAACTGTGACGCCCCCAGAATAGGTATACAACACCCATTCTGAGTCGCCAAATACATGGTACAGAAAGCAAACTACAACTTCAATAATACAATTGTCGTGCAAAATACGACAACACATACTGTGAGTTTAAATACAAATATTGTCTTCTAGACAATATCCACACTCAAATAAATCCTCATTACAATTATTCAAACACTATTTTACAGAAATAGTGAGGACTGCTAATACATCTTTCTAGAACCATCACTCCATACCCCGACTAGATCCTGCTATGTTCTCACCTCCTGAGAAGAAAAATGGAACAAAAAGGAAAAGGGTGAGCTCAACTAGCCCAGTAAAGAATATTATGACTAAGATAATATACAACAAATTATCGTTAGTCTTCAACAGGGAAAAATCTGATAAAATATAATCGACAACAAGTTTTAGATCAACAACTGCAGCGGAAACAGCAAACCATTAGAAGAGTCAAGTAGAGAAAGAATTCTACTATCTTCTAAGATTTAAAAGTCCATCATCAATATTTTATCCCTGTAACATCAATTAATAATCATCTTTAACCAAATATTCATCTTTGCACTACAGGCCAAAGATATTCATTTGTATCATCAGTCGGTCATGTTCATCTCAACACCTGTTCATCTTTGCACTACAGGCCAAAGATATTCATCAAGTAATTATACATCTTTGCACTACAGGCCAAAGATATTCAGTAATATCATCATTTAGGACTGAGGATGATGAAAAATATCTTAAAGAGAACGAATCCAATGAGACAGAAGGACAAATAGTAGGGATTCGTATAACAGTTTATCCAAGATCAATAATACTTCATAATAATCAATTGTGAAGCAGAATTCAAAAATAAAGATCAAAACATGGATACAATCAAAGATAGTAACCATAATAGACATCTTGGACAAAAAGGGAAAATTTTATTTTTCGGTGAATAGTGCCGTATTCGTGAATAGTGCCGTGCCGTATACGTGAATAGTAACCCCCGACACAAAAAGTTCCAAATTTGATAAAAACTCATATCAATATTTCAGCATAATGATATTGAAGAAAATAATATCATTAAGAAGAAAATAATATCCCTTACCTCAAAATATCAGTACTTCTGGTCGGAATACGGTATAAGGCTGAAAGAAACTTGCTCTGATGAATAGAAACTCTCAAAGTATCTAAATACTCACAAAATACACTCAATAATCTAGAGAGAGAAAGAGAGAAAACTTGTTTCTGGTGTGATTTTCAATTCTAACTTAGCCCTCTATTTATAGGAAAATTTTGGTAGGTTTGACCTGCAACCTGATGGCTTTACCTGCTACTATTCCCACCCACCACATTTGAAATATAATTCAGCACATTTCTTCACCAACCACAAGTGGGGCCCACCAATTCTAGAATTTTCCACCAAAATGATAAACTCCGAAAATTCAACAATTTCTGAACCAGTCATCTTGTAAAATTCGTAATAAATCATACGTTCATTTTTTAACGGTTCAAAATTTGTGGACATATACTCAACTTATATATGTATAACATATCCAAAAATTACCACGATCCAACGGTCGGATTAAAAATTATAACCCCCGCAAAATATCTCAAAAACCCTGATTTTTAATACCTCCATTCCGACAAAAATACTGACAAAAACCTCAACATTAACTCCTTCATTTTTAACCACAAAAATATATCCCTCATTTATATCCACATAAAATAAATATTTCCTTATCATATGAATCAATAATTAATTATTCACAAATAATATTACAGAATCACATTTATGACAACCAGGCCGTTCCCAGGAAAGAGGGGGCTTTCCAATAAGGATTTCTCCTTACTGGCGCGCAATTAGATGACCAAACCTCTCCTTAGACAGAACTTTCTAGACATTGCCAATAATGTTATCTAATAATATTATTCAAATAATATGAATTATTGATCTGATAAATGAAAATACTGTGCAGCAACAATTATTGAAACAACAATAATATAAAATATCAACGCAGCAATTATTGAATCAATAAAATAAAATATTGAATAATAACTACTGTAACAATTATTGAGTAGTGCCTTCTTACGTAAGAATCAATAATTGGTGCAATACCGTGTGCTACTGTATTTTAACCACCGGGTATTCCAACAGTATTAACGGTAACAACTACGCCGTTATTTATAAACAACTTATACTTGTCGTTTTCTTCATCCAATCGCTTTCCGTTATGGGGCCCACACAAGGCTGCGTCGTCGTACGAATATTCCCCGATAGCAAGAATATTCCACGACCAACCGAATATTCACCGACCAAAAATAAATATTTTATAACCACTTGCTTATTTTGCAAAATTTGCACATTTCACCCATAACCAAAGTATTATATCAAATTAACCCTTATTATTCACAATAATATTTAGAGAAAATTTGATTTTATTCATTAATAAGTTGGGGTCTTACAACCTCCCCTCCTTATGAAATTTCGTCCTCGAAATTGACGTACGTACCTGATGTTTCAAAAAGGTGAGGATACCTCGCTTTCATATCTGATTCCAACTCCCAGGTCATTTCTTCAATAGCATGGTTTCTCCACAAAACCTTAACTTGTGGTATAACCTTCGTGCGTAGGACATGCTCTTTCCTATCCAAGATCTTAACAGGTACCTCCTCGTACGTTAAATCTTCAGCTATCTCGTCTGGTTCTAACTCAATAATGTGGTTCGGGTCTTTAACATATTTACGAAGCATAGATATGTGAAAAACATTATGAACACGAGACATGCTTGGAGGTAATGCGAGTCTATATGCCACATTTCCTATTCGCTCAAGAATCTCAAATGGACCAACAAATCTTGGATTGAGCTTTCCTCTCTTCCCAAATCTTGTAACTCCCTTCCATGGTGCAACACGTAACAATACATGATCCCCAATATTAAATTCCACGTCCTTCCGATGAAGATCCGCATAACTCTTTTGTCGATCCTGTGCCGTTTGTATACGTTGTCGAATCGTTTGGATCTTCTCTGTAGTAATGCGTACCAATTCTGGTCCCAACAATGTTGCTTCACCCACCTCGTCCCAGCATACTGGAGAACGACATTTTCTTCCATACAACGCCTCAAATGGAGCCATACCTATGCTCGCCTGATAACTGTTGTTGTAGGAGAATTCCACCAATGGTAGGTACTTATCCCAACTCCCTTTGAGATCTAAGACACAAAGTCTTAATAGATCTTCAAGAGTTTGAATAGTCCTCTCTGATTGTCCGTCCGTTTGAGGATGGTATGCTGAACTGAATCGTAAATCCGTGCCCATAGCTTTCTGCAAGCTAACCCAAAATCGTGAAGTGAATCTTGGGTCACGATCCGAAACTATGGATACTGGCATGCCATGCAATCTCACAATCTCGTTCACGTACATACTAGCAAGACGTTCAAGGGAATAAGTCTCACGTATCGGCAAGAAATGAGCGGACTTGGTTAATCTATCAACAATAACCCAAATAACATCTATGCCTTGAGAAACCTTGGGAAGACCCGTAACAAAATCCATAGTAATGTGTTCCCACTTCCATTTCGGAATCTCAAGTGGTTGCAATGGACCCTTTGGCACTTGATGCTCCGCCTTTACACGTTGACAAGTTAAACACCTCGAGATAAACTCCGCGATCTCTCTTTTCATATTGCTCCACCAAAATGTATGTCGAAGATCGTGATACATTTTGGTACTCCCAGGATGGATTGCAAACGGTGTGTTGTGTGCCTCCATCATTATTCTATGCTTCAAGTCAAAATCGTTAGGAACACAAAGTCTGGAGTTGACTCGAAGTATTCCTTCTTCATCGATTCTTGCTTCTGGAATAGCACCTTCTTGCACTTTCTTCTTCATACGCATCAGCTCTATATCCGTAGCTTGAGCAGCTTTAACTTTATCGATTAAAGTCGGTTCTACTCGTATATTTGATATCATCATGTGGGTACTTGGAGCCTTCATCTCTATCTCCATCCTTTGCAAGTCATACAAAATGGGCCTTTGTGTTAAAAACATTGCACTCGTACCCGCATATGATCTTCTACTCAATGCGTCAGCTACTACGTTTGCTTTTCCAGGATGGTATTGGATGGTATGATCGTAATCTTTCAACAGCTCAAGCCAACGTCGTTGCCGCATGTTGAGTTCCTTTTGGGTGAAGAAATATTTGAGGCTTTTATGATCTGTATAGATCTCCACTTTCTCCCCATACAGGTAGTGTCTCCAGATCTTCAACGCAAAAAACGACTGCTGCCAACTCCAAATCATGAGTAGGATAATTCCTCTCATATTCTTTGAGTTGTCGTGAGGCATAGGCTATGACTTTCCCATGTTGCATGAGAACACATCCTAACCCTTTGCCTGAAGCATCGCTGTAGATAACAAATCCATCCGAACCAGATGGTATTGTCAAAACAGGTGCCGAAATGAGTCTCCTCTTGAGTTCTTGGAAACTCTTCTCGCATTCCTCACTCCATACAAATTTTGTATCTTTCCGAGTCAGCTGAGTTAACGGAGTAGCGATTCGAGAAAATCCTTCCACAAATCTCCGATAATAACCAGCTAAGCCCAGAAAGCTACGTACTTCGGTTACCGACTTCGGTTGCTCCCAACTTTGTATGGCTTCAATCTTCGCCGGGTCGACAGATACTCCATGTTTTGACACCACGTGCCCAAGGAATGCTACTTCCTCAAGCCAGAACTCGCATTTCTTCAGTTTGGCATATAGCTTGTTTTCACGAAGCCTTTGCAGTACCAGCTTCAAATGGCGCTCATGATCTTCACGGCTTTTGGAATAGATGAGGATGTCATCAATAAAGACAACAACGAACTGATCCAAATATTCTTTGAATACACGGTTCATCATATCCATGAAGGCAGCAGGAGCATTAGTCAATCCAAAAGACATTACTAAGAATTCATAATGCCCGTACCGAGTTCTGAAGGCAGTCTTTGGAATATCCTCAGTTTTAATCTTCAGCTGATGATATCCAGAACGAAGATCGATCTTGAAAAGAATTGTGCTCCTTGCAACTGGTCAAACAGGTCATCAATGCGAGGTAGCGGATACCTATTCTTGATGGTGACATGGTTCAATTCTCGATAGTCAATACAAAGTCGCATACTCCCGTCTTTCTTCTTTACGAATAAAATAGGAGCACCCCAAGGAGACGTACTAGGACGAATAAAACCGATGTCCAACAACTCCTGTAGTTGGACTTTTAACTCCTGAAGTTCAATAGGGCCATTCGATATGGAGTTTTAGAAATGGGCTTTGTACCGGGTTCAAGGTCAATAAAGAATTCAATTTCTCGTTCGGGGGTAGACCGGGAAGTTCTTCAGGAAATACATCGGGAAATTCTCTAACAATAGAAATATTATTCAAATCTGACTTGTCTTTGTTCAAATCCATAACATGGGCTAAGAAAGCTTTGACATCCGTTTTTCAATAAACGAATAGCTTTGTGGCTTGATATGACAGTGACTGATTTTAGTGGTTTAGTAGTTTGAATTCGTATGACAGGTTGGTTAGGAATATGAAAACTAACAACCTTACGAAAACAATCAATTTTAGCATGATGAGTGGTTAACCAATCAATTCCTAAAATCACATCAAAAGCAAGTATCTTTAAAGAGATAAGATCAACAGGTAATGTGATAGTGCCAACTTGGATCATGCAAGATTTATAAACTGTAGATGTAACGAAGGTTTCACCCAACGGAGTTTCAACAGATAAGTTAAAGTCCAATTTCTCCGGAGTCAAGTTTAAACGTTGAGCACAAGCAGGAGAGATAAAAGAATGGGTAGAACCGGTATCTATTAAAGTATAAACTTCGCAAGAATTCAAGATTAGCTTACCCGTGATCACCTCGTTCGGGTTTCTCGCGTTTTGGCCAGTAACGACAAACGCCCTTCCAGGAACCGCTGATTTCGACTTATCCGGGATAACTTTTGGAGTCACCATCCCCGCTGAACTTGGTTTCGCTACGAAACACTCTCGAGCTATATGACCTTCCTTTCCACAGTTATAACATACCTTGGATTGTTGTGGCAGTTTGGGCTGATATGTCCCTCTTTCCCACATTTGTAACATACGACCGGTGGTCGTTCTCCTCCCCTAGAAACAGTTGATGTTTGTGCTGACGTCTTCACGTTATCATTGTTGTACCTTTCTTCTTGAAATCTCCTCCCGACTCGTCCTTCTATTATCACGACCACGATTACCACCAGAGTGGTTACCGCTTTTGTCCGAATGTTTTCCTCCCTGCTGGTTTTCATTGCTTCGATGACTGCTGCCACCGGTATGACCCTGGTTGTGGTCCCTCGGTTGCACATACTCATTATCTCGCTCTAATAATTGAGCCCTGTTTACAACATCTGAATATAAAGAAAATTTATGAGAGATAAGATATGTCGAATCTCGGGTTTTAGACCTCTCAGAAACATCCTTGTCATTCGTTCCTCATTTTCGACCAAATGAGGTGCAAACCTGGATAACTCTGCAAACTTCGCCTCGTACTGGGACACCGTCATGTTGTTTTGTTCCAGTCTAATAAACTCAACCTCCTTCATATGACGAATACTTTCAGGAAAGTACTTGTCATTGAATAGTTTTTGAAATGTTTCCCAGGACATGTTGAGTGCGTCAGGCTGGGTACGCTTCACAGACTCCCACCAGTAGTCTGCCTCACCTCGGAACATAAATGTGGCGAATGGAACCTTCTGTTCCTCCGTGCATCCCAAGACATCAAATATCTTGGTAATTTGCTTGACCCACGTTTCCGCCATGATCGGATCCGGCTTCCCTTAAATTCTGGTGGTCCCAATTCTTTGAACTGCTTAGCTGTGACAAACCGCGCGTTGTTATCATTTCCACCCGTATTCTGCACACGAGTCTCCCTCGTCTGATTTTGCATGAACTGCAAAAAGCTCCTAAACATTCCATCATTCATCGTTTGCTCGGTAACGTTGTTTACAGGAGGATATTGCCTTCCTGTTGCACGTTCCCCTGGGTAGTGATCAAAGGTGTCTCCACGGTCTGATTTACTCCATTATTAACGTTCTCAGCTGCCATTCTTAAATACTGCCATAAAACAAGGGTTAATAGTCATGTCATATATTATCCCTATACTCTGACCGACCAAATAAACACCAAATAAACTTAGTCAGGTCATACTAGCGAAGGAATTCCCCGTCTCTCCCTCCTAGTTCTTGTCTCACATCTCAGCCAGGGATCATATCCCTAAGCTCTGATACCAACTGTGACTCTCATGGTGCTTCAACACAGCACCTCACAATGGTACTATCAGTTTGCCACGCAGAACGGCGTCCCCTACGGAGAGTCTGGCTTCGGTGCATCCCCCTTCAACAGGTAAGTCACAGCGAGAGGCTCGGGGCTCTTACTTATAGCTCTGATACCAAACTGTGACGCCCCCAGAATAGTATACAACACCCATTCTGAGTCGCCAAATACATGGTACAGAAAGCAAACTAACAACTTCAATAATACAATTGTCGTGCAAAATACGAAACACATACTGTGAGTTTAAATACAAATATTGTCTTCTAGACAATATCCACACTCAAATAAATCCTCATTACAATTATTCAACACTATTTTACAGAAATAGTGAGGACTGCTAATACATCTTTCTAGAGCCATCACTCATACCCCGACTAGATCCTGCTATGTTCTCACCTCCTGAGAAGAAAAATGGAACAAAAAGGAAAAGGGTGAGCTCAACTAGCCCAGTAAAGAATATTATGACTAAGATAATATACAACAAATTATCGTTAGTCTTCAACAGGGAAAAAATCTGATAAAATATAATCGACAACAAGTTTTAGATCAACAACTGCAGCGGAAACAGCAAACCATTAGAAGAGTCAAGTAGAGAAAGATTCTACTATCTTCTAAGATTTAAAGTCCATCATCAATATTTATCCCTGTAACATCAATTAATAATCATCTTTTACCAAATATTCATCTTTGCACTACGGCCAAAGAATTCATTTGTATCATCAGTCGGTCATGTTCATCTCAACACCTGTTCATCTTTCACTACAGGCCAAAGATATTCATCAAGTAATTATACATCTTTGCACTACATGCCAAAGATATTCAGTAATATCATCATTTAGGACTGAGGATGATGAAAAATATCTTAAAGAGAACGAATCCAATGAGACAGAAGGACAAGTAGTAGGGATTCGTATAACAGTTTATCCAAGATCAATAATACTTCATAATAATCAATTGTGAAGCAGAATTCAAAAATAAAGATCAAATATGGATACAATCAAAGATAGTAACCATAATTGACATCTTGGACAAAAAGGGAAAATTTTATTTTTCGGTGAATAGTGCCGTATTCGTGATAGTGCCGTATACGTGAATAGTGCGTATACGTGAATAGTAACCCCCGACACAAAAAGTTCCAAATTTGATAAAAACTCATATCAATATTTCAGCATAATGATATTGAAGAAAATAATATCATTAAGAAGAAAATAATATCCCTTACCTCAAAAATATCAGTTTCTGGTCGGAATACCGGTATAGGCTGAAAGAACTTGCTCTGATGAATAGAAACTCTCAAAGTATCTAAATACTCACAAAATACACTCAATAATCTAGAGAGAGAAAGAGAAAACTTGTTTCTGGTGTGATTTTCATTCTAACTTAGCCCTCTATTTATAGGAAAATTTTGGTAGGTTTGACCTGCAACCTGATGGCTTTACCTGCTACTATTTCCCACCACCACATTGAAATATAATTCAGCACATTTCTTCACCAACCACAAGTGGGGCCCCACCAATTCTAGAATTTTCACCAAAATGATAAACTCCGAAAATTCAACAATTTCTGAACCAGGTCATCTTGTAAAATTCGTAATAAATCATACGTTCATTTTTAACGGTTCAAAATTTGTGGACATATACTCAACTTATATATGTATAACATATCCAAAAATTACCACGATCAACGGTCGGATTAAAAATTATAACCCCCGCAAACTATCTCAAAAATCCTGATTTTTATTACCTCCATTCCGACAAAAATTACTGACAAAAACCTCAACATTAACTCCTTCATTTTAACCACAAAAATATATCCCTCATTTATATCCACATTAAATATATATTTCCTTATCATAGAATCAATAATTAATTATTCACAAATAATATTACAGAATCACATTTATGACAACCAGGCCGTTCCCAGGAAAGAGGGGGCTTTCCAATAAGGATTTCTCCTTATTGGCGCGCAATTTAGATGACCCAACCTCTCCTTAGACAGAACTTTCTAGACATTGCCAATAATGTTATTAATAATATTATTCAAATAATATGAATTATTGATCTGATAAATGAAAATACTGTGCAATAACAATTATTGAAACAACAATAATATAAAATATATTACGCAGCAATTATTGAATCAATAAAATAAAATATTGAATAATAACTACTGTAACAATTATTGAGTAGTGCCTTCTTACGTAAGGAATCAATAATTGGTGCAATACCGTGTGCTACTGTATTTTAACCACGGGTATTCCAACAGTATTAACGGTAACAACTACGCCGTTTTTATAAACAACTTATACTTGTCGTTTTCTTCATCCAATCGCTTTCCGTTATGGGGCCCACACAAGGCTGCGTCGTCGTACGAATATTCCCCGACAGCAAGAATATTCCACGACCAACCGAATATTCACCGACCAAAAATAAATATTTTATAACCACTTGCTTATTTTGCAAAATTTGCACATTTCACCCATAACCAAAGTATTATATCAAATTAACCCCTTATTATTCACAATAATATTTAGAGAAAATTTGATTTTATTCATTAATAAGTTGGGGTCTTACAAAAGAGATGTAATGTAAAGGTTGCGATTCAGGGCAAGAAATAAGGAAATGTATAAAAGTTTTAAATACTCCGCAATTTTATTAAGTTTAACATCGAATAAGATGTAAAATTAGAGATTTAATGTATGGTTAACGACCGAAGTTGAGACTTTAAATGGTATGAATTTTGGGGTCGTTACAACTACGACTGTTAAAGGTGTAATTTTGTTATTGTGGTATTATAATGAGCATATTATTAATAATTAACGAGTTTTATTACTAATGTAACTTGACTATGTGGTTAAAAATCAAACCATACATGAAGCATATACTTATTTATATACAGAGCATTTGTAATGACTAATTATGTGTGACACCTCCAAAATAGGTATACATCACCCATTTTGAGTCGACAAGTACATGGTACAAAATTTAAATACAACTTAATTATACAACTGTCATGTAAAATACAATAAACCATAAGCTAAGAGTCAAGTAGAGCATGATATCTACTATCTTCTATGATTTAAAAAGTTTTTCATCAACTTTATCGCTGAGACTTAGCTTAATAAATAAAACCTCCCATTCTTATGAAATTTCGTCCTCGAAATTTGGGTGCGTACCTGATATGTCGTAGAGGTGAGGATACATTGACTTCATTTCAGATTCTAACTCCCAGGTCATTTCCTCAACGTCGTGGTTTCTCCACAAAACTTTAACTTGAGGTATAACCTTGGAGCATAGAATATGATCCTTCTTATCCAAGGTTTTAACAGGTACCTCTTCATACGTTAAATCTTCTGCTATCTCGTTCGGTTCTAATTCAATAATGTGGTTTGGGTCTTTCACATATTTACGTAACATAGATATGTGAAAAACGTTATGAACACGAGACATACTTGGCGGTAAGGCGAGACTATAGGCCACCGTTCCTACTAGATCGAGGATTAAAAATGGGCCAATGAATCGAGAATTGAGCTTTTCTCTCTTTCCAAATCTTGTAACTCCTTTCCATAGCACAACACGTAACAACACATGATCTCTAATATTGAATTCCATGTCCTTTCGATGAAGATTAGCATAACTCTTTTGTCGATCTTGTGAGGTTTTTATACGTTATCGGATTGTTTGAATCTTTTTCGTAGTCATACGTACCAACTCTAGTCCCACGAACGTTGCTGAACCCACCTCATCCCAGCATACTGGAGAACTACACTTTCTTCCATACAACACCTCAAATGGAGCCATGCCAATACTTGCTTGATAACTGTTATTGTAGGAAAACTCCACCAATGGTAAGAACTTGTCCCAAACTTCCTTTGAAGTCAAGGACACAGAGTCTTAATAAATCTTCAAGAGTTTGAATAGTCCTCTTCGATTGCCCATCCGTTTGAGGATGATATGCCGAACTAAATCGTAAATCCGTGCCCATAACTTTTTGCAAACTAACCCAAAATCGTGAAGTGAATCTAGGGTCTCGATCATAAACTATGGATACTGGCATACCATGCAATCTTACAATCTCATTTACGTACGTATGAGCAAGACGTTCAAGTGTATAAATTTCTCGTATCGGTAAGAAATGAGCTGACTTGGTCAATCTATCAACAATGACCCAAATCGCATCTATGCCTTGAGAAACCTTGGGAAGACCAGTGACGAAATCCATGGTAATGTACTGCCACTTCCATTATGAAATTATTAAGTGGTTGCAATGGACCTTTTGGCACTTGATGCTCCGCCTTGAGTTGTTGACAAACTAGACACCTTGAGATAAACCCCGCTATCTCTCTCTTCATATTGCTCCACCAAAATGTATGTCAAAGATCACGATGCATTTTGGTACTCCCGGGATGGATTGCAAACGGTGTGTTGTGCGCCTCCATCATGATTTTATACTTCAAGTCAGAATCGTTAGGAACACGAAGTCTAGAGTTGACTCAAAGTATTCCTTCTTTATCGATTCTTGCTTTCAGAATAGCACCTTCTTGCACTTTCTTCCTCATACGCATCAGCTCCAAGTCTATAGCTTGAGCAACTTTAACTTTATCGATTAAAGTTAGTTCTACTCGTATATTTGCCATCATCACATGGGGTCCCTGGAGTTTTTAACTCTATCTCTATCATTTGTAAGTCATACAAAATGGGCCTTTTCGTTGACTATATCGCCCTCGTACCCGTATATGATCTTCTACTCAATGCGTTAGCTACTACGTTCGCCTTTCCATGATGGTATTAAATGGTATGATCATAATCTTTTAATAGCTCAAGCCATCGTCGTTGCTGTATGTTGAGTTCCTTTTGAGTAAAGAAATATTTGAGGCTTTTATAATCTGTATAGATCTCTACCTTCTCTCCATACAGGTAATGCCTCCAAATCTTAAGCGCAAAAACGACAACTGCCAACTTTAGATCATGAGGAGGATTGCTCCCAACTTTGAATTGCTTTAATCTTTATCGGGTCAACTGATATTCCATGATTTGATATCACATGCCCAAGGAATGCTACCTGCTCTATCCAGAACTCGCCTTTCTTCAACTTGGCATAAAGCTTATTTTCACGAAGCTTTTGGAGTATCAGCTTCAAGTGTCGCTCATGATCCTCACGACTTTTGGAGTAAATGAGGATGTCATCAATAAAGACGACCACAAAGTGATCCAAATATTCCTTGAATACTCGGTTCATCATATCCATGAAGGCAGCAGGAGCATTAGTCAATCCAAAAGATATGACTAGGAATTCATAATGCTCGTACCGAGTTCTGAAAGTAGTCTTTGGAATGTCATCAGTTTTAATCTTCAACTGATGATATCTAGAACGAAGATCGATCTTTGAAAAGAATTTGGCGCCTTGCAATTGGTCAAACAGATCATACAAACGAGGTAACGGGTACCTATTTTTGATGGTGACATGATTCAACTCCCGATAATCAATACAAAGTCGCATACTTCCATCTTTCTTCTTCACGAACAGAACAGGAGCAACCCAAGGAGACGTACGAGGACAAATGAAACCGATGTCTAACAATTCCTGTAGTTGGGTTTTTAACTCCTGAAGTTTAATAGGAGCCATTCGATATGGGACTTTGGAAATGGGTTTTGTACCGGATTCAAGGTCGATACAAAATTCAATTTCATGCTCTAGGGGTAGGCCAAAAAGTTCTTCAGGGAATACGTCATGATTTTTATTAACAATACAAATATCATTCAAATCTGTCGTATTTTTGTTTAAATCCGTGACATGTGCTAAGAAAGCTTGACATCCATTTTTCAATAAACGAATAGCTTTATGGCTTGATATGACAGTGACTGACTTTAGTGGTTTGGTTGCTTGAATTCGCATAATAGGTTGGTTAGGAATATGAAAGCTAACAACCTTACGAAAATAATCAATTTTTGCATGATAAGTAGTTAACTAATTAATTCCTAAAATCATATCAAATGTAACTATTTTCAAAGAGATAAGATCGACAGGTAACGTGCGGTTACCGATTTGAATCAAACAAGACTTATAAACAGTGGATGTAATGAAGGTTTCTCCTAATGGAGTTTCAACAGATAAATCAAAGTCTAATTTCTCCAGAGTTAAATTTAAACGTTGAGCGCAAGTAGGAGAAATAAAAGAATGGGTAGAACTGGTATCAAATAAGGTATAACTTCGCTAGAGTTTATGATTAGCTTAATCATGATCACCTCGTTTGGATTCCTCGCTTTTTGGGAGGTTACGACAAACACTCTCCCTTGAACTACCGATTTTATCTTGTCTAGGATGGCCTTTGATGCCTCCATCCCAGCTGGACTTGACTTCGGTGCACGACAAAATCAGGCTAGGTGACCTTCTCTTCCATAATTGTAACATGCTTTGGACTGCTGCATACAGTTTGGACTGATGTGTCCCTCCCCTCCGCATTTGTAACATACGACCGGCGGTCGTTCTCCTTCCTTAACAACAGGTGCTAGTGCTGACGTCCTTCCATCATTATTGAATCTCCTCTTCTTGAAATTCTCACTTTTATTGTCTTGGCCATGATTATCACCGAAGTGGTTACCATTTCTGGCATGTTGACTTCCACCATGTTTGTTGTCACTGCTTCAATGACTGCTACCACTAGTATTATCATTTTGCTGGCTACTTTCAATTGGTTGGGTTGACTCGTTATCGCGCTCTAATAACTGAGCCCTATTTACAACATATAAATACAAACACAGTTTGTGAGAAATTAGATATTGACATATCTCGGGTTTTAAACCTCTTAGAAATATCTGCGTCATTCTCTCCTCATTATCAACCAAGTGGGACGTAAACCGGGACAACTCGGCAAACTTAGCTTCATACTATGACACAGTCATATTGTTTTGCTCCAGCTTGATAAACTCTACCTCCTTCATGTGACAAATACTTTTGGGAAAGTACTTGTCGTTGAACAGTTCTTAGAACTTCTCCCAAGACATCCTTAGTGTGGCAAGTTGAGTATGCTTTACTAATTCTCACCAGTAATCCGCCTCTCCTCGCAACATAAATGTGGCAAAGGGAACCTTTTGCTCCTCAGAGCATACCAAGACATCAAATATCTTGGTGATCTACTTTATCCACGTCTCCGCCTTAAGTGGTTTTGGCACTCCAATAAACTCCGGTGGTCCCAGCTCCTTGAACTGTTTAGCGGTGACCGTCCGGGAGTTGCCAGTGTTTCCACCTGCATTTTAAATAGGAGTCGTTCTCGCCTGATGTTGCATGCATTGCATAAAGCCTCTGAACATCCCATCGTTCATTATTTGGTTAGTGTTGTTATTTTCCTAAGGATTATTGCCATCCTGATGCACATTATCCTGGGTATTGATCGTTGGTGACTCAATGGTCTTATGTGCTTCATTTCTTATCTCAACATTTTTGGATGCCATTTTCAAATACTGTCACAAAACAAGGGTTAATTGACATGTCATGTATTATACCTATACTCTGACCGACCAAATAAATACCAAATAAACTTAGGTAGGTCATACTAGCGAAAGAATTTTCCGTCTCTACACTCCTAGTTCTAGTCTCACATCTCAGCTAGGGATCATATTCCTAAGCTTTGATACCAACTGTGACGCCCCCAAAATAGGTATACATCACCCATTCTAAGTCGCCAAATACATGGTACAAAATTTAAATACAACTTAATTATACAACTGTCGTGTAAAATACGACAAAACATAAGCTGAGAGTTTTAGTACGAATATTGTCTTGTAGACAGTATTCAAACTCAAATGGAGTCCTCAATACATTTATTATCACACTATTTCACCGAATAGTGAGGACTACTAATGCAAACATCTGGACCATCACTCCGTTCCCCGACTAGTCCTAGCTATATTCTCATTTCTTAAAGAGAACAATGAAAACAAAGGGTGAGCTCAACTAGCCCAGTAAGAAATATTATGACTAAGATAATGAATAATAAATTATCGTTAACCTTCAATAGTGTTAAACTGATAAAATACAATAAACATCAAGTTTAACTGCAGCGGAACATGTAATCCATTAGAAGAGTCAAGTAGAGCATGATATCTACTATCTTCTATAATTTAGAAAGTTTTTCATCAACTTTATCGCCGAGACTCAGCTTAATAAATAAACCACATCATCGAATCATCCATGCACTACGGGCCACGGATATTCATGCAAGCATCGATGGTCATGATTATACCGAATAATCCCTGGTTATAATCATACCAACAATTGTACATCAATGCACTACAGACCAATGAGAACTTTTATCACTTCATTTGTAACATTATAGGTCATGATTATACCTAGACATGAACAAACAGGCTACCTGGCCTGGCCTGATCAAGGCCTGGAAGGCTTTGACCATTGACCAGGCCAAGCCAGGCCCAGGCTCAAATAAATAAAGGCCAGGTCAGGCCAGATATTTATGAAAACAATAGGGCCCGAGTAAACCTGCAGGCCAGGCCAGGTCAGGCTTTGCTTGGGCCATCCATTATTAGACTTGAATGTCTTGAGGCTTTACTTAAGAAATTGTCTTCCAACTCTTCTCTATTTATATAACCCAGGTAGGACTTCCATTCCTTAATTTTGTCGATGTGGGACTCTGAAAGAATAACATTCCCACACTTTGCACACATTGTAACAATAGAACCAAACAAATAGAACCAATAAAAGTTTAAATTTGTTCACAAGTCCATGAAGTTGTCTAGTTTACCAACATCAATAAATTCACGCAATGTAAAAGCACTAAGAACACTAGTCAACACAAACTCATTAACACATTCATCATCTTCCCACAACATTATTTTAAAAAACTCAAAGCATAACCAGCAAGCCTCTGTGCATAGCATACCCAGAAATCATCGTAGCCCAAGTAATTGAGTTCTTCTCAGGCATTTCATCAAACACCTTACGAGCATCATAAACAAGACTGGACTTACAATACAAATTAACCAAAGAACTACCCACAATTACATCATCACAACTCACAATCTTTATAGCAAGCGAGTGAGCTTGCTGCCCACCAAGTGGGTCTAACAAAATCGATGCGGCACCTAATGATATTATTAAATATCCAATCCTCTCACCTCTGCTAAACCCTTTGGTGTTAATCAATAGGAGTCGTATACTGCTCTTGGAAATGGGTGCTTGGGCGACTTGCTTCTTGTTTTCTAGACTCTTTGGCTATATTAAATTATCCAGCATGGGATTATGGACTCAGTTATAAATATGGTTTATTTAAACAACTGATCACAAAAGATGGACAAGAGGAGGTTGCTGAAAGTTGGCTCAAAGTAGGACTTCTTTCTTCGTCTTTTATTTGATCTTGTGTAAGCTCTGAGTAGAAATAATCAAATATTGGGGTTTAGGCTAAGTCCCACATTGTTTATAAGAGATAAGTCTTGAGGAAGTTTTCTTATAAAAAGGAGTCTCTATTGAAAATTAAGAAATCTACACGGCAAAGAAGCAAAGAGTTAGTAGGCCAACTTCGAAGCTAACGGGCCAGGCCTAAGGTTTTTGTCCAGGCTAAGCCCAGGCCAGACCAAGGCAGTAGGCCGGTCCAGGCCAAGCATTTAGTCAGGTCGGACCAGGCCGGATTTATCCATCCAAATAGCGGCCTTTTTCCAGCCTTTAGGCTGGGCCTGATCAGGTCAGGCTTTGACCAGGCCAAGCTTTGACCGGATCAGGCTCAGGCCAGACTTGGGCCAGGTCACGGGCCGCGGGCTTTTTGTCCACCCCTAATTATACCGAATAATTCCTGGTCATAATCATACCAATCAATAGTACATCTATGCACGTGAGCCACATATGACTTTTATCACAATATAAGCATGAGGATGATGACCATGATATAAGAATTCAATTAAAAGAAAGCAAATGATAAATTTTTAAAGATTTATAATTTAATTTATCCATATTTCAATAATGTCCAAATTGTCAACATGATACTGCTTTGTGGAGTAAGATTCAAGAATAATATTATATCAAAAATGATTTAGACAGCAAAGAAATCAATTTTTGTCATGAATAATTCCCCGGGTGAATAGTACCTAAGTGAATAGTACTCCATGAATAGTACTTTAGGAATAGTACCCCGTAAATAGTACTTTATGAATAGTACTCGTGAATAGTACTTTGTGAATAGTATTCATAAATAGTACTTTATGAATAGTACCCCGTAAATAGTACTTTGTGAATAGTACCGTGAAAATGAATACTACTCATGGACAATACTCTGACATGAAAAACTTAAAATTTAACAAGAATGTACAGAAAATATCCTTGTGAAATGATACTAGATGAAGCACAAATTTTAAGGATATTCTACTAATTTCACGGAGTATAGAAGTAATACTTTAACAAAATGAGAGTATAATCAGGAATACGAGACGAAATAATATTACTCACATACTACAGAGTATGGAAGAAAAATATTATTCCTTATGAATACTGAAAAAAATAATATACCTTACCTCAGAAGAAGACTGGATACTGGAATAGTGAAGTAGCAGACTTCTCTTCTACTTTCTCTCTAAAGCTTCTCTCTCTATAATTGCTCTTGTGAGTCTTAGTGAATTGGTGAGAATGAAAGAAGAATGAACTTCTATTTATAGAAAAATATAGTTTCGATAATTGCACGTTTTGGGGCTCGAAATATTACAATATAATACCTTCATCTTTTCCTTCATTTTTAATTTAGTCATGCAAGTATTATCAAACTTGCACCACTTCCCCTAATAGTACATCATGTGAATCAATAGTACAATCATTTGAATCAATAGTTCTATACATGTGAAAAAAATAATTACAGTATAGTACCTTCATCTATACCTCCATTTTTAATTTAGTCATGCAAGTATTATCAATCTTGCACCACCTCGCCTAATAGTACATGCATGTGAATCAATAGTACACACATGTGAACAAACAGTTATAAGCATGTGAATTAATAGCAATTAATTGCTTATTTATCCGATTAATTACCTAATTGGTCAATATAACCTCCAGACATCAATTATTATCGGAATAGATGTCGATTTTCATTAACACTAATAATCCCAACACAATGAAAATATCAATTTCATCTTTAATTAACATGAACTTATTCATCATTAATATTATAACTCACAATATTTAACAACCAGATCATTCCCAGGAAAGAGGGGGCTTTCCGATAAGGATTTCTCCCTATTGGCGCGCAATTAGGTGATCAAACCTCTCCATGATAGAACTTTCTAGACATTATCAATATTATAAATTATAATATGTGTGACGCCCCCAAATTCGGATACTTGAAACCCAAACTCGGTGCTTCACGATATCATTTCTCTGAGCGGAAGCCTAATAATAACAATATTATACATTTTAAACTTATATACATTAGAGTCTATCTCCCAGGTACGAGACCTTAAAATACAAACCTTACAATACATGATACATAAATCATTGTCTTAAAAACGCCAAGCTATTACAGCAAACTTATTCATGTAGTATTCCCTTTCCTTTGTTTCTGCTTGAGCTCTCTGGTTCTTCATACTTAACTGAAAACATTTAGATTTAAGCAAGGGTGAGCATTTGAGTGCCCAGCAAGTATAACAGTTATAAATGTAAGCTAAAAGGATATAAATGTTTTTCTTAAATAATTTCTTCTACAACGAATCAATTGTTGTGAAGTACTCTGTTCCAATAATCATAATCTCATATCAACTCTCTTTCTCACATAAGTAGGGAAAGTGACATATCATGAACATTATTTTCATTTTTAAAAAGGTTAAACAGAAATTCATCTGTAAACCGTCATATCTTACGGGCACGGAGGGTGATCAGCCCCGTTGTACCATGTATTGATCAATACTACATAACAAGAACAAAATTCATCGTTCACTCTATCCGCCTCGGGCGCAAAAATTTCCCATAAAAGGGATGTTCATCTCTGCCAGTAACCAAAAGGTTTTAACTTGTCAACCATAATATGTAATTCAACATATATATATATATATATATATATATATATATATATATATATATATATATATATATATAATATATATATTATATATATATATATATACGGGTAATTGACAAAGGTATATCAACATGTGCTTCACTGTAATGATTATTCAAGTGGGGACACTTGTATAATCATTTTATAGAAATTGACGAATGAAATATATTTCTAAAATATCATATACTAACATGTTGATAAACAATGGTTGGATATAGAATATATCACAATAGAAATGATAATATATCATAATAATAACTCTGAAACTTCTTACTCATGTCCATTGCATAAAGAAAATGCAAAGGTAGAATACTTGCCTGATATGCTGCTTACAGATTTGTAATTAAGATTTATCGCTTTTCTCACGACCTATCATTAATGAGATCGTTCGTTCGATTAGAACAGTATATAATATCACATAACACTGTCTATTACAGTTAGTACATAACCTAATCATGTTATCACATATGTTTAACAATCATTTATTCAAAATAAACCTTAACACAGTCAGAATATCTAAGTTCGGGTAAAATTCTGAGGCATGTCGGTGTATCGACAGCTTAGTCATGTAATACTTGAGTCTAAGACTCTAATCCGTATCTCAATATCCATACATAGTAGTCATATTATTTTTAAATGACTTAAAATAATTTTAAAACATTTATCATAATTTGTCATGCAATCGGAATCATAATTAAATGATTTAAACATCAATCAATTCTATTATCATTAATATTCAATTAATATTAAACTATTAATGAAACCATTGTCAAAATATAAAAGTTATTTATAATAACTCTAAATATTTTTAAAACATTTATAATACACTTAAATGATTTTTAAAACATTTAAATTCATTTTAAGTAATTATCACTAATATTAAAGTATTAATGCACTATTTATCCAAATATTAAAAGTTATTAATTATAACTTAAAATATTTTTAATTCATAAATATCCCTTTTAAATGATTTTTTAAATAAATAAAATCATTTTAAAACTATTTATTTAATATAAATATTAAATAAACTAAATATAATTAATATCAAATTAATATCATTAATATTAAATTAATAATATTTTTCATGACAAAATATCAAAAGTTATATTTTATAACTTAAAATATTTTTATAATACATTAAATGATTTTTAAAATCATTTATTCTATTTTCCATAATTTATTTAATGTATTAAATAAATATTTAAACACCATTAATATCAATTAAATAGTGAAATTTTATCACAAAATATTAAAATTCATCACAGATATTCTCAAATATATTCTAACACAATAATATTATTTTTCATGATTTTTCATGAATTAAAAACTATTTTTCAATAATTTATTTAATATAATTATTAAATAAATAAATACTTTTTATATTCCAAAAATATTAAATATTTATGAAATATACTCTAAATAATTAAAAACTATTTTCATAATTTAAAATTATTTTTCGGAATTTATTTGGTATTTTTAATAATTAAAAACTAATTTTTCTAATTTTTAAATCAATTTCCGGAAAATAGGAAAATAAGTCTGTCGCTGAAGGCCTATAGCGACGCTTGTCTGTCGCTATAGGTGTTCTTGAGCTCAAGAACACTGACAAGGCAGTGTTCAAGGTTGCACGTTTGACCATTAATTCAACTGTGTTCTTCATGTTTTCTGGACTTGAAATTCAAATGAAAGTTGTAGTATTAGTGCATCACTACATGATCCAACAAACAACAACAACATAACAATCATAATATAGCAGATATAAGCGTCCAAAGTGGCTGTCAGGACTGTTCTTCATTTTCTGGGTTGCCTAGATTTGAAGAACAGACTGACTGACCACTTTTGATCGCCAGCAACTTGCAACCTGCGAACTGTTTTTGTGATCTAATTGTTTCAGTGTGTACCCAACATGTAACTCTAGAGGTTTATTACATAAAAACATAATAAAAACGTTAGTACCACAAGATCTAAGCTGGTCAAAGTCCTACCAAAATCACAGAGTATGAACAATCTGGGTTTTCCAGATTGTTCTTCCGGCTGAACGGTCAACTCAGTTTGACCACTAATAGATTCGTTCCTGTTGATGATCTAGGTGATACTAAGCTTGTAACATGTAGTACTAATGTCAGGCTACAATCTGAAAACAACAACATGGCCAAAACATAACACCACTGCAAGATCAAAGGCTTGCAAAAGCTTGTCAGACTTCAAAAACTGTTCTTCCCAGATTTTTAAAAATTCAAATTTCGTGCACTTTGATGTTATGGATATAACATATACTAACCCAAATCATCATTAAACAACTTATAACACATATTCTAACAATTAATCATAACATCAAAAAAAATTAAAAATGGGCAGAAATTAACATAGAATTTAATACCTTTCTTTGATCAATTTTTGATTTCTGGCTTTTGTTTGTTATGGCTGGTCGTGGGGCTGATCTTGTGGACTGATTTGCTAGAGAATTTCGTAGCTAGAAGCTTGAGAGAGTGTAGGATGAGTATAGTTGAAAATGTTAGTGTACAAAAATAATTCTTCCCTTCCAATCTATTTATAGAATGATTTTAGAGGCTTTGGATGCTCAATTGGTGGCTGATATTGCTGGTAATTGTTATAGTGTCTAGGTGAATTCTAGATGGCCAACTATTTGGAGATTCTAGCAACAATGCTCAAATAATACACAAAAGGGCATTTTGGTAATTTCACCTTAAATCTCAAGGGCAATTTCGTCCGATATAATTAAATATAGTATTAAACCATTAAATTATAATTCTCATAATTTCCCAAATGATTTCCAAGCGTTGGACAATTTAACAGTAATTGTACAATTAAATTCTAATTAAACCCGTTAATTTAAAATTTAGGGTTTTTAAAATAAAAATTAGGGTTCTTCAATTAGGGTTTCTCAATGCCATCAATTAGGGTTTCTAAATGACCATTAGGGTTCTCTAATTATCTGTGTATGTTACTAACATAGTTATTACAATTCTAATTTTAACCGATTAGGGTTTTAAATTAATAATTAGGATTTTTCCTAATTATCCGTATATTTTAGTAATTAGGGTTTCTAATTACGGAAATTTTAACACACTGTAGAAATCACATATAACACAGTTATACTCAGTCTAAAATCATACTGAGTTTAATAATTAGGATTTTACAGCACGGTAATATGCTATGACCTAATTGACCGTCAATAACCGACATTATCCGTTCACGCGTATATAGTACCGTAAAATTATCATATAAATAATATTATATTATTATTCTTGTCTCCTGATCACAATCCCAATTCAGGGTTTGGACCTTATATCTGTCTCATCTATCGTTCATAACATCAATAATTGACGTTAAATAATTACCATAAATAGTAGTTCGTATAATAAATATTTATTATTATAATTCTATTCGTCACTTCATATATTATTTAAATAATATATAAATCATATTTTCGTGGAAAATATTAAATAAAAATATTTCTGCTACAGAAATTTATTACCATAATAATATAATTAATAGTAATTAATAATTCTAAAATTATTTCTAATTTTTCAAATAATTAAATATAACTTTATTTATCGTTCTCATCATTACATAAAAAAAAATTTATACGCAAAATTTCTGATTTAATTTTATAGAAAATATCCGGGTTATTACATTCACCCTCCCTTATAAGGATTCCGTCCCCGGAATCACCGTTTAAAAACTCATACGTACTAGGGTATGTATTATATATAGTTATCGCAAGTAGATCTCGATCATTGATCGAACTGATCTTTAACTATTCCTCATAACGCTTATCTATCCGATTAAACCGAAGTTTTGATTTCAAAATTTCCTTATGACATAATTTACTATGACGAAAAAATCATATATAAGTTATTCGAATAGCACCTGGAGTTACACCTCCAGCTGCAACAGTGTCCTGGACCGTCATGTTGTAAACCCTTGCAGTTGCTTTGGCTGGTTGATTGACTGAGGTCGGTCCTGTGATTGCAAGATTTCCACTGCCTCTCGTGGTTACATTTCCCGTCTCTGTTTTCCTTTGCGGACAATCTCTTGCTCTATGCTCAGCTGATCCACAAACGAAACATCCACTGTTCGTCCTAGGATTGGGACAGTTGGGAGCGACATGACCCGCCTGTCCACACTTATAGCACATAAACTTACCCTTCAAACACTCGCCAGAGTGATTCTTTCCACGGATCTTACACTGAACCGCTTGTCTCTTCACACTCTCTTGTTTCACCTGAGTGTTTCCAGAAAAATCTCCTCTTTTCTCTCCTCTATTTCCTCTGTTTCCTTCAGACCTTACTGAAGCTTCTGCCTTGTTTTTCTTCTGCTCTCTGTTGTAGAGACTCATGGCCTCACTTCCTTCCTCAGCTATAATTGCCTTCTCCAGGAGTGCTACAAAAGTAGGGATTTGCAGTACTGCCACCTTATTGTAGAGCCAAGGTTTCAAGCCTAGCTCAAACCTTTTTGCTTTTCTGGCCTCCGTATCAACTTGGTGCGGAGCAAACCTAGCTAATTCGTTAAACCTTGTGGCATATTCCGCAACAATCATGTTATTCTGTTTCAACTCCAAAAATCTTACCTCCATTCTACCCTGCATACTCGCTGAAAGATATTGTTCGAAGAACAATGTCTTAAACCTCGCCCAAGCAACTACTCCTTCTCCTTCTTTAGTTTTATTGGCTTCCCACCAGAAGTTAGCTTCCCCTTTCAGCATGTAAGTGGCAAAAATAGTCTTTTGCCCTTCATCGACTCTAGTGATTTCAAATGATTTCTCTATTTCAGTCACCCATGTTTGAGCTTCTACAGGGTCAGCTGATCCTCTGAACTCTGGTGGTCCTGTTGCTTTGAAGTCTTTAAATTTTGCCAGTCGATTGTCTAGCTGGTTCCCTACATCTGGTACTCCCTGCTGCATAGCCTGAGCTACCAAGTTCGCAAAGTTTTGCATCATTTCTGGCTGTTGTTCCTCATGGTTGTTGACAGATTCTTCCGTTCTTTGGTTTCGAGTTAAACGTCTTGGCGGCATTATCTGGTTAAGTAAAACCATTGATTTTATTTTTCATTCTAAACCTCAATGCACAAGATTAATATATTAAACTTGTTTCATTTCTCAAATTTAGATTCATATTCATTTACCGAATATTTCACGTAGCACATACTGCTTTAAACATCAGCTATCCCTTTGTGACTACAAAAAGTCAGGATTTACAAAATTGTTCAATACTCATATTATATACTCAACACAACTTAAAGTTATGTCCTGGACAATCTTTCGCGTGATAACTTTTCCTCTTACAAATAAAACATACACCTGGTTCAAGATAAGGACAATAAGGAGTAGCATGTCCCTCACGTCCGCAATTATGACATACCATCTTCGTCTTCTTCTTATCTGGTTCTCCTAAATCATGGTCTTCTACTCTTCTTTTTTCCTTATCTCTCGGAGCTGTACACGGTGTGTGGCTTGAGGATCCTATCTGATCACTTTGGATTTTAAGTTTGTCATGCTCTTCCATTAACGCCCGTTGCAGTTGAGTATTCAACAGCTTCTCCCTTTCCAACAGCTTTTCCAAAGAAGAAACCTTGTTCCTCAGATTCTGCACCTCTGTTGATGCTTGATCAGCTTCAACTTTAGTGTCCGAATCACTATCTGATAGCTTTAATATTTTTGGACTTGATACTATATCTTCCAGAATAACCACCTCGTCTGAGTCGGTTTCACTGTGATCCATCGGTCTGGGTGTAGGGTTTGATCTAGACACATCAATTATTCTGTTTAGCATATAGTTGTATGCATACAGCAAATAAGAGTTTGTATAAGCCTTCAAGGCACATCCTTGTTTAAGGACCAAATTTAGCAACTTTCAGCGTCAAATGTCATCGACTAATTCTGAAGATGAGTCTGCGACAATTCGACCAGAATGGACTACTGTCGATAGGATTATTGCTTGCAGAAGAGAAGGAATACCTTGTAAAATAGAAGGAACTTTCCTATGATGAATACTATTGGGAATTTGAGTTGTCTGCATTTTCAACGTTTTCCCCTGTACTAAGGTTATAGCCTAAGGTTGACCCCACCTAAGGTTTCTAACCCTAAGCTCTGATACCAACCTGTGACGCCCCCAAATCTGAAAACTTGAAACCCGAACTCGGTGCTTCACGATATCATTTCTCTGAGCGGAAGTCTAATAATAACAATATTATACATTTTAAACTTATATACATCAGAGTCTATCTCCCAGGTACGAGACCTTAAAATAGAAACCTTACAATACATGATACATAAATCATTGTCTTAAAAACGCCAAGCTATTACAGCAAACTTATTCATGTAGTATTCCCTTTCCTTTGTTTCTGCTTGAGCTCTCTGGTTCTTTATACTTAACTGAAAACATTTAGATTTAAGCAAGGGTGAGCATTTGAGTGCCCAACAAGTATAACAGTTATAAATGTAAGCTAAAAGGATATAAATGTTTTTCTTAAATAATTTCTTCTACAACGAATCAATTGTTGTGAAGTACTCTGTACCAATAATCATAATCTCATATCAACTCTTTTTCTCACATAAGTAGGGAAAGTGACATATCATGAACATTATTTTCATTTTCGAAAAGGTTAAACAGAAATTCATCTGTAAACCGTCATATCTTACGGGCACGGAGGGTGATCAGCCCCGTTGTACCCTGTATTGATCAATACTACATAACAAGAACAAAATTCATCGTTCACTCTATCCGCCTCGGGCGCAAAAATTTCCCATAAAAGGGATGTTCATCTCTGCCAGTAACCAAAAGGTTTTAACTTGTCAACCATAATATGTAATTCAACATATATATATATATATATATATATATATATATATATATATATATATATATATATATATATACGGGTAATTGACAAAGGTATATCAACATGTGCTTCACTGTAATGATTATCCAAGTGGGGACACTTGTATAATCATTTTATAGAAATTGACGAATGAAATATATTTCTGAAATATCATATACTAACATGTTGATAAACAATGGTTGGATATAGAATATATCACAATAGAAATGATAATATATCATAATAATAACTCTGAAACTTCTTACTCATGTCCATTGCATAAAGAAAATGCAAATGTAGAATACTTGCCTGATACGCTGCTTACAGATTTGTAATTAAGATTTATCGCTTTTCTCACGACCTATCATTAATGAGATCGTTCGTTCGATTAGAACAGTATATAATATCACATAACACTGTCTATTACAGTTAGTACATAACCTAATCATGTTATCACATATGTTTAACAATCATTTATTCAAAATAAACCTTAACACAGTCAGAATATCTAAGTTCGGGTAAAATTCTGAGGCATGTCGGTGTATCGACAGCTTAGTCATGTAATACTTGAGTCTAAGACTCTAATCCGTATCTCAATATCCATACATAGTAGTCATATTATTTTTAAATGACTTAAAATAATTTTAAAACATTTATCATAATTTGTCATGCAATCGGAATCATAATTAAATGATTTAAACATCAATCAATTCTATTATCATTAATATTCAATTAATATTAAACTATTAATGAAACCATTGTCAAAATATAAAAGTTATTTATAATAACTCTAAATATTTTTAAAACATTTATAATACACTTAAATGATTTTTAAAACATTTAAATTCATTTTAAGTAATTATCACTAATATTAAAGTATTAATGCACTATTTATCCAAATATTAAAAGTTATTAATTATAACTTAAAATATTTTTAATTCATAAATATCCCTTTTAAATGATTTTTTAAATAAATAAAATCATTTTAAAACTATTTATTTAATATAAATATTAAATAAACTAAATATAATTAATATCAAATTAATATCATTAATATTAAATTAATAATATTTTTCATGACAAAATATCAAAAGTTATATTTTATAACTTAAAATATTTTTATAATACATTAAATGATTTTTAAAATCATTTATTCTATTTTCCATAATTTATTTAATGTATTAAATAAATATTTAAACACCATTAATATCAATTAAATAGTGAAATTTTATCACAAAATATTAAAATTCATCACAGATATTCTCAAATATATTCTAACACAATAATATTATTTTTCATGATTTTTCATGAATTAAAAACTATTTTTCAATAATTTATTTAATATAATTATTAAATAAATAAATACTTTTTATATTCCAAAAATATTAAATATTTATGAAATATACTCTAAATAATTAAAAACTATTTTTCATAATTTAAAATTATTTTTCGGAATTTATTTGGTATTTTTAATAATTAAAAACTAATTTTTCTAATTTTTAAATCAATTTCCGGAAAATAGGAAAATAAGTCTGTCGCTAAAGGCCTATAGCGACGCTTGTCTGTCGCTATAGGTGTTCTTGAGCTCAAGAACACTGACAAGGCAGTGTTCAAGGGTGCACGTTTGACCATTAATTAAACTGTGTTCTTCATGTTTTCTGGACTTGAAATTCAAATGAAAGTTGTAGTATTAGTGCATCACTACATGATCCAACAAACAACAACAACATAACAATCATAATATAGCAGATATAAGCGTCCAAAGTGGCTATCAGGACTGTTCTTCATTTTCTGGGTTGCCCAGATTTGAAGAACAGACTGACTGACCACTTTTGATCGCCAGCAACTTGCAACCTGCGAACTGTTTTTGTGATCTAATTATTTCAGTGTGTACCCAACATGTAACTCTAGAGGTTTATTACATAAAAACATAATAAAAACGTTAGTACCACAAGATCTAAGCTGGTCAAAGTCCTACCAAAATCACAGAGTATGAACAATCTGGGTTTTCCAGATTGTTCTTCCGACTGAACGGTCAACTCAGTTTGACCACTAATAGATTCGTTCCTGTTGATGATCTAGGTGATACTAAGCTTGTAACATGTAGTACTAATGTCAGGCTACAATCTGAAAACAACAACATGGCCAAAACATAACACCACTGCAAGATCAAAGGCTTGCAAAAGCTTGTCAGACTTCAAAAACTGTTCTTCCTAGATTTTTAAAAATTCAAATTTCGTGCACTTTGATGTTATGGATCTAACATATACTAACCCAAATCATCATTAAACAACTTATAACACATATTCTAACACTTAATCATAACATCAAAAAAAATTAAAAATGGGCAAAAATTAACATAGAATTTAATACCTTTCTTTGATCAATTTTTGATTTCTGGCTTTTGTTTGTTATGGCTGGTCGTGGGGCTGATCTTAGGGACTGATTTGCTAGAGAATTTCGTAGCTAGGAGCTTGAGAGAGTGTAGGATGAGTATAGTTGAAAATTTTAATGTACAAAAATAATTCTCCCCTTCCAATCTATTTATAGAATGATTTTAGAGGCTTTGGATGCTCAATTGGTGGCTGATTATTGCTGGTAATTGTTATAGTGTCTAGGTGAATTCTAGATGGCCAACTATTTGGAGATTCTAGCAACAATGCTCAAATAATACACAAAAGGGCATTTTGGTAATTTTACCTTAAATCTCAAGGGCAATTTCGTCCGATATAATTAAATATAGTATTAAACCATTAAATTATAATTCTCATAATTTCCCAAATGATTTCCAAGCGTTGGACAATTTAACAGTAATTGTACAATTAAATTCTAATTAAACCCGTTAATTTAAAATTTAGGGTTTTTAAAATAAAAATTAGGGTTCTTCAATTAGGGTTTCTCAATGCCATCAATTAGGGTTTCTAAATGACCATTAGGGTTCTCTAATTATCTGTGTATGTTACTAACATAGTTATTACAATTCTAATTTTAACCGATTAGGGTTTTAAATTAATAATTAGGGTTTTTCCTAATTATCCGTATATTTTAGTAATTATGGTTTCTAATTACGGAAATTTTAACACACTGTAGAAATCACATATAACACAATTATACTCAGTCTAAAATCATACTGAGTTTAATAATTAGGATTTTACAGCACGGTAATATGCTATGACCTAATTGACCGTCAATAACCGACATTATCCGTTCACGCGTATATAGTACCGTAAAATTATCATATAAATAATATTATATTATTATTCTTGTCTCCTGATCACAATCCCAATTCAGGGTTTGGACCTTATATCTGTCTCATCTATCATTCATAACATCAATAATTGACGTTAAATAATTACTATAAATAGTAGTTCGTATAATAAATATTTATTATTATAATTCTATTCGTCACTTCATATATTATTTAAATAATATATAAATCATATTTTCGTGGAAAATATTAAATAAAAATATTTCTGCTACAGAAATTTATTACCATAATAATATAATTAATAGTAATTAATAATTCTAAAATTATTTCTAATTTTTCAAATAATTAAATATAACTTTATTTATCGTTCTCATCATTACATAAAAAAAAATTTATCCGCAAAATTTCTGATTTAATTTTATAGAAAATATCCGGGTTATTACAATATGAATAACTTTGTCATCTCAATTATTGATTTAATAATAATAAATATTATGCAGATAATACTGTGACAACAATTGAATCAATAATACGAGAGATATTATGCAGCAATTACTGTAGTAATAATTTAGTATAACTGAGTGACTTCTCACGTAAGCATCAATAATCAATACCGTGTGCTACTATGCAACCACGCGTATTATTGTTCTTTTATCACCGGATGGTTCAACAGTTTAACTGTTAAATTTTCGTCGTTATTTTTATAAAAAGATAATTCTGTTATTTTTTAAATACGATAATACTTCCGTTGTGGGGTCCACCAATGATTGTGCCATCGTACGAATATTTCCTGTTAAAACGAATATTCTCCGACCAATCGAATATTATATAACCACTTGCTTACTTTGCAAAATTTGTAAATAATACCCACAACTATAACATTATATCAAATTCACACCATAATATTCAAAAATATATTTCAAGAAAAATTAATCTTTATTCATAAATGTTAGTGTCTTACATTATGTCATGATGATATGTGTATAGGATATTGTGAATCGAATTATTACGGTTTAGCCTACACGCAAGGCAAGTTTTCTATCTCTAAACTTTCGTTGAGCAAGTTTCTTAACTCTAATTATATTGTGCAAGCTCTTAAACCTTATCTCTTGATATTGAGCAAGTTTCTCTAACCTTTAACTTGTTATTTTAGCATGCAAGTTTCAACATTCTGATATACTAATGTTGAACAAGTTTTATCATTTAATTTACTATTTGTTATTCATGCTCAATACTTAATTCTAAATAACATTAGCTTAATATTGTTTGTGACACCCCCAAATCCGGGTACTTCGATTCCACGAGATTTTGTGTTCACTGTACAAATATCATCTATCTATCTACCCATAATAAATGCAAACCATGCAATAGATAGAAATAAAAATCTTCCCCTTATAGGGTTACATCATCTGAATCATAAACATAATCCCAGGTTGAACTAACCTTAAACATCTGTGCGGAAATATAAACAATAAGTCTTAAACAACATCATTAACTCAAGTCTAACATAAATACATCATCAAATAAAATAACAAGTCTTCAACACTTGCTAACTTTGCCCTTGCCTTTACTAGTGGAAGGTTCGTCGGTTATTTCGTTCTTAACTGCAATGTTATTATAACGCAAGAGTGAGCATGATTGCCCACAAGTATTAAAATGAAATAACAATATAATAACATGCAAGTGAATCAATGACATCTGAAATAAAAGCTCAACTTTTGAATCAAGAATGAATAACAAGAATCAAAATATTTCTGAGGGTCATAAGACCTTGAACTATGTCCTAGGTTATCAAGGGTTATACTTGAAACCTTTAACAGTCATAAGACTATGGACCTTTGTTCTCGTACTTAGGGGGATCAGCCCTTAGTACCATACTGTGCACAATATCTTAACGCTAACGCATAAGTAAATCCCTTTGCAGGGTTGTTCATCTCAGTTTGACATTCGAGTCCGCACCAAAGGAAGTTTGGTTTGGATAATTCAATAAGGGTTCTGAATTTAGAACGTTCATCAACTAAGGACTAGTTGAATCAATAAAGTTCACTAGTCTAATAAGGTTCAACAATAATGATATTCAATTTGAATAATAATCTCAAGAAGTATACAATATGACAATTATTGTATAACTGAATCATGCTTTGAAAAAAAATAATATACCATTTGAACTTGAATATTAGTAATGATAATTTACTCGAGGTAAATAATAATCTTGAACAATAATGACAAGTAGGGTTAGAAAACTTACCTCGTGCGTAGGCTAAACGATTACTACTTCCGTTCACCACAAATCCTACACATATACCATATGTATTCACGACATTCATTAGTTACATTTTCACTTAATATAAACTCCACTTTATTTAACAAATCATTACCCTTCTAATTTAATTACTTAATTAAATTATAATATTTTCATTCTCTTACTATTATTACACTCGAATAAATTATTTCATAATAATTTACATCGAATATTTATTTTATTCCATAAATATCTCAATTAAAATATTTACTTTATTTTATAAATATTTTAATATTAATTTTCATCAAATATTTATTTTATTCCATAAATATCTCAATTAAAATATTTACTTTATTTTATAAATATTTTAATAATAATTTTCATCGAATATTTATTTTATTTCATAAATATCTCAATTAAAATATTTAATTTATTTTATAAATATTTTAATATTAATTTTCATCGGATATTTATTTTATTCCATAATATCTCAATTAAAATATTTAATTTATTTTATAAATATTTTAATAATAATTTTCATCGAATATTTATTTTATTCCATAAATATCTCAATTAAAATACTTAATTTATTTTATAAATATTTTAATAATAATTTTTATGAAATATTTATTTATTTATTTATTATTTATTTTTTTTTATTTTTTTTTATTTTATTTATTTTTTTGACCGCCGGGGCGGTGTAATTTAGTTTGGTAACACCCGTCGGGGGCGGGGATACCCATGCTCATTTTCTGCAGTTTCTGCAGTTCGTGAACATAACAAGGCCAAATTAGGCCAAAAATCAATCACACGTAAAATTATACATGAATATGGCCATAACTTTCAATTAGTAATTTTATACGAATTTAGACTTATCCAATCATTGTAATACATATACAATCATTACTTAACCCATCTAGTATGATTTTTAACAAGTTACAACACATAATTTGCAAAATCAACACATTTACTTTCACTGTTCTTGATGTTCTTGAAGATTTTGAAAATAAAACAAGAAAATTGTCACTACGGATTCGTTATAACACCGAATCCGTTTATTTAAACTTTGGTCTCTTCGAATCAACATGCATAATAATATACGAGTGTAAAATTTAGGGATAACATACGATCAATACATGAAATATCACGTATAAGGCCATATGGCCAAAACCCAAACTCTGTAAATTTTTGAAATATCAAGTCATCATTTACTGAAACTTATGATATGGAATCATATAAAATATATATAAAACATATTATGCTACTCGAATTATTACATATATTCCTAACTCAATTTCCCAATTTACAGAAATTCCACAGAACTTGATTGAAAGCCATTTTCATAAAAAACTAAATGACGTAAAAGTAGAATTTGGGTTGGAGAGAATTACTCACAAATTAGTGTAGATAGGAGGGATTAAACTTTCTCAATCAATCAAACAACTCACAATTCTCTCAATTTCTTAATTCTCTGTCTCTGTGATAATTCTCTAGACTTAGCAATAATGGAATGAATGAAGAAGAAGACGTCGCATATAATAATTAAACTGACGTAGTTGTGGTCAGTTAACCAATTCGTGGTTAACTGCCCTCAACCGCTACTAAGGCCTTGTTTGGCTATTCAATATAATTCATTCTCATTTAATTTGATAAGCTTCTTATACTATAGTTTAATTAATGTCATATTCCTTATAAAATAACTCCAATATTTTATTTAATATATTTTAAATAAAATATAATAATTTCTCATAAATCCACATAGTCACATAAATAATTTTCTCATTAATAAATAATGTCAAATTATTAACTCTCTAATTAATAATTAAATTAATTAAATAACATCATGCTTAATTAAATATTTCTTTTAATATAATAAGCTCACATAATTACATATTTGAATAATAATTATTCTCTACATTAATTTAATAAATGTAACACATATAATTAAATTAATCTACCACAATTGCATCAATTAATTATTTAATCTAATAATTAAATCATCGAAAAATATTTATTTAAATCAATAAATATTAAAAATTAATTTACAAAATCTCGTTCGTCACATCTTTCCCTCCTTAAAAGGATAACCTTAGGTAGTAGCCTTATAGGAAGAACATAGTGATGGAAAACTCTTATCGAGTTCTAGGAAATGAATTTTTGAAATTCATTGAAGATAATAAAAGACCTTATGTGTTTATGTGTTAAAGTATGCGTTAGATGATACGACTTAGTAACCAAAACTTAAAATTTTGGTGTCAGGATGTCGAATGTTGGAGAAGCTAGTCAAGCTGGGGAGGAAGAACCCCGTGTACCTATAGTACCGACAGAGGAGGAGCCCCGAGACATTCATGTTATTAGGGAGCAGCTGGTACAGAGGGAGTCATCTCCATTGATCACCGTTGTTGGTCAGGAGCATGAGCCCGAGACTGATCCTGAGGAGGAATTTGTTGAGGAAGAGGTAGAGGAAGAAGAGGAGTTACCACGGTACACCGTTGATGCTAAGATGTATGACACGTTATACGACTGAAACGTGGAGTTACAAGACGAGGTCTAGGATTTGACTGAGCGAGCGGTTATTCAGCATATTACTCTAGGGCAGAAGGAGAGGGAGATTTTGACTCTTCACTCTCGACTGGCAAATGTAGAATGAGATTTGGTCGATGAGAAGGGTCAAACTGAAGATAAAACCGAGGAGATAGAAAAGCTGAAGAAGGAACTGAAGGAAACCTCCAAAAGGCTGAACATAGCAGAAGAGAGATGGGTAAGAGAATCACGTCGAGCTGATCGTGCAGAAGATGATAGTCATGCAAAGAAGGCAAAGCTTGAAGAGACATACTCTACACTTAATCATGCAATGGATGAGGCCCAAGATCGAGTTTTGAGGTACCCCATCCAGTTCGAAGGACTTCCATCGTATATGCTGGATCGCAGGACGATGTCTCGTATCATGGATGAGGAGCGTGGCAAGGCTATTCAGCACATTGACAAACAGTGATAGAATTTGTTTAATTGTGTGAAAGACTTAATTAGTTTTTATATGTAAATTCTGACGTGTTTATGAACGAAAGAATATTTGAATGTTTTAAATCCTGTGGATTCTTTGTTCCAGGATAGTTGATGTAAATAGCAGTTATGCTATCGTTTAGTGTTAAAACTTTGATTTGAATGCAAATATATCAAGTTGTTTGAGATGATGTGTTAAGTGATATGTTAAATTGTTGAGTAATGCCTTAACTATTTAGAGAAATAAATAAAGTTCTAATAAACCGTTTATTTAACAGAAAAATGCTGCCAAGGAGAAGACAACAACTTCAACCGGCTCAGGAAGAGTCAACCAATAATAACAATTATGCCAACGCTAATCCCGTGCAGTAGTTGGTGAACTAACTGACTGGAGCCATGAACAATCAACCTCAAGCTCCACCAAACACAACGTTTAAAGATTTCAAGGCTGTGGGACCGCCAGAGTTCAAAGGTTCCATGAACCCAATCGAGGCTCAAACATGGGTAATGGAAATGGAGAAGGTTTTCGACGTTGCTAGGGTTAGAGAAGACCAGAAGACCGTTTTTACAATGTTTATGCTGAAGTCTGAGGCTAGCTACTGGTGGCAAGCAAACAAAGTGCGAGGAGGTGAAGGTGTAATTACGTGGGAGAGATTTAAAGAGATGTTTTTCAAAATGTATTTCCCAACTAGTTCGCAGAACCAAATGGAGGTTCAATTTCTTGAATTGAAGCAGGGAAATATGAGCGTACCGGATTATGCGGCTAGATTCAACGAGTTAGCGAGGTTCGCCCCGTATCAAGTGCACACGGACGAGAGAAAAGCTAGAAGATTCGAACAAGGACTAAAGCTGTGGGTATATAGTAAAGTATCAATGTTTCAGATAAACACATTTACTGGAGTACTGGAAAAGGCCATCCTCACTGAAGGTGGAAGCGATGCGGTGACCAAGTATAATCAAGAGTAGCAGAAGAAGAAGAGTGAGAATGAAGGTAATAACAAGACTGGTGGGAGTATCTCTGGGGGTAGTCATAATCAGAAGAGGAAGTGGACGGATAACTCGTCAGCTGAAAGTCAACAAGGAGGGCAGAAGAAGAAGATCAAAGCGTGCTCAAACTGCAGAAAAGCTCATTTGGGAGTTTGCATGAAAGGAAAGCGAGTGTGCTACAATTGTGGTCAGGAAGGCCACATAGCACCAAACTGTCCAAACCCAAAGAAGGGTGCTTGTTTCACTTGTGGTTCAAAGGACCATCTGGCAAGAGACTGTCCTAAGAAGGGATCGGGAGGGTCAGGATCAGGAGGAAACCGGGGAAATAACAGTGGAAATGCCTTAACTATCACCGGACCAACCGCAACAAACCGACCGACCGCCAGGACTTTTAACATGACGGTGCAGGATGCAGTTCAGTCTCGTGATTTGGTGTCAGGTATCATTCCTATCAATGAAATTAATGCCTATATTTTATTTGATTCGGGTGCTACTTGTTCCTTTATATCTGATGACTTTGCTAATAGTTTAGATTTGCTTAAGGATGAGTTGGAACATCCCATGAACATAGAAATTACGAATAGAGAGATAATCCTGTTAATTACGTGCATAAGAACTGTAGAGTGGATATTAAGGGAAATATCATGAACATAGATCTTATCCCTATTCGACTTGGGGAATTTGATGTTATCTTGGGAATGGACTGGTTATTCAATTACGGGGCTGTAATTGATTGTCAAAAGAAGCGTATTAACTTTATGACTCCGTCAAAGGTTATGTTTTATGGTAGCAAGTCGCCTAGACAAGCGAGTTGTCTGACGATGATATAGGCCAAGAAGTTATTAAGATAAGGTTATGTAGGATACTTAGCTTACATAGTCGACAGTCGAAAAGAGAATCCGAAGGTAGAAGAAATACCGATTGTGAGGGACTTCGTCGACGTATTTCCAGACGATTTGCTAGGACTTCCACCAGATAGAGAGGTAGATTTCGTGATCGATTTGGCGCCTGGAACTGCTCTAATATCGAAGGCACCATACCGAATGGTACCAGTAGAAATGAAAGAATTAATGGTACAATTACAAGAATTACTGGACAAGAAGTACATCCAACCGAGCGTATCGCTATGGGGAGCGCCGGTGTTGTTTGTGAAAAAGAAGGATGGATCGATGCAGCTCTGCATTGACTGCAGAGAACTGAATAAAGTCACAATTAAGAACAAATATCCATTACCGAGGATCGACGACCTGTTTGATCAATTGAAGGGAGCAAGATACTTTTCCAAGATAGACTTGAGAAGCGGTTATCATCAACTGAAGGTGAGGCCAGAGGATGTAACGAAGACAACGTTCAGAACGCGATATGGTCACTACGAATTTTTAGTAATGTCGTTTGGTCTTACGAATGCTCCTACAACATTTATGGGACTAATGAATGGTGTATTCAAGCCGTTTTTGGACAAGTTCGTAGTGGTATTTATAGACGACATTTTGGTATATTCAAAAACCAAAGAAGAATATGAAGAGCATTTGAGATTAACATTGGAAGTATTGAGAAGGGAAAAGTTGTATGCCAAGTTTTTAAAATATGAATTTTGGATTGAACGAGTGCAATTTCTTGGGCACGTGATCGATAAAAACGGAATTTCAGTAGATCCATCTAAAGTAGAAGCCGTGATTAACTGGGATCAGCCGAGAACGCCGTCAGAAGAAAGAAGTTTTCTTAGATTGGCAGGATATTATAGAAGATTCATTCAATACTTTTCCAAGATCGCAACTCCGCTCACGAATTTAACTCGTAAAGCTGTGAAATTTGTGTGGACAGAGAAGTGTGAGGAAAGTTTTTAAGAATTGAAGAAGAGGTTGAGTACGGCGCCTGTGTTATCTCTTCCGGATGATACAGGAAATTTTGTTATTTTTAGTGATGCGTCGCATAAAGGGCTTGGCTGTGTGCTAATGCAAAACGGTAAAGTCATCGCGTATGCATCACGACAGTTGAAGGATTACGAGAAGGGATACCCATGATTTGGAGTTAGCTGCAGTTGTTTTTACTTTAAAAATTTGGAGACACTATCTTTACGGGGAGAAGTGTGAATTATATACAGACCACAAGAGTCTGAAATATATTTTCACACAGAAGGACTTAAATATGCGTCAAAGAAGATGGTTGGAATTAATCAAGGATTACGACTGTGAGATTTTATACCATCTGGGTAAGGCGAATGTAGTTGCCGACGCCTTAAGTAGAAAGGGTAGTGAGAAATTGATGATGTTAACTGCTCAGGAGGAGCTAATTGTGGAAATGGAGAAACTGAATTTGGAAGTGAAGTATCCAATGGATATTGATGAGAAGCTATTTCAGATGCAAACTAGTACAACTCTGCTGGATAGTGTAAAGGAGGCTCAGCTTCAAGATGATGAATGCAGAAAGGTGACAAAGAAGATATCTAAAGGAACTGAACTAAGATTTAAGATGGATAAGGAAGGAATATTAAGATTTGAAAGTAGAATCTGGGTTTTGCCAGTACAAAAAATTAAGGAAGAATTTCTGAGCGAGGCTCATAGTTCAAGATATTCGATTCACCCTGGTAGTACAAAGATGTATCAAGATCTTCGACAACATTTCTGGTGGCCGAATCTGAAACGCAATGTAGCAGAATGTGTTGCCAAGTGTCTGACCTGTTAGAAAGTAACAGCAGAACATCAGAGACCAAGTGGATTGCTTCAACCGTTGGAAATCACAAAATGGAAATGGGAACATATTACAATGGATTTCGTGGTTGGCCTTCCGACGACTCAAAAAGGCTACGACGCAGTATGGGTTATCGTTGACCGACTGACAAAATCTGCACACTTCCTTCCAATCAAAATTAGATTCAATTTAGATCAATTGGCGAGGTTATACTTAAAAGAGACTGTTTCGAGGCACGGAGTGCCGGTGTCAATTATTTTCGATAGAGATCTACGTTTCACATCAAATTTCTGGAAACGTCTTCAGGAATGCATGGGTACGTAATTGCGAATGAGTACATCATACCATCCTCAAATAGACGGACAGAGAGAGAGAACAATTCAAACGTTAGAAGATATGCTAAGAGCCTGTGTGATGGACTTCAAAGGAAATTGGGATGATCACCTACCGCTAGTAGAGTTTGGCTACAACAACAGTTACCACGCTAGTATTGGCATGCCGCCTTACGAAGCGTTATACGGCAGAAAGTGCAGAACTCCGCTTTACTGGGATGAAGTTGGTGAGAGATAATTGATAGGGCCAGAATTGGTACAGTAGACAGCAGAAACAGTCAAAGTGATCCGAGCACGACTTGTAGCGGCTCAAGATCGACAGAAGAAATACGCTGACCCACATCGTAAAAATATCGAGTTTGAATCAGGTAGTTATGTTTTCTTGAAGGTCTCTCCCTGGAAAGGAAAGATCAAATTCGGAAAGAAAGGGAAATTGAGCCCAAGATTCATTGGACCCTTTGAAGTACTGAGAAGAATCGGTGAAGTCGCATATGAGGTAGCCTTACCTCCATCACTCGAGAATGTCCACAACGTCTTCCATGTGTTTGTGTTACGACCCTACAAGGCCGATTACAAGCATGTAATTGAATACGAACCCCTGCATTTTGAGAAAGACTTATCCTACGAAGAAATTCCTGTCCAAATTGTCGACCGAAAAGAACAAGTTCTCAGAAATAAAGTTATACCTTCTGTTAAGGTAATTTGGAGGAACCACAACGCTGAAGAAGCTACGTGGGAACTCGAAGAGAATATGATGAAGAATTACCCTCAATTATTTACTTAATTATGTGTAAGAGATTTTGGGAACATAATCTTTGTAGGGGGGGGGGAGAATGTAACGGGTCGAAATTTTTGAGTCGTGATTCTGGGGATAGAATCCTTTTAAGGAGGGAAAGATGTGACGACCGAGATTTTGTAAATTAATTTTTAATATTTATTGAATTAAATAAATATTTTTCGATGATTTAATTATTAGATTAAATAATTAATTGATGCAATTATGGTAAATTAATTTAATTATATGTGTTACATTTATTAAATTAATGTAGAGAATAATTATTATTCAAATATGTAATTATGTGAGCTTATTGTATTAAAAGAAATATTTAATTAAGCATGATGTTATTTAATTAATTTAATTATTAATTAGAGAGTTAATAATTTGACATTATTTATTAATGAGAAAATTATTTATGTGACTATGTGAATTTATGAGAAATTATTATATTTTATTTAAAATATATTAAATAAAATATTAGAGTTATTTTATAAGGAATATGACATTAATTAAACTATAGTATAAGAAGTTTATCAAATTAAATGAGAATGAATTATATTGAATGGCCAAACAAGGCCTTAGTAGTAGTTGAGAGCAGTTAACCACGAATTGGTTAACTGACCACAACTACGTCAGTTTATTTATTATATGCGACGTCTTCTTCTTCATTCATTCCATTATTGCTAAGTCTAGAGAATTATCACAGAGACAGAGAATTAAGAAATTTAGAGAATTGTGAGTTGTTTGATTGATTGAGAAAGTTTAATCCCTCCTGTCTACACTAATCTGAGAGTAATTCTCTCCAACCCAAATTCTACTTTTACGTCATTTAGTTTTTTATGAAAATGGCTTTCAATCAAGTTCTGTGGAATTTCTGTAAATTGGGAAATTGAGTTAGGAATATATGTAATAATTTGAGTAGCATAACATGTTTGATATATATTTTATATGATTCCATATCATAAGTTTGAGTAAATGATGACTTGCTATTTCAAAAATTATAGAGTTTGGGTTTTGGCCATATGGCCTTATACGTGATATTTCATGTATTGATCGTATATTATCCCTAAATTTTATACTCGTATATTATTATGCATGTTGATACGAAGATACCAAAGTTTAAATAAACAGATTCGGTGTTATAACGAATCCGTAGTGACAATTTTCATGTTTTATTTTCAAAACCTTCAAGAACATCAAGAACAGTGAATGTAAATGTGCTGATTTTGCAAATTATGTGTTGTAACTTGTTAAAAATCATGATAGATGTGTTAAGTAATGATTATATATGTATTACAATGATTAGGTAAGTCTAAATTCGTATAAAATTACTAATTGGAAGTTATGGCCATATTCATGTATAATTTTACGTGTGATTGATTTTTGGCCTAATTTGACCTTGTTATGTTCGCGAACTGCAGAACTGCAGAAACTGCAAAAAATGAGCCTGTGTAACCCCGCCCCCGGCGGGTATTACCAAACTAAATAACCCCGCCCCGGCGGTCAAAAAAAAAAAAAATAAATAAATAAATAAAAATAAATAAATAAATAAATATTTGATGAAAATTATTATTAAAATATTTATAAAATAAATTAAATATTTTAATTGAGATATTTATGAAATAAAATAAATATTCAATGAAAATTATTATTAAAATATTTATAAAATAAATTAAATATTTTAATTGAGATATTATGGAATAAAATAAATATTCGACGAAAATTAATATTAAAATATTTATAAAATAAATTAAATATTTTAATAGAGATATTTATGGAATAAAATAAATATTCGATAAAAATTATTATTAAAATATTTATAAAATAAAGTAAATATTTTAATTGAGATATTTATGGAATAAAATAAATATTCGATGGAAATTATTATGAAATAATTTATTCGAGTATAATAATAGTAAGAGAATGAAAATATTATAATTTAATTAAGTAATTAAATTAGAAGGGTAGTGATTTGTTAAATAAAGTGGATTTTATATTAAGTGAAAATGTAACTAATGAATGTCGTGAATACATATGGTATGTGTGTAGGATTTGTGGTGAACGGAAGTAGTAATCGTTTAGCCTATGCACGAGGTAAGTTTCCTAACCCTACTTGTCATTATTGTTCAAGATTATTATTTACCTCGAGTAAATTATCATTACTATTATTCAAGTTCAAATGTTGTATTATTTTTTTTCAAAGCATGATTCAGTTATACAATAATTGTCCTATTGTATACTTCTTGAGATTATTATTCAAATTGAATATCATTATTGTTGAACCTTATTAGACTAGTGAACTTTATTGATTCAACTACTCCTTAGTTGATGAACGTTCTAAATTTCAGAACCCTTATTGAATTATTCAAACCAAACTTCTTTTGGTGCGGACTCGAATGTCAAACTGAGATGAACAACCCTGCAAAGGGATTTACTTATGCGTTAGCGTTAAGATATTATGCACAGTATGGTACTAAGGGCTGATCCCCCTAAGTACGAAAAGAAAGGTCCATAGTCTTATGACTGTTAAAGGTTTCAAGTATAACCCTTGATAACCTAGAACATAGTTCAAGGTCTTATGACCCTCAGAAATCTTTTGATTCTTGTTATTCATTCTTGATTCAAAAGTTGAGCTTTTATTTCAGATGTCTTTGATTCACTTGCATGTTATTATATTGTTATTTCATTTTTATACTTGTGGGCAATCATGCTCACTCTTGCGTTATAATAACATTGCAATTAAGAACGAAAGAACCGACGAACCTTCCACTAGTAAAGGCAAGGGCAAAGTTAGCAAGTGTTGAAGACTTGTTATTTTATTTGATGATGTATTTATGTTAGACTTGAGTTAATGATGTTGTTTAAGACTTATTGTTTATATTTCTGCACAGATGTTTAAGGTTAGTTCAACCTGGGATTATGTTTATGATTCAGATGTTGTAACCCTATAAGAGGAAAATTTTTATTTCTATCTATTCCATGGTTTGCATTTATTATGGGTAGATAGATAGATGATATTTGTATAGTGAACACCAAATCCCATGGAATCGAAGTACCCGGATTTGGGATTGTCACATTATTCAAGCAAGGTATGTTATGTTATTCAGTGCTTATGCTATTAGATTATTCCTAAAGTATGACCTTAATATACAATGTCGATTCATTTATGATTTATTCCACATCATAATGTTATTACATTTTTATTCAACTAATCCTTAATTAGTTAATGTTCATTGAATACCAAATTACCTTGAAACGTATCCAAACCAAATTTAATTTGGGGCGCACTTATATTCTAAATGCTAAGATGAACAACCCTGTAACGGGGGATAATTTAGGTATAGCATTTAAATGTTTGTGCATAATACATTGTACGAAGGGCTGATCCCCCTAAGTACGAGGAGTCCCTATAGTCTTATGACTGTTAAAGTTTAACTTGAAAGATTACTTAAAACTATGGACATAGTTCATGGTCTTATGACCCTCAGATATATATTTTAGATTCTGATTATTATTGATAGAGCATATTATTCAGTTCTATTGAGCCTATTCATTTGGCAATTGTTATGAAATTTTTTTGATTGTCATTTCAAGTGAGCCTTGTTTGCTCACTCTTGCTTATATAACTATTACAGCTAAAGTTGAGAAGGTCAATGTACCTAGCACTAGTAAAGGGAAAGGAAAGATGAACCCTAGATGCCTAGAGAGGAGGAGCCTCGTGACATTCAGGTGGTTTGGGAACAACTACTACCACGAGAAACATCTCCGTTGGTCATAGTGGTTGAGCAGGAGGGTTTACCTGATGAGGATGATGATGTAGAAATGGATAAGGACGATCCCATCGAGCTGCCACAGTCGAATGAAGAATGACGAGGACGAGGACGAGGAGGAAGATATTCTGCTAAACTCGATCGCAGCTCATATGTACAATGAAGTATACGACCGCAATGTGGAACTTTAGGATACCGTCGAGGAGTTGGAAGAGATAGTAGCTGAACAACAGACCTCGATGGCACAGAAAGACAACGAGATCCAGGATCGAGAGGAATGTATGAATAATGTCGAAGGGAAGCTGGTCCACACTGAAGAAGAGAATGAACAAATGACAGAGGAGATTGTAGAGCTGAAGAACAAGTTGAAAGAAGAATTTACTAAGAGGGTAAGAGCAGAAGACGCGTACGAGGAAGCTTATCAACGAGACGGGATAGTAGAAAGAGAGGCACACGCAAAGAAGATCAAGATGGAAGAGATGAATACTGTATTTAACACCGTGATTAATCGAGCTCAAGAACGAGTTATGTATTATCCGATTTAGTTTGAGACACTGCCATCATACATATTAGAACGCAGAATAATGTTTCGGATTATGGAGGAAGAGCGTTGTAAGGCTACACAACATCTTAGTAGGACGTCGTAGGGAATGTACCTGATATGCGATTATTAATATGATAAATAATATGTAAATCCCAAGTGGTATGTAATCAATGTGATATGATGGTGATATTATCCTGAAACTTTAGTAGTTCAGGAAAGTAATGTAAATAGCAGTGATGCTATTGTTCTTATGTTTTCAAAAAGATTATGAATAAATAAAAGTTATTATTTTATTTTATTCAAAGTGTTATGTGTTATGTGATGATTTGTTTTATGGAGTGCAAGTTAAGTAGAAAATACTTAAAGGAGTTGAGTAATAATATAATGAGTATATTTTAATAGAAAATGCCTCCAAGACGTCAACCACCATAGAGAACCCCTGAGGGATCTACCAATAACGACAATGCTGAGGCTAACCTAGTTCAGCAGCTAGTGACGTTACTGGCGGGTGCACTGCAGAATCAACCGCAGAATCAAGCTGTGACATTTAAGGACTTCAAGGCGGTTGGACCACCAGGATTTCGTGGGTCCATAAATCCAGTTGAGGCACATGCCTAGATCATGGAGATAGAGAAAGTGTTCGAGGTAGCTAGGGTTGGTGAGAATCAAAAGACTACTTTTGCAACATTTATATTGAAAGCAGAGGTTAGTTATTGGTGGTAAGCTAATAAAACTCGATGAGGACAAGGGGTTATGACTTGGAATAGGTTTAAGGACATATTTTTTGAGACTTATTTCCCAGAGAGTTCGAAGAATCAGATGGAGGCGCAATTTTTAGAACTGAAGCAGGGATCAATGATGGTATTGGAGTATGCCGCAAAATTTAATGAGTTGGCGAGGTTTGTGTCATATCAATACAACACAGATGAACGCGAGGCTAAGAGGTTTGAGCAGGGACTGAAACCCTGGTTGTACAGTAGGGTCTCCTTGTTCCAGCTGAAGACATTTACAGCAGTAATGGAGAAGGCTATTCTCGCTGAAGGTGGAGGCGAGGCTGTAACAAAGTTTAATCAAGAACAAAGAAAGAAGAAGAATGAAGACGAGGTTAAGAATGGTGGTGGTGGTAGTGGAAATGGTAACAATAACTTGAAGAGAAAATGGAATGGAAATATGGGTGCTGGAAATCAGCAGGGTAACCAGCAGAATAGGAAATTCGAAGCATGTGCTACATGCGGGAAGTTTCACAAGGGTATATGCTTAATGGGGAAACATGTATACTTTAACTGTGGCCATGAAGGTCACATCGCCCCAAATTGCAATCAACCCAAGAATAATGTTTGCTTCACATGCGGGTCAAAGGATCATTTTGCTTGTGAGTTCCCTAAGAAGAAAGCTGGGGAGACAACAGGAAGCAAGGGAGGTACATGGACCATTCCTGGACCAACGTCATCAAACAAACCTACAGATAGAACCTTCAACATGACTATGCAAGATGCTGTGCAATCAAAGGATGCTGTGTCAGGTATTATCCCAATCAATGATATAGATGCCTATGTATTATTTGATTCGGGTGCTACTTGCTCGTTTATATCTGATGAATTTGCTAAGAGGTTAGGATTGCCTAGTGAAGAATTGAATTTCCATTTAAACATAGAAATTACGAATAAGGAAGTAATTCCTGCTAGGTCCGTATACAAGAATTGTAGGGTGAATATTAAGGGGAATATCATGATGGTAGATTTAATTTCGATAAAACTTAGAGAGTTTGATGTTATTTTGGGAATGGATTGGCTGTTCAATTATGGAGCGATAATTGATTGCCAAATGAAATGTGTAAACCTTATAACTCCGTCAAAGGTAGTTTTCTATGGTAGCAAAACGCCTAGACAAATGAGATGTCTGACGATTTTGCAGGCCAAGAAGTTGTTGAGTCAAGGTTGTGTGGGTTATTTTGCTTACTTAGTCGATACTCAGAGGAAGGGGGAAGAGATACCAATGGTTAGGGAATTTGTAGATGTGTTTTCGGAGGATTTGCCAGGACTTCCGCCTGACAGAGAGATTGAGTTCGTGATCGACATAACACCATCGAAGGCCCCATAAAGAATGGCTCCGGTAGAGATGAATGAACTGATGGTACAACTGCAAGAATTGCTAGACAAGAAGTATATTCAACCAAGCGTATCACCGTGGGGAGTGCCGATGTTATTCATAAAGAAGAAGGATGGGTCAATGCGACTTTGCATTGATTATAGGGAATTAAACAAAGTCATTATTAAGAATAAATATCCGTTGCCAAGAATAGATGACTTGTTTGATCAATTGAAGGGTGCTAGATACTTCTCGAAAATAAATTTGAGAAGTGAGTATCATCAATTAAATGTAAGGAAGGAGGATGTACCTAGAACGACATTCAGAACTCAATATGGACATTACGAGTTTCTGGTGATGTCTTTGGGTTTGACCAATGCCCCTGTTGCATTCATGGATTTGATGAACAAGGTGTTTAAACCATTCTTAGACAAGTTTGTGGTGGTATTTATCGATGACATTCTGGTGTACTCCAAATCTCAAAAAGAACACGTGGAACATTTACGTTTGACGTTGGAGACACTAAGAAAGGAAAAGTTGTATGCGAAATTCTCTAAGTGTGAATTTTAACTAGAACGTGTATAATTTTTGGGACATGTGATTGACAAAGATGGGATTTCAGTGGATCCATCAAAAGTTGAAGCCGTGATCAATTGGGAACAACCAAGAACACCTTTGGAGGTGAGGAGTTTCTTGGGACTGGCCGGTTATTATAGACGATTTATTCAAGATTTTTCCAAGATAGCCACTCCGTTAACAAATTTGACAAGGAAAGCCGTAATATTTATTTGGACGGAGAAGTGTGAAGAAATTTTTCAAGACTTAAAAAAGAAGTTAAGTGTAGCACATGTGTTGTCATTACCAGATAATACAGGAAACTTTGTGGTGTATAGTGACGCCTCACATAAAGGATTGGGTTGTGTTCTTATGTAGAACAGCAAAGTTATTGCATATGCATCAAGGAAACTGAAGGACTATGAGAAAGGGTATCCGACTTATGATTTAGAGTTGGCTACAGTAGTATTTGCTTGGAAGATATGGAGACACTATCTCTATGGAGAGAAATGTGAGATATATACAGACCATAAGAGTCTGAAGTATATTTTCACTCAGAAGGACCTAAACATGCGTCAAAGGAGTTGGATGGATTTAATAAAAGATTATGATTGTGAGATCTTTTATCATCCGGGCAAGAAAAATGTGGTTGCAGATGCTTTGAACAGGAATGGTCGGGAAAAATTAATGCTGATAACCACTCAAGAGGAGCTTATTTCAGCAATGGCAAAGCTGGAGTTGGAAATGAAATTTCCCAAAGAATCCAATGAACGACTATTCCAGATAGAAGTTAGTCTAACTTTGGTGGACAAAGTTAAGAATGTTCAACTACAAGATGAAGAATGTGGGAAAATCAAAGAGAAAATGGTTTACGGTAGTGATGTGAAATACAAGATCGATATGGAAGGATTACTAAGATTCGAGGGAAGAATTTGGGTTCCAGCAGTACCAGAGATTAAAGACGAAATTTTGATCGAAGCTCATAATTCAAGATATTCGATTCATCCAGGAAGTACAAAGATGTATCAAGATTTATGACGACGTTTTTGGTGGCCAAACATGAAAAGAGATGTCATAGAATGTGTCGCGAAATGCTTGACTTGTCAAAGAGTCAAGGCCGAGCATCAAAGACCAAGAGAATTACTTCATTACTTCAACCGTTGGAAATATCGGAATGAAAGTGAGAACACATCATAATGGATTTTGTGGTGGGTCTTCCAACTACTCAGAGAGGATGCGATGCGATTTGGGTGATAGTGGATATACTGACAAAATCAGCACACTTTTTGCAAATAAAGATTAGGTTCAATCTTGATCAATTAGCAAAGTTATACGTTAAAGATATCGTTTCGAGACATGGAGTGCTAGTATCAATTGTGTCAGGTAGAGATCCGTGATTCACGTCAAACTTCTGGAAGAGACTACAAGAATGCATGGGAACACAGTTGAGAATGAGTACGACATATCATCCGCAAATAGATAGCTAAAGCGAACGAACAATCCAGACATTGGAAGATATGCTTAGGGCATACATCATGGACTTCAAAGGGAGCTGGGAGGAACATTTACCATTGGCAGAATTCGCCTACAACAACGGTTACCACGCGAGCATCGGCATGCCGCCTTACGAAGCATTATACGGCAGAAAGTGCAGAACTCCACTGTGCAGGGATAAAGTCGATGAACATCAACTATTAGGACCATAACTGGTACAACAAACTACTGAGGTTGTCAAACTCATCAGAACAAGATTGGTAGCTGCTCAAGACAAACAGAAGAAGTATGCTTATCAACACAGACAAGATCGTGAATTCGACGTAGGAAATTTTGTGTTCTTAAAAGTTTCTCCTTGGAAGGGGAAAATTCGTTTTAGTAAAAAGGGAAAGCTAAGCCTGAGGTTTACTGAAGTGCTGCGAAGAGTAGGAGAAGTGGCTTATGAGGTAGCTCTACCTCCAGAGTTAGAAAGATTTCACAATGTTTTTCATGTTTCAGTGTTACGACCGTAAAAACCCGATTACAAGCATATGATCGAGCGAACCATTGCAGTTTGATAAGGACTTGTCTTATGAGGAAGTTCCTATCCAGATAGTTGACAGGAAAAAACAAGTGCTCAGGAATAAAGTAATACCTTCTGTGAAGGTGATATGGAGGAACCACAATGCTGAAGAAGCTACGTGGGAACTCGAAGATAAAATGATGAAAGATTATCCTTGTAACGCCCCGAAATTCGGTCTATTTTCTCACCCGAATTCCGTACGCCATGATCCCCTCTCCTTCCAAACATACATTCTCAAATCCCAGGTTCTAATACCTTATAACCTTACTCATTGCAAATAATGATAATTACATTATTCTTTACATCTTACAAGAGTGACTTTTATCCGCCACCAAGGATACATATCAGTTCATTAAATTAGTCTATAGTTTAATTAAACTATTCTATATTACAAGTCTTCGCTTGATCTTTACGCACATTCACATACTGAATGGTACTTCGTCTGGATACCGATCAGCTTGATCTTTACGGGATCCTTAAGTTCTTTCTAACATCATTCGCTGAAAATGTTTTTATTTAAAGCAAGAGTGAGCATTCAATTGCCCGGCAAGTCATAGCAGTTGAACAAACAACTTTAAGAATTTAAACATTCCTTTAGAACTTCGATAACCGAACAAAGGTTATGAAGCAGCTTGAATAATAGGAATAATATACGATTCCTATCATCTTAAAACATTAGTCATATACTCTTTAAAATACTTTCATTCTTCTACCTTTTCCATACAAATCCTATCTGCCTATAATCATTAGCACAAACTTAACAATAACGGTACATGTATGAACATAACATACTCATATTGAACAGTTCAATCACATAATAGTTCATCTCATATAAACACCGAAGTGTTCAAATTGTGGCACAAGATCTCATATATACTACAACCTTGTACAAATATCACACATTTGCACACAGACAAGACTTCTCAAGTTCAACATCTGAGAAGTTTAAGAAACTAGCATTCATGTAATATGAATGAAGTTAGGAAACTTGCCTTACGCATAGCTGTGACACCCCCAAATCCAGGTACTTTATTTCCACCGAATTTGGTGCTCACTATCAAAATAATTACATCTAACTACCCATAATAAAGGATAAAACATTAAATAACTTAAACAATAATCTTTCCCATCAAAGGGTTACATCATCTCATAAACAATCCCAGGTAATCTAACCTTAAATTATTACATCAGTTTGCGGAATACATCATAAAATAAAATAAGTCTTATAACATCATGCATTTAAATAAACTTTAAATAATTCTTCAACACTTGGACATCTTGCCATTTCCTTTGCTAGTAGATGGGTCATCACCTCTTTCGACTTTAGCTGCATTGTTAATTGAAAGAGTGAGCAAACAATTGCTCACTGATATAAAGAGTAGTAATAACAACATGAGAATGAACAACGAATGTTGAACAATAATGAACTTGTTCTACGAATCAAAAATAGAAAACAAGTTTGAACTTTAACATATGAGGGTCTTAAGACCACAAACTATGTCCCTGGTGATAAGGTATTACTACCCCAACCTCAACAGTCATTTAGACTATACAGACCCTACTTAACGTACTTAAGGGGATAAGCCCTTTGTACCATGTATGTGCATAAACATCTAAACGTTACACGTACAAAATCCCCTATGTTAGGGTTGTTCGTCTCAGTTTGAATTTAAAATTTTCGCACTAAAGAAAGTTTAGTTTGGAACTAGCTTATCAGTGTTTCTAGAATTTTAGAACACTATTCAATTATAAATTAATGAAATCAATAAAAGATTACTTACTACCTGAAGGTTTAATACAAGAATATAGAATTGAACAAGGTTATCAAAGTCAAAGATAGAATATCAACAATATATAATTGAATAACATGATACACGTGCCAAGTACTATATTCAAAGAATTAGAACAATCTCACTTGAATCAATGTATTAGAACAATATATTCTTTGAATAATAATTAGGAAAGTAAAACTTGCTTGATGTAACGAATTAGGTTACAAGAGCATGTACAAACATACGCAAGATAGATTAGGCTTGCTCAACGTTACAAAGAATTTCAAGACTTGTACAATAATAATTTAGGAATGGGAACTTGCATTCAATATGAAAAGAATAAAGTTAGAAAGCTTGCTCAATGTAAAGAGTTAAGGTTTAGGAACTTTCCTTGTATGTAAGCTACACAAGTGTAAAATAATCTCCAATTACCCTACATATATCATTGAAATCGCAACAATAATTAGTTGTATGAACATTAGCTTTAGGGTTTAAACCATCATTTAGGTCATAACCCTAACCTATTACCTAAACATGTAGGTTAACATACTTAACGAATCTGAAATCTCATTGCGATCCAACATAACTTAAGCGTTCATCTCTAACTTTGAAAACATCACATTTGGTTTCATTTGATAACTTATTTAGATAATTATGTAAAATCTTTACACTTTGCATTACAACACATTACAATCTATTATTATAGCTTATATTATGTCTTAACATCATTAACATTCATGTTTAACCAACATAAGTCCATTACACATAACCTGCAAATAAGTAGACTTCACTGGCTCAGACCAGAGTATGGCGCAGCTGCGCTTGGGACTGGCGCAGCTACGCTGGCACAGCTGCGCCATTTCTGGCCTTGGCACCGGTGCAGCTGCGCTAGTGCACAGACAGAATAAGAAACGCAACAACAATGTTCTGTTTTTAGCCCAACTAACATGAATTTCACCAACCAAAAAGTGAAATTAACACATACAATAAATATAAAACTATCATAAACATGATTGCTAATATATTCAACCACTTAGAATAATTTAACGACCACTTTAACTAATTTAATTCCTTAAATTTTATGTTTTCTCATGAAAACTCTATTTTTGACACACTTAGCAAATTTGATCACCACGAATTCGTTTCTTAATTAATTGACACAATTTGAACTACGTTGTTTTCGTTTCTTATCATATTAACATAATCCAATAACAAATCATAGATTACAACACATATAGAGCATCAAATTTCGTACTTTCTAAAGAAATATCATATGAACATATCACTGTTGTTTCACTTCCCTCCTAAAAAAATCCCAATTCTCACGAATTTGAACATCAACCAAGGATTATAGATGATAACTAACAAGTTTAGCAATAATATACATACATAGAATTCAACATCTTAACCCTATCCAACGAAATTTCCAATTAACAGAGAATAGGTATTGCAAAGAAGATTAATATAAATTATATCGTAATCCTTGTTTATTGAAGCAATTGATATGTAGTGGCTTCAATTCCTTCCACAGCAAAGCCCTCAATCTCTTAGCAATTCTCTTTGTGTTTTTCTCTCTTCTTCCAAGCCCTCTCTCTAAACCTCTGTTATTCTCCTCAGCAAAATACGTGAAATAAGAAAACTGAGCGCTAGCCTTAGGAAATAATATGCGTAAAATAACTGATATGACCATCCTCCCACGTTCTCGTTCAGTTAAAAAAATAAAAAGGCGTCAGTTGGAACAAGCCAAAGGCCACAAGGCCTTGTTTGGCTACCACTTAAACCCCCTATCAGATTATTTTAACAATATTATAATATATAGTTTCATGTCACACTTTAGTTTGATTAATTTAAAAAACTTTAATTTAGTTAATTTAAGTGACTTATAATAATAATAATAATAATAAAAATCTTATTACCATTATACTTATAATTAATAAATAATTATATATCTTATTTAATTAATAAATTAGAAACATCACTTTATTTAATTTATTTATTTCCTTTAAATTAAACAACTCATTTAATTATTTTCCTAAATATTAAGCAATTGATTTAATTTAATTATTTCTTAAATTAAATCCTTCAAATAAAAATTATCATTATTCAATTTAATTATCATAAATCAATTTAGTTACTAAATTAATTCACTACAATTCATCAATTATTTATTTCTCTCAATAAATAAATTATTTAAAATATTTATTTAATTCAATAAATATTTAAATAAAATACAAATTTCTCGATCGTTACATTATTCTCTCCTTAAAAGGATCCTGTCCTCAGAATCACAACTCAAAAATTTATTCGTTACATTCTTCCCTCAACAAGATTCTGTCCATAGAATCGCTATACAAAATCAAGCAAACAACTAAGGATAATTCTTCATCATAACGCTTTCAAGTTCCCACATAGCTTCCTCAGCATTGTGGTTCCTCCAGATTACCTTAACCGAAGGTATCACCTTATTCCTCAGTACATGCTCTTTTCTGTCAACAATTTGAACAGGAACTTCTTCATATGTTAAGTCTTTCTCAAACTGTAAGGGCTCATATTCTATAACATGTTTATAGTCATGCTTATATGGTCTCAACACCGAGATATGGAAAATATTATGGATATGCACCAATTCTGGAGGTAAAGCTACCTCGTATGCCACTTCACCCATACGTCGACGCACTTCAAAAGTCCTATAAACCTAGGGTTTATTTCCCTTTCTTGCCAAAACTAATTTTTCCATTCCAGGGAGAAACTTTCAAGAACACATAACTACCAACATTGAATTCCCGATTTTGTCGGTGTTGATCGGCATATTTCTTCTGTCTATCCTGTACCGTTATCAATCTTGCTTGAATAACTTTGATGATTTCGACAGTTTGTTGTACCAACTCTGAACCCAATAGTTGACGTTCGCCTACCTCATCCTAGCATAACGGAATTTTGCATTTCATGCCGTATAACACTTCGTAAGGTGGCATGCCAATACTCGCGTGATAACTATTATTATAAGCAAATTCCACCAATGGTAGATGGTCATCCTAATTCCCCTTGAAATCCATAATACACGCTCTGAGCATATCCTCTAGTGTCTGGATGGTTCTCTCACTTTGACCGTCTGTTTGAGGATGGTACGCTGTGCTCATTCTCAACTGAGTTCCTAAACATTCTTGTAATCGTTTCCAGAAATTAGATGTGAAACACGGATCTTTGTCTGATACAATGGACACATCTACACCGTGTCTTGAAACAATTTCCTTAACATATAATTCTGCCAACCGATCCAGGTTAAATCTAATCTTGATTGGTAAGAAGTGTGCCGACTTCGTCAATCGATCAACAATCACCCAAATGGCGTCATAACCTTGCTGAGTTGTTGGAAGACCTACCACAAAATCCATTATGATATGCTCCCATTTTCATTCTAGTATCTCCAACTGTTACAATAATCCACTTGGCCTTTGATGTTCAACTTTAACTTTCTGACACATTAAACATTTCGGCACACACTCAGCCACATCCTTTTTCATATTTGGCCACCAAAAATGATGTCTAAGATCCTGGTACATTTTTGTACTCTCAAGGTGAATCAAATATCTTGAGTTGTGAGCTTCACTTAGAATCTCCTCTTTAATTTTCGGTACTGGTGGAACCCAAATTCTCCCTTCGAATCGAAGTAACCCTTCCGAATCGATTTTGAATTTGCTTTCCACCCCTCTAGATACTTTTTGTTTTATCTTTTTGCAGTCTTCATCCTGAAGTTGTGCATTCTTCATTTTATCTACCAACGTTGAACCGTTTCCTATTTGGAATAACTTCTCATCGGATTCTATAGGATATTTAATTTCCAACTCTATCTTAGCCATGTCCGACACTAACTTCTCCTGAGCTATCAACATCATTAACTTTTCTCGTCCCTTCCTACTTAAAGCATCAGCAACAACATTCGCCTTTTCGGGATGATAAAAAATCTCGCAGTCATAGTCTTTGTCAAATCCAACCATCTTCTCTGCCTCATATTCAAGTCTTTTTGTGTAAAGATATACTTCAGACTTTTATGGTCAGTATATATCTCACACCTCTCTCCATAAAGATAATGTCTCCAAATCTTCAAGGCAAACACCACCGCAGCCAACTCTAAGTCATGAGTCGGATACCCTTTCTCGTAAATTTTTAATTGACGTGATGCATACGCAATAACTCTGCCGTTCTGTATAAGCACACAACCTAGTCCTTTATGCGATGCGTCACTGTACACCACAAAAATTCTTGTATCATCAGGCAATGACAATACAAACTTCAACCAAACAAACTTTTCTTCAACCATTTCTACAGGTGCCGTACTCAACCTTTTCTTCAATTCATGGAAACTTTCCTCACAATTCTTTGTCTAAACAAACTTAACCGCCTTCCTGGTTAAATTCGTCAACGGGGTCGCGATCTTAGAAAAGTCCTGAATAAAATGCCTATAGTAGCCTGCCAACCCTAAAAAACTCCTTATCTCTAAAGGTATCTTCAGCGGATCCCAGTTTATTACAGCTTCAACTTTTGATGGATCTACAGAAATTCCGCCTTTATCAATAACATGTCCGAGAAACTGTACACGTTCCAACCAAAACTCATATTTTGAAATTTTTGCGTACAACTTCTATTTTCTCAATGTCTCCAACGTCACTTTTAAGTGTTCTCCATGTTCCTCCTTGGTCTTAAAATACACCAGGATATCATCAATAAACACCACCACAAATTTATCTAAGAATGGTTTAAACACCCTGTTCATCAAATCCATGAACGCTACGGGTGCATTAGTTAAACCAAATCACATGACCAGAAACTCGTAATGACCATACCAAGTTCTGAATGCCGTCTTCGGTACGTCTTCTGGCCTCACCATCAGCTGATGATAACCACTCCTCAAGTCTATCTTTGAGAAATACCTCGCACCCTTCAGTTGACCGAATAGGTCGTCGATTCTTGGTAACGGATACTTATTTTTAATCGTGACCTTATTCAATTCTCGATAGTTAATGCAGAGCCGCATTGAACCATCCTTCTTCTTAACAAATAACACTGGCGCTCCCCATGGTGATACGCTCGGCTGGATATACTTCTTGTCGAGCAATTCTTGCAATTGCACCAGCAACTCTTTCATCTCTATCGGGGCCATTCTGTATGGTGCCTTAGATATCGGGCCCGTTCTTGATACTAAATCAATCACGAACTCGATTTGTCGATCTGGCAGAAGATCTGACAAATCGTCTGGAAATACGTCTAGAAAATCTCTTATGATTGGTATTTCTTTTAACTTCGCACTCTTCTTCTGTCTATCAACTATGTAGGCTAAGTATCCTACACATCCTTGTCTCAACAACTTCTTGGCTTGCATCAACGTCAAATAACTCGCTTGTCAAGGTGACTTACTGCCATAAAACACAACCTTTGACGGAGTCATAAGGTTAACACATTTTTTTTGGCAATCAATTACTGCTCCGTGATTGAATAACCAATCCATTCCCAGGATAACATCAAACTCACCCAGTATAATTGGTATCAAATCTACCAACATTTCTTGACTCTTAATAACCACTCTACAATTCTTATATATGAATCTAACAGGAATTACTTCCCTATTTTCAATCTCTATGCTCAAAGGATAATCTAATTCTTCTTGAGGCAAATCTAAGTTCTGAGCAAATTCATCGGATATAAATGAATAAGTATCAGCCGAATCAAACAGTACATAAGCATTAATACCATTAATCAGAATGATACCTGACACCACATCTTTAGACTGAACATCATCTTGCACGGTCATATTGAAAGTTCTCGCAGTAGGTCGGCTTGACTGTGCTGGTCCAGTGATAGTCAATGCACCACCACCGTTGTTATTTCCCTTTCCTCCACTTACACTCCCCGCTGGCTTTTTAGGACAATCACGAGCCATGTGATCCTTGGAACCGTAGGTAAAACATGCTCCTTTCTTTGGGCTAAAATAGTTCGGTGCAATGTGTCCCTCCTGACTACAGTTGAAACACACCCGTTTTTCCTTCAAACATACCTCGGTATGGTTCTTTCCATAAGTAGCGCAAGCTTCAAACTTTTTCTTCTGCTGACTTCCTTGCTGTCCTCCCATAGTCGAATTCTTGCTCCACTTCCTCTTCTGATTGTTACCTCCAATGTTACCTCCACCGGCCTTATTTTCACTCCAATTCTTCCTCTTTTTCTGTTCTTGATTGTACTTGGTTAAGGCATCGCTTCCACCTTCTGCGATAATTGCCTTTTCCAATATAGTCGTAAATGTATTTAACTGGAACATTGAAACCTTACTATATAGCCAGGGTTTCAATCCTTGTTCGAATCTTCTCGCCTAACGCTCATCAGTATTGGCTTGGTAAGTGGCAGACCTTACCAACTCGTTAAACTTCGCAGCATATTCTTACACCGTCATGGTTCCTTGCTTTAGCTCCAGAAATTGCACCTCCAACTGATTCCGAGAACTCGCTGGAAAGTACATTTCAAAAAACATCTCCTTAAATCTATCCTACGTTATCACTCTTTGTCCCCCACGAACCTTGATTGCTTGCCACCAATAGCTAGCTTCAGACTTCAGCATGAACGTTGCGAACGCAGTCTTCTGATCTTTGTTAACTCTAGCAACGTCGAACACCTTCTCCATGTCCATAATCCAGGTTTGGGCTTCCACTGGATTCATAGACCCTTGAAACTCTGGCGGTCCAACCGCTTTAAATTCCTTGAAGGTCGTAACTTGAGCTTGCGATTGATTCGCAAGTGCTCCCGTTAATAGAGCTATCAACTGCTAAATCGGGTTAGCGTTGGCCTCATTGTTATTGTTAGTAGACACCTCAGGAGGTGGTTGTTGACGTGGTTGTCTTCTTCTAGGAGGCATTCTCTGTTAGAATATACGCTTATTAGTTCATCACTCAACTTCTTGAGTATCTGAAGTTTAACTTAAACATTCTAAGATTAAAGCTATAACATATAACATTTCAAATAAACTTTGATATTTTATTCATTCATAATGCTTTAAAACATATAAAAGATAGCATATCTACTATAAACATCCACTTTCCTGAACTAAACAAGTTTCAGGATTACATACTCATACTACCCCTTTATTCATCTCAAAATAAGGGATTTAAAATTTTATTTATCCATATAAATAACCACATAATATTATCACTCTTATTTTCTATCTACGCATATTAAGACGTCGAGAGGCTTCTCTGCGCTCTTCCTCCATGATATGATATGTCGTCGTACGATCCATCATGAACCATGGCGAGTCTTCAAATTGAGGCGGGTAATAAAAGACTCGATCCTGGGCCCTATCAATCGCAGAATTAAAAGCATGATCCATTTCATTCATTTTAGCTTTCTTCACTTGGACTTTAGCCTCAGCACGGTTTGCACGTTGAGTCACCTTCATACAAGCGTCCTCTGCTCTTACACGCTTAGTTGATTCCCTTTTGAAGTCATCTTTTAATTTCTCCATGTCAGTCTTCATTTTCTCGTTCACTGCCAACAGATCTTCATGCTGACCCTTAGTATGAACTAAGTCCCACTATATGTTTCCAAGTTTTGAGTCAAGTTCCTGAATCTCTGCATCCTTCTGCTCCATCGAAGTGTGATGCATCTCAACCAACTCCTTCAGTTCCTTAACATTATCCTGTAACTCTATGTTACGGTTGTACAAAGCATTATGAGTTTGGTGGAAACTCCACATGATCCTCTTCCTCATCACCCTCCACTATCTCCTCAGAACTATCCTTCTCGGGATCGGTCAAAGGCTCATCTTCCTGAATCAGCTGTTCCCGCACAACGTGAATATCTCGGGGTTTGTCATCTCTAGGTATCTGAGGTATCACCTCCCTAGCTCGACTGGATCCTCCTTCGTTAGACATCCTGACGACAAAATATTTTAAGTTTTACTTAACATTTTCACTACTCGCGAGCACATAAGTTATTAACACATACCACATAATGTCTTTTATTGTTTAGTTTCAATGCATGCCTTAATCTATTCCTTAAAACCCAATAAGAGTTAAACACCACTATGTTTTCTGACTTCTTAAAGGTTATTTCCTAAGGTTTCTCCCACCTAAGGTTCATAACCTAAAGCTCTGATACCAACTTGTGACACCCCCAAATCCGGGTACTTCATTTCCACCGAATTTGGTTCTCACTATCAAAATAATTACATCTAACTACCCATAATAAAGGATAAAATATTAAATAACTTAAACAATAATCCTTCTCATCAAAGGGTTACATCATCTCATAAACAATCCCAGGTAATCTAATCTTAAATTATTACATCAGTTTGCAGAATACATCATAAAATAAAATAGGTCTTATAACATCATGCATTTAAATAAACTTTAACTGATTCTTCAACACTTGGACATTTTGCCATTTCCTTTGCTACTAGATGGCTCATCACCTCTTTCGACTTTAGCTGTATTGTAATTGCAAGAGTGAGCAAATAATTGCTCACTGATATAAAGTGTAGTAATAACAACATGAGAATGAACAACAAATGCTGAACAACAATGAACTTGTTCTACGAATCAAAAATAGAAAACAAGTTTGAACTTTAACATCTGAGGGTCTTAAGACTACAAACTATGTCCCTGGTGAGAAGGTTTTACTACCCCAACCTTAACAGTCATTTAGACTATACAGAGCCTGCTTAACATACTTAGAGGGATCAACCCTTTGTACCATGTATTGTGCACAAATATCTAAACGTTACACGTACAAAATCCCCTATGTTAGGGTTGTTCGTCTCAGTTTAAATTTAGAATTTCTGCACTAAAGAAAGTTTAGTTTGGAACTAGCTTATCAGTGTTTCTAGAATTTTAGAACACTATTCAATTATAAATTAATGAAATCAATAAAAGTTTACTTACTACATGAAGGTTTAATACAAGAATATAGAATTGAACAAGGTTATCAAAGTCAAAGATAGAATATCAACAATATATAATTGAATAACATGATACACATGCCAAATACTATATTCAAAGAATTAGAACAATCTCACTTGAATCAATGTATTAGAACAATATATACTTTGAATAATAATTAGGAAAGTGAAACTTGCTTGATGTAACAAATTAGGTTACGAGAGCATGTACAAACATACGCAAGATAGATTAGGCTTGCTCAACGTTACAAAGAATTTCAGGACTTGTACAATAATAATTTAGGAATGGAAACTTGCATTCAATATGAAAAGAATGAAGTTAGAAAGCTTGCTCAATGTAAAGAGTTAAGGTTTAGGAACTTGCCTTGTATGTAAGCTACACAAGTGTAAAATAATCTCCAATTACCCTACATATATCATTGAAATCGCAACAACAATTAGTTGTATGAACATTAGCTTTAGGGTTTAAACCATCATTTAGGTCATAACCCTAACCTATCACCTAACAATGTAGGTTAAGATACTTAACGAATCTGAAATCTCATTGCGAACCAACATAACTTAATCATTTATCTAACTTTGAAAACATCACATTTGGTTTCATTTAATAACTTATTTAGATAATTATTTAAAATCTTTACGCTTTGCATTACAACACATTACAATCTATTACTATAGCTTATATTATGTCTTGACATCATTAACATGCATGCTTAACCAACATAAGTCCATTACACATGACCTACAAATAAGCAAACTTCACTGCCTTAGACCAGAGTATGGCGCAGCTGCACCGTTTCTGGCCTTGGCACCGATGCAGCTGCGCTAGTGCACAGACAGAACCAAAAACGCAGCAACAGTGTTTTATTTTTAGCCCAACTAACACGAATTTCACCTACCAAACAGTGAAATTAACGCATACAATAAATATAAAACTATACAATAAATATAAAACTATCATAAACATGATTGGTAACATATTCAACCACTTAGAACAATTTAACAACCACTTTAACTAATTTAATTCCTTAAATTTTATGTTTTCTCATGAAAACTCTATTTTTGACACCCTTAGCTAATTCGATCACCACGAATTCGTTTCTTAATCAATTGACACAATTCAAACTACGCCGCTTTCGTTTCTTATCATATTAACATATTCCAATAACAAATCACAGATTACAACACATATAGAGCATCAAATTTCGTACTTTCTAAAGAAATATCATATGAACATATCACTGTTGTTTCACTTCCCTCCTAAAAAAAATCCCAATTCTCATGAATTTGAACATCAACCAAGGATTATAGATGATAACTAACAAGTTTAGCAATAATATACATACATAGAATTCAACATCTTAACCCTATCCAACAAAATTTTCAATTAACAGAGAATAGGTATTGCGAAGAAGATTAATATAAATTATACCGTAATCCTAGTTTCTTGAAGCAATTGATATGTAGTGGCTTCAATTCCTTCCACAACAAAACCCTCAATCTCTTAGCAATTCTCTATGTGTTTTTCTCTCTTCTTCCGAGACCTCTCTCTAAACCTTTGTTATCCTCCTTAGCAAAATACGTGAAATAAGAAAACTGAGCGCTAGCCTTAGGAAATAATATGCGTAAAATAACTGATATGGCCATCCTCCCACGTTCTCGTTCAGTTAAAAAAATAAAAAGGCGTCAGTTGGAATAAGCCAAAGGCCACAAGGCCACAAGGCCTTGTTTGGCTACCACTTAAACCCCCAATCAGATTATTTTAATAATATTATACTATATAGTTTCATGTCACACTTTAGTTTGATTAATTTAAATAACTTTAGTTTAGTTAATTTAAGTAACTTATAACAATAATAAAAAAATCTTATTACCATTATACTTATAATTAATAAATAATTATATATCTAATTTAATTAATAAGTTAGAAGCATCACTTTATTTAATTTATTTATTTTCTTTAAATTAAACAACTCATTTAATTATTTTCCTAAATATTAAGCAATTGATTTAATTAAATTATTTCCTTAAATTAAATCCTTCAAATAAAATTTATCATTATTCAATTTAAGTATCATAAATCAATTTAGTTACTAAATTAATTTACTACAATTCATCAATTATTTATTTCCCTCGATAAATAAATTATTTAAAATATTTATTTAATTCAATAAATATTTAAATAAAAATACAAATTTCTCGATCGTTACATCCTTCCCTCCTTAAAAGGATTCTGTCCCAGAATCACAACTCAAAAATTTATTCATTACATTCTTCCCTCCTTAACAAGATTCTGTCCCCAGAATCGCTATACAAAATCAAGCAAACAACTGAGGATAATTCTTCATCATAACGCTTTCAAGTTCCCACGTAGTTTCCTCAGCATTGTGGTTCCTCTAGATTACCTTAACCGAAGGTATCACCTTATTCCTCAGTACTTGCCCTTATAGTTTGAGAAAGACTTAACATATGGAGAAGTTCCTGTTCAAATTGTTGATAGAAAAGAGCAAGTACTAAGGAATAAGGTGATTATCTTTTTCTTCCTTTACATTTCCCCCAAGAGTTGAGCAGCTAAAGTCTCTTTTCTAACTTTTTCTCTACATCGGCGCTGCGGCGCCACTCTCCGTTCTATCTCTTGTACTGCGGCGCGAGTCTCTAGTCCCTGGCTCCCGGTCTGGTGCTGCAACGCCATTCTATAAGGTATGGCTGGCGTTGCGGTGCCAAGCCCTAACCCTTGAAAATTTCTCCAAGTGTTAAATCCAATTTGAGACGCTTACTTCCCAATCTCATAACTCCTTCGTTATAACTCAGAATGAGGTCATTCTAAATCTATTCTCTTCCTTATCTTACATACTTAAATACCCCTCAGACAGAACTTCGTTCTGAATTTTTCAGCGTGCCATTCGATTGGCTTGATCTTCACCCTTTGTTCATTTTTATGTTTTTAACGTTCTTTGTTCGTTCTTCCGTAATTCGGTCATTTGAACTTGGAACTCGTTCGTTCTTGAGTCCATGACTCGCGTTTTCTACGTTCTCTTACTTACTTATGAAACCCTACACGTTCGGGTTCATTTACTAACTTTCTAATTCTCGTTCATCTTTTACAAAATTTTCGCCATAACTTCGTTATAGATCAGTTTTAATATGTTCTTCATGAACGTTTCTACCGTTCCTAACCAAGCAATAAGCATCTAACTTATACACGATGGTTTTAAACTTGTCCATCAACAACAATTACACTACGATGGTTTTAAATTTGTCCATCAACAATGTTCTTTGTGTTCTTCGCGTGTTCTTCGTTCGTTCTTCATTTTAATCGATATTTTGATTACAACATCACTTTTTCTTGGAATTTGGCGTTATAAGACACCATTCCTTACTTATTTCACTGTATCATTCATATGATCCACTCGGATCATTCTAATTCATTACGAATCTTACACTTCCTTAAGAAATTTATAAACTAAACTTCTAATTCTTATTTCTTTGTTTTATCATGATTTCAACCATATGAAATCATTCTTATCATCTTTTACTTCCTATTCTCGTTAAGCTATGTTTTTAACATATAAAACTTAAAGAAAATTTATAGGAGACTAGGTTTCGGATTACCTTTCTTCTTTAATCTCCTTCTGTCGGACAAAGTTTGCACACGATCAAGCTTTTCCCCATCCTTTTCGTCTTCTTTCTCATCCGAAATCTCTCTCTCTCTCACAAATGTTGTAGGATTTTCAAAATATTAAACAAATGGAATAAGCTTCATATTTATAGAAAACCAAGGCTAGGGGCAAAATAGTCATTTCACCCCCCAAACCTCCTTACTATTCACACCTCTATACTATTCACACCCCCTCAATACACCTCCTTACTATTCATGAAACTTCCCTTGGAAGTTTTGTGGTTCCATCTTTCGGGTTTCGTCTGACAATTTTAAAAACTGCGATTCTCGGAATCAAAATATTTTTGGATATTTTGTCTTTCATTTACCGATTAACTTTTACGTATTCTTCGGATTTTCGACAAACTGAAAAACACCTTTTAGCATTAAGCATTTTCCTTCACATTTTACCATAACGTAGTTAAACGAGTGAAAAGTACATAGCAGCACTTTTCGTCGTTTTTATTTTGTTCGAATTCTACACGTTTTTAGAAAAAAACTTTTATCGGCTTACTTAACGTTTCACGATATATTATCGTTAAATCTTTCGACAGAATATCATTTCGACAAACCGAACCCTCAGAAAGGCTTAGGTTATTCAAACCTTAACCCTTAGGGTTTCGTCGGGTGAATAGTATCTATTTTGTCTTTTTTCCCAAAATTATTTTTGTTCCCGGAAAATTTTTATTTTCGTCTTAAAAATTCTTACTCATTCGGTCTAGCTCGTAGCCAGAATCCTCCCGACTTATAATCATCCTAGGTTATAGAATGATTAATAAACATATAGCACATAATATTATTAATAAAAATTCATTTTATTAATAACTAATTCTTTAAACTTAAATTCTGGACAATCTGAATTTTCGGGTTGTCACATTCTTCCCTCCTTATAAAAATTCCGTCCTCGAAATTTCTAAAACCACACCCATACCTGGGTCATCACATTCACCCCTTCATAGAATTTCGTCCTCAAAATTTTATCTTACACTTCTCTTCAAAGAAGTTCTTATAATTCAAACTTCTCCTAACCTTCATAACCTATCAAGAATCATGAAGTAGAAGGAATAAATAGGAATATAAAGATTCCTTTAAAACATTTCATACTTTTTCTGACGGGTCAAATCGACCATGAACTCTTGCTAGGTTTAACAGCATTTCACCGTAAACCCTTCTACCATGGTCAGTTTACAATTACAAAGAAAGTAACTACCTCTTCCATACGTAGGTGATCAACTCATCGTATAACCTCATTTCGGGGTATGTTCACCTCAGACTTAATCATTAGATTTTGTACCAAAACAATTTGGCTTGGCATAACTTTTTCAAACAAAGCTCGATTTTCTTATAACATGACATACTATTTATCTTAGCGAAATCAAGTAGCTTAGACCATACCAATGAATTGGACATCAACTTGAAACATTCGTCTAGTCAAATCAATTAACATTGACTACTTCTTTAAATTTTTTTACAATCCATCAAAACGTTTTATGACGTCATAATACCATATCGTTTTCACAACACGTTGAGGACTTCGTCATTATACATCATACCATAACGGGTTATTGATCCTAAGATCACATCCAACACTAGGTTCAATTGCATTAATAACTCCATCCTTGCATCAAATGCATTGATGATATAAAATTCATTTTGATATTTCAAATTAACTTCTGTCTAGCCAAAACAATTAGCATAGACATACCAAGAATAACTCTTTTAAAATTCGTTGGTTCCAAAAGTTGAACCAAGTCTTTTTTTTAAAACGCACATATAAGCACGATTTCAATAAACTTTGAAATCTATCATAGCTAGATGACTTGAAATATCCTATTTCTCCATCTTCCTCCATTGTCTTACTTGTGATAATACTTAATCTTCTCTAGCACCTTCAATGCAAAGTCTACTGAAAATACTTATTTTCAGTCTAAACATTCCTATACCTTAGTATAGTCCATCAACTTACCACATATTATGTGTTTAGAAACTTTCGACAACCATATGTGTTTAAGAACTTATCTTCGCAATATGTAATCTAAGAACAAATCAAGGACTATCCATACGCTTTGGGCTCAAAAACATAGCATATAACTATGAGTCACAAACTTTTCATAAGTATGAGTTTCAAGAACTCGCACCTATCATAACATTCTCTACCTATCACACATATACATGAGAAAAGATTCACCTTCTCACCATATACATATTGATAGCGCGATATATTATTCCAATGATTATCACTACCAGAAGTTAAGAGATTGTCGAACCAAACACAATTCCCTGCCTATACAGAGAATTGGTCAACTCAGCTAGTAATCGATATAGGAAGCTAAGCGATTGTTACACTAAGGACAATTTTCCGCCCATACAAAGAATTGTTCAACATAACAAATATATCGAATAAGGAGCTAAGTGGTCCTAAAACCACGTACAAATTCCCCGCCCATACAATGAATCATACAACTCAGATGCTGATATGAGTTCTCAATTGAAATCCTAAAACTTCTTACTTTCTCTTTACTTAATACAAATTTTCTTTAATTCGTATGCTAACCTTTACAACTCAATCTGAGTTCTTCTTCCCGTACTACTTCTTAGAACCATTCACTTATAGCATTAGCTATAAATCATCCATCGTTCAATAGAACAACTGTTATTACGATTTACTATGATCACGTGCTGATCTTCTTCCTTAATCGTTTAACTCAACGATTTTCTTATCCTCCTCTTTACGATTATAGTCTTAGGTACGCATACCTAAGATTTATAAATTATCAGCTTTGATACCACTCTGTAACACCCCGAAATCCGGTCTATTTTCTATGACGACCCGGAAATTCGGATCATCCAGAATTTAGGTTTAAAGAATTAGTTATTAATAAAACTAATTTTTATTAATAATATTATATGTTATGTGTTTATTAATCGTTCTATAACCTAGGATGATTATAAGTTCGGAGTATTCTGGCTATGAGCTAGATTGAACGAGTAAGAATTTTCAAGACGAAAATAAAAAAAATTCGGGGAAAAAAATATTTTCGGGGAAAAAGACGAAATAGGCACTATTCATCAGTTTCTGCTCGGAGATTTATTTTGAAATTCAGAGAAATTAATGATTACGTAAAATTTTGAGACGTGATGGAATATTCAATAATATTTCAGTTATGGCAAAAACGAAGTTTTCGCCTGCGGACTTAAAACCTAAGGGTTAGGAAAAGTAAGTTTCAAGAATTTAATGATCTCGTATAATAATTAGGGTTATTATGCGTGAGAAATCCAAGTGTAATACTAGTTATTATACGAGTATAGTACGAAGATTATTACGACGTATAATACGAATATCGTACGAACTATATACGAAGAGAATACGAGAATGAGATGCGTAGAATACGATTTAGTCTTAAAGGCTAAGTAAGGGATAAGTTAAGTAATAGCTAAGTAAACTTAATAGCTAAGTAAAGTGCTTATAAGTAATGAGTAAGTAAACTTAAGGGCTAAGCAAACTTAAGGGCTAAGCAAACTTAATGGCCAATAAGACTTAATGGTTAAGTAAGTGTGGAGGCTAAGTAAACTTGATGGCTAAGTAAACTCGGTGGCTAAGTTTGGAATAGTAAGGAGGTTAAGGGGGGGCAAAATGACTAAACTACTCCTAACTTTGGTTTTCTATAAATAGGAAGCTCATTTCATTGTTTTGGGATTTTGAAAATCCTAAGACACTTGAGAGAGAGAGAGAGAGAGAGTTCGGATGGGAGGAGGAGAAGGAGGAAAGGCTAGCCCGTGTACAAACATTGTTCGACAGGAGAAGATTAAAGAAGAACGGTAACCCGAAACCTAGTCTCTTTTAAAATTTCTTTAATTTCTATGTTTAAAAACATAACTTAATGAGAATAAGGAGTAAAAGATGTTAGTAATGATTTCATATGGTTGAAATCATAAGAAAATAAAGAAATAAGAATTAGAAGTTTACTTTGTAAATTTCTTAAGGAAGTATAAGATTTGTGAGGATTTTGAGCGATCCGAATGAATATTATGAATGAGTAGGTGAAATAAGTAAGGAATGATGTTCTATAACATCAAATTCTAATAAAAAGTGAAATCGTAATCTAAAATATCGATTAAAATGAAGAACGAACGAAGAACACGAAGAACACGCGAAGAACACGAAGAACTGGTGATTTTTGTGCAATAAATGTTTAACACATGTTTTGTGTGTTGGTATACCTTGTTATAATAATTCATAGTAAATAGGAATATTTTTTTTTCCAAATTCCAAACAGAAATTGACCAAAATCCACAAATGGGCGATTTTACAGGCTAAAATCAACTTTCAATCAAAAATAAGGTATACCAACACACAAAACATGTGTTAAACATTTATTACAACAAAAATACTCTTCCTCCTCATTTATTCATATATCACCCATTCATTGTAAAAATATCACAATTATTATATTATTAAAATATAATAATATATTTAAATAAATTATTTTATCAGAAAAAGATAAAATATTAATTTTCAACAATTGTCACATTAAAATTTTTCTCCATCTATATCCACATACAATCAATATTTTCCTCATCATATAAATTAATAATTAATTATTCACAAATAATATTATAGAATCACAATACTGACAACTAGGCCGTTCCAAGGAAAGAGGGGGCTTTCCAATAAGGATTTCTCCTTACTGGCGCGCAATTAGGTGACCAAACCTCTCCTTAGACAGAACTTTCTAGACAATAACAATAATGTTATCTAATAATATTATTTAGATAATATGAATTATTCCTTCGATAATAGAAAATACTGTGTAGTGACAATTATTGAAACAACAGTAATACAAAATATCAACGTAACAATTATTGAATCAATAAAATAAAATATTGAACAGTAATTACTGTAACAATTATTGAGTAGTGCCTTCTTACGTAAGAATCAATAATTGGTGCAATACCGTGTGCTACCATGCAACAACGTGTATTACTGTGCTTTTACCACCGGGTATTCCAACAGTATTAACGGTAAAAACTACGCCGTTATTTATAAACAACTTATACTTGTCATTTTTTTCATCCAATCGTTTTTCGTTATGGAGCCCATAAAAGGCTGCGTCGTCGTACGAATATTCCCCGGCAGCAAGAATATTCCACGACCAAATGAATATTCCCCGACAATAATGAATATTCTATAACCACTTGCTTATTTAAAAATATTTACGCATTTTACCCATAACTAACCACATTAATCAAATAAACCCTTACTATTTCAAAATAATAAATAAAGGAAATTCCATTTTTATTAAAAAAATCAGGGTCTTATAACCTCCCCTCCTTGTGAAATTTCGTCCTCGAAATTGACGTACGTACCTGATATTTTGAAAAGGTGAGGATACCTCGCTTTCATTTCTGTTTCCAACTCCCAGGTCATTTCTTCAATAGCATGGTTCCTCCACAAAACCTTAACTTGCGGTATGACCTTTGTGCGTAGGACATGATACTTCATATCCAAGATCTTGATAGGTACCTCCTCGTACGTTAAATCTTCTGCTATTTCGTCTATTTCTAACTCAATAACGTGGTTCGAGTCGTCCACATAATTTTGTAACTTCGATACGTGAAAAACGTTATGAACACGCGACATACTTGGCGATAAAACGAGTCTATAGGCCACAGTTCCTATTCGATCGAGGATTTCAAATGGACTAATAAATCGAAGGTTTGAGCTTTTCTCACATCGCCGATTCTCGCTTTTGGAATAATAACTTCTTGCACCTCCTTTTTCATATTCATCAGCTCTGGTGTGTAGCTTGAGCGGTTTTAACTATCGATTAAAGTCGATTCTACTCGTATATCATCACGTGGATCCCTAGAGTTTTAAACTCTATCTCTATCATTTGTAAGTTATACGAAATGGGTCTTTGACAATATCGTACTCATACTCGTATACGATCTTCTACTCAACACGTCAGCTACCACGTTCGCTTTTTCAGGATGGTATTGGATGGTATGATCCTAATCTTTGAATAGCTCGAGCCAACGTCGTTGCCGCATGTTGAGTTCTTGGAAGCTCTTCTCACATTCCTCGCTTCATTCGCATTTTGTATCTTTTCAAGTCAGCTGAGTTAATGGAGTAGCGATTCGAGAAATCCTTCCACGAATCTCCGATAGTAACCAGCTAAGCCTAGAAAGCTACGTATTTCGATTACTGTCTTAGGTTGCTCTCAACTGTGACTCATATTCCACTCTTGGATAACACGTCACAATGGTACCTATTAGTTTACTACCACACAAATATGGCGTCCCCTACGGAGAGTCTGGCTTCGGTGCATTCCACAAAGAAAGTCACCAGATAGAGGCTCAGGTACCAACTTCTATAGTTGAGTTTTTAACTCCTGAAGTTCAATAGGAGCCATTCGATATGAGATTTTAGAAATGGTTTTTTACCAGGTTCAAAGACGATACAAAATTCAATATCACACTTTGGGAGTAAGCTAAGAAATTATTCAGGAAATACATCAGGAAATTTACTAACAAATCTTATGTATTTTTGTTCAAGTCCATAACATGGACTAAGAAAACTTGACATCTATTTTTCAATAAACGAATGACTTTATGTTTTGATATGAAAGTGTTTGACTTCAATGGTTTGGTTGCTTGAATTCGAATAACAGCTTACTTAGGAATATGAAAACTAACAACCTTACGAAAGTAATCAATTTTGGCATGATGAGTAGCTAATCAATCAATCCCTAAAATCACATTAAAAGCAAGTATCTTTAAAGAAATAAGGTCAACAGGTAATGTGATGGTGCCAACTTGGATCAAACAAGATTTATAAACAGTGGATGTAACGAAAGTTTCTCCTAACGGAGTTTCAACAGATAAGTTAAAGTCTAATTGTCTCCGGAGTCAAGTTTAAACGTTGAGTATAAGCAGGAGAGATAAATGAATGGATAGAACCGGTATCTCATAAGTTATAAACTTCGTAAGAATTTATAATTAACTAACCCGTGCTAACTTCGTTCGGGTTCCTCGCATTCTGACCAGTCACGACAAACGCTCTTCCAGGAACCGTTGACTTTGACTTTTCTGGGACAGCCTTTTGAGTCACCATCTCAGCTGGAATGGGTTTCGCTACCATACAATCTCGAGCGATATGACCTTCTTTTCCATAATTATAATAATCCTTAGAAGGCTATGAACAGTTTGGACTTATATGTCCCCCCTCTCCGCATTTATAGCATCTAACTGGCGGCCGTTCTCCTCCCCTAGAATTTGTTGCTGGTTGCTGGTGCTGGTGCTGCTACCGACATCTTCCCGTCATCGTTAAATCTTCTCTTCTTGAAATTTCCACTTGAGTTATTTCTTCTATTATCTTGGCCATGATTACCACCGAAGTGGTTACCATTTCTGGCACGATAATTTCCTCCACGATGGTTATCCTTGTTCTGATGACCGTTGTCATCGGTATGATTATCATCGAGTTATAGGTCGTTATTCTTCGATTGAGCTGACTCATTATCGCGCTCCAATAACTGAGCCCTATTCACAATATCTGAATATAGAGAAAATTTATGAGAAATGAGATATTGACGTACGTCGGGTTTCAAACCTCTCAAAAACATCCGCGTCATACGTTCCTCATTCTCCACCAAATGAGGTGCAAACCTGGATAACTCCGCGAACTTCGCCTCGTACTGGGACACCGTCATGTTGTTCTATTCCAGTCTAATAAACTCTACCTCCTTCATATGACGAATACTTTAATGAAAGTACTTGTCATTGAACAGTTTTTGAAATGTCTCCCAAGACATGCTGAGTGCGGCTGGATGGGTACACTTCACAGATTTCCACTAGTAATCTGCCTCATTACAGAACATAAAGGTGGCGAATGGAACCTTCTGTTCCTCCGTGCATCCCAAGACATCGAATATCTTGGTAATTTGCTTGACCCACGTCTCCGCTTTAATCAGATCTGGCTTTCCCCAGAATTCTGGTGGTCGAATATTAGGGTTATTATGCTTGAGAAATACGAGTGTAATACTAGTTATTATACGAGTATAGTACGAAGATTATTACGAGGTATAATACGAATATCGTACAAACTATATACGAAGAGAATACGAGAATGAGATGCGTAGAATACGATTTAGTCTTAAAGGCTAAGTAAGGGATAAGTTAAGTAATAGCTAAGTAAACTTAATAGCTAAGCAAAGTGCTTATGCTTAATGGCTAAGTAAAGTGCTTATAAGTAATGAGTAAGTAATCTTAAGGGCTAAGCAAACTTAAAGGCTAAGTAAACTTAAGGGCTAAGCAAACTTAATAACTAAGAAGACTTAATGGTTAAGTAAGTGTGGAGGCTAAGTAAACTTGGTAGCTAAGTAAATTTGGTGGCTAAGTTTGAAATAGTAAGGAGGTTAAGGGGGGCAAAATGACTAAACTACCCCTAACTTTAGTTTTCTATAAATAGGAAGCTCATTTCATTGTTTTGGGATTTTGAAAATCCTAAGACACTTGAGAGAGAGAGTTCGGATGGAAGGAGGAGAAGGAGGAAAGGCTAGCCCGTGTACAAACTTTGTCCGACGGGAGAAGATTAAAGAAGAACGGTAACCCGAAACCTAGTCTCTTTTAAAATTTCTTTAAGTTCTATGTTTAAAAATATAACTTAATGAGAATAAGGAGTAAAAGATGTTAGTAATGATTTCATATGGTTGAAATCATAAGAAAATAAAGAAATAAGAATTTGAAGTTTATTTTTTAAATTTCTTAAGGAAGTATAAGATTCGTGAGGATTTTGAGCTATTCGAATGAATATTATGAATGAGTAGGTGAAATAAGTGAGGAATGATGTTCTATAACATCAAATTCCAATAAAAAGTGAAATCGTAATCCAAAATATCCATTAAAATGAAGAACGAACGAAGAACGTTGTGACACCCCCAAATCCGGGTACTTCAATTCCACGGGATTTGGTGTTCACTGTAAAAATATCAACTATCTATCTACCCATAATAAATGCAAACCATGCACTAGATTGAAATAAACATCCTCCCATTATGGGGTTACAACATCCGAATAAAATACAATCCCAGGTTAAACTAACCTTAAACATCTGTGCGGAAACATAAGCAATTAATAAGTCTTAACAACATTAAGTCTTAACACATAAATTCAACATCTCATAAATATAAGTCTTCATCATTTGTTAACCTTGCCCTTGCCTTTACTAGTAGAAGGCTCGTCTGCTCTTTCGTTCTTAACTGCAATATTATTATTACGCAAGAGTGAGCACAATTGCCCACAAGTATAATAATGAAATAACAATGTATAATAACATGAGAGGAAAAATAATAACTTCAAATATAAAAGCTCAACTTTTGAATCAAGAATGAATAACAAGAATAAAAAGAATTTCTGAGGGTCATAAGACCTTGAACTATGTCCTAAGTTGTCAAGGGTTATACTTGAAACCTTTAACAGTCATAAGACTATGGACCTTTCTACTCATACTTAGGGGGAACAACCCTTAGTACCATACTGTGCACAATATCTTAACGCTAACGCATAAGTAAATCCCTTTGCATGGTTGTTCATCTCAGTTTGACATTAGAGTCCGCACCAAAGGAAGTTTGGTTTGGATAAATCAATAAGGGTTCTGAATTTAGAACATTCATCAACTATGGACTAGTTGAATCAATAAGGATTCACTAGTCTAATAAGGTTTAACAATAAATGATATTTATAATGAATAACAATCTCAATAGGTATACAATAGAACAATTATTGTATAACAGAATCATACTTTGAAAAGATAGTAAATCTTTAACATAACAAATGAACTTGATTTATAACTTGAGTAATGATAACAAGTAGGGTTAGGAAACTTGCGTCGTGCGTAGACTAAACGATTACTACTTTCGTTCACCACAAATCTTACACACATACCATATGTATTCACGGCATTCATTAGTTAAATTTTCACTTAATTATTTAATATAAACTACACTTTATTTAACAAATCATTACCCTTCTAATTTAATTACTTAATTAAATTAGAATATTTTCATTCTCTTACTATTATTACACTCGAATAAATTATTTCATAATAATTTTCATCGAATATTTACTTTATTCCATAAATATTTCAATTAAAATATTTACTTTATTTTATAAATATTTGAATAATAATTTTCATCGAATATTTATTTTATTCCATAAATAACTCAATTAAAATATTTAATTTATTTTATAAATATTTTAATAATAATTTTCATCAAATATTTATTTTATTCCATAATATCTCAATTAAAATATTTAATTTATTTTATAATATTTTAATAATAATTTTCATCGAATATTTATTTATTTATTTATTTATTTATTATTATTATTATATTTTTTTTGACCGCCGGGGCGGGGTAATGTAGTTTGGTAACGCCTGCCGGGGGCGGGGTTACCCAGGCTCATTTTCTGCAGTTTCTGCAGTTCTGCAGTTCGCGAACATAACAAGGCCAAATTAGGCCAAAAATCAATCACAAGTAAATTTATACGTGAATATGGCCATAACTTCTAATTAGTTATTTTTACACGAATTTAGACTTACCCAATCATTGTAATACATATATAATCATTACCCAACAATTATAGAATGATTTTAACCCATTAAAACATATAATTACAGAATTAAAGTATATAAATTTCACTGTTCTTTGTGTTCTTGAAGGTTTTGAACCAAAACCATGAAAATTAATACTACGGATTCGTTATAAGGCCAAATTCAACCATTTAAACTTTGGTCTCTTCGTATCAACATGCATAATAAAATACGAGTGTAAAATTTAGGGATAATATATTATCAACACATGAAATATCACGTATAAGGCCATATGGCCAAAACCCAAACTCTGTAAATTTTGAAATAACAAGTCATCATCATACGTTGAAATCTTATGAAATTAATGATATGGAAACACACAATATATATATAAAATATGCCATACAACTCGAATTATTACATCTATTCTTATAACAACTGAATTCCCCAAAAACAATGACTCACAGAAGACTTAAGCCATATTCATGAAACTTAAAAGACGTAAAATATATAAATTGGGTTGACGAGATTACCCAAGCGTAGATTAATTTACTAGGAAGTGAATTCCTCCTCTGCAAAACTCTGAATTCTCAACTCTCTCTTTGTATCTCTCTCTGAAATTCTCTCTGACACTTTCTAGACTTAGGAAATTAATGAAGAAAAAGGAAGGGAAGGCGTAAATAAAGAAGACGTCTGACGCGTTGTGGTCAGTTACCCAGTCATGGGTAATATTAAAATATTAAAATTAATTTACAAAATCTCGGTTGTCACAAACGTTGTTGATGGACAAATTTAAAACCATCGTATTATAATTGTTGTTGATGGACAACTTTAAAACCATCGCTTATAAGTTAGATGCTTATTTCTTGGTTATGAACGGTAGAAACATTCATGAAGAATGGATAAAAACGTAGCTATAACGAACTTATGGTGAAATTTTTGTAAAACATGAACGAGAATTAAAAAGTTAGTAAATGAACCCAAACGTGTAGGGTTTCATAAGGAAGTAAGATAACATAGAAAATGTGAGTCATGAACTCAAGAACGAACGAGTTCCGAGTTCAGATGACCGAATTACGGACGAACGAGCGATGAATACTAAAAGCGTAAAAATGAATGAAGGGTGAAGATCAAGCCAATCGAATGACATGTTAACAAATTCAGAATGAAGTTCTGTCTAAGGGGTATTGAAGTACGTAAGATAAGGAAGAGAATGGCTTTAGAACGACCTCGTTCTGAGTTATAACGAAGAAGTTATGAGATCGGGAAGTACGCGTCTCAAACTTGATTCTAGACTTAGAAAAATTTTCAAGAACTAGGGCTTGGTGCCGCGGCGCCAGCCATGACGTGTAGAGTGGTGCAGCAGTGCCAGACCGGGAAGCCAGGTACTGCAAACTCTTGCCGCGGCATGAGAGTTAAAGGAGAGAGTGGCGCCGCAGTGCCAGTGTAGAGAAAAAGCCAGATATGAGCTTTTAACTGCTCAGCTCTTGGGGGAAACGTAAGGGAGGATAAAGAACATAATGTAACACTTAATCAAGTGAATTAAACCTGTAGTAATGGTTGAATGGAAATATTAAAGAAGATTAAAAGACAAAGAATATAAACGCGGGTTACATAACCGATGTCCGGGGACAGTAGTCGCGATGAACGAACGTAAGGGATTGCTATGGTTGTGATTCTTTAGAAGTTAAGCAACGAGGGTAATGAATAACATTTCGATGTTTTGTCATGATAGTGAGAGATAAGTGTAAAACGTATAGACGCTGTAAACACAACGTTGTTGCGATGGACGATCGGTCTTAACATACAACGATCGGTATGACTTCGACACTAAGAACGAGTAATGAACATGGGGTTCATGTAAGGGATAACAAAAGTATTAAATAAGATATGAATTATCAAGAAAGCTGTAGTGAACGGTAATAAGATTAATGAAAGCCGAATGTGAGTGGGATAAGGAATGAATCCTGAGGTATGGCATTTAGTTGCCAGAAAATCGTAAAGAATAAGAAAATAATTTAACGAACATTAAGTTTAATGGTTCGGATAAGTTCAGATAAGTTTAGGTTGTGGTACAATTGTAACCTTTGATGGTTGACATATGAGAGCTGGGCTAAACAATTCCTTCAGAGAGCTAAGGTATATACAAAACTGGCAACTAATCTAACTCACTGTGATGGCAGTGTAGATGAGACGGGAACTTGTTTGTTGGTTATTTGTGGGAAACCACTCAGAGTACCATATGGACTATAAGTAGAGACGCGATGTGTGCTGAGTCCTAGAGAAGTTATAAGAAGAAGATAAGAATGTAAATCATCAAAGATGATGAACGTATTGAGTAAGACATCTTCGTATGTCATGAAGCCGTAAACTAGTAAAGGAAGTTAGTCGCGTAAACTTATATTGCAAGAACGCGAACCCTAAGAAGTAAAGTTAAGTAAACCAATGCGTAAGTTCAATATATGACTAATTGTTGTTTATGTTTTCTCCTTATGTGTTATATAGGAATTGGAATGTGCAGTTCAGTGTAAGTTGTAGCTGGGCGTTAGGCAAGTTTCCTACCTTCATATATGTTACACGAATGCTAGTTTCTTAAACTTCTCAGATGTTGAACTTGAGAAGTCTTGTCTATGTGCATATGTGCGATGTATGTACAAGGTGGTAATATGTATGAGGCCTTGTGCCACAATTTGAACACCTCGGTGTTTCTATGATATGAACTGTTCTGTGATTGAGCTGTTTAATACAAGTATGTTCTGCTTATACATGAACCGTTGCCAGACATGATGTGTCTGAAAAAGGTAGAGAAATGAAAGTATTTAAAAATGAAAGTGATTGATGTTTTAAGATGATAGGAATCGAGACTATTCCTATTATTCAAGCTGCTTCATAACCTTTGTTCGGTTATCGAAGTTCTGAAGAAATGTTTAAACTCTTGAAGTTGTTTGTTCATCTGTTATGACTTGCTGGGCAATTGAATGCTCACACTTGCTTTTAAATTAAAAACATTTTCAGCGAACGAGGTTAGAAGAACTTAAGGATCCCATAAATATCAAGCTAACGATATCTAGATGAAGTGACATTCAGAATGTGAATGAGAGAGAAGATCAAATGGAGACTTGTAATATAGAAAGATGAAACTGAATTATAGACTAGCTTAATGAACTATTATGTATCCTTGGTGGCGGATAAAAGTCACTCTTGTAAGATGAAATGAATAATGTATTATTATTATTGTAATGAAAGAGGTTAAGGTTTCCAGAACCTGGGATTTGAGAGTGTATGTTATTATATTTCAGTATATAATGATGTATATTTGGTAAGAAGTAGGACCGTGACGTACGGAATCCGAGTGTGACGATAGACCGAATTTCGGTGCGTTACATTTTCTCACCCGGATTCCATACGTCACGATCCCCTCTCCTTCCAAACATACATCATTATATAGTTAAATATAACAACATACATTCTCAAATCTCAGGTTCTAATACCTTATAACCTTTCTCATTACAAATAATGATAATTACATTATTCTTTACATCTTACAAGAGTAACTTTTATCCACCACCAAGGATACATATCAGTTCATTAAACTAGTCTATAGTTTAATTAAACTATTCTATATTACAAGTCTTCGTTTGATCTGCACGCACATTCACATACTGAATGGCATTTCGTCTGGATACCGATCACCTTGATCTTTACGGGATCCTTAAGTTCTTTCTAACATCGTTCGCTGAAAATATTTTTATTTAAAGCAAGAGCGAGCATTCAATTGCCCAACAAGTCATAGCAGTTGAACAAATAACTTTAAGAATTTAAACATTCTTTTAGAACTTCGATAACCGAACAAATGTTATGAAGTAGCTCGAATAATAGGAATAATCTATGATTCCGATCATCTTAAAACATTTGTCATATACTCTTTGAAATACTTTCATTCTTCTAACTTTTCCATACATATCCTATCTGGCTGGAATCATTAGCACATACTTAACAATAACGATTCATGTATGAACAAAACATACTCATATTGAACAGTTCAATCACAGAACAGTTCATCTCATTGAAACACCGAAGTGTTCACATTGTGGCACAAGGCCTCATACATACTACCACCTTGTACAAATATCGCACATTTTCACATAGACAAAACTTCTCAAGTTTAACATCTGAGAAGTTTAAGAAACTAGCATTCATGTAATATGATTGAAGTTAGGAAACTTTCCTTACGCTGCTGAACTGCTCATTCTAATTCCTATTTAGCACATAAGGAAAATAGCACATACACCAATTAGTCATATATTTGACTTATGCATTAGTTTACTTAACTTCACTTCTTAGGGTTCGCGTTCCTATAACCAAAGTTTACGCGACTAACTTCCTTTACTACCGGTTTACGGCTTCATGACATACGGAGATGTCTTACTCAAACATTCATCATCTTTGATGATTTATATTTTTTTCTTCTTCTTATACTCTCCTAGGGCTTAGCACATATCATGTCTCTTCTAGTAGTCCATATGGTACTCTGATTTCCCACAAACAAGTTTCCGTCTCATCTATATTGCCATCACAGTGAGCTAGATCGGTTGCCAGTTTCGTATATACCTTCGCTCTCTGAAGGAATTGTTTAGCCCAGCTCCCATATGTCAACCATCAAAGGTTACGATTATACCACAACCTAATTTATCTTAACTTATCCGAACCATTAAAATATAATGTTCGTTAAGTCAATTCTTATTCCTTTTGGCTTTCTGGCAACTAAATGCCATACCTCAAGATTCATTCTTTATCATCCAAGTCATATAGTCTTTTGTATACTCAGAGCGATCATTCAAGTTAATCATTAAATCGACTTTGTTACGTTAACGTCATTGTCTTAATTCAGTTCTTTACCATTCATAGTTTAATCATTGATCTTTATTATCTTATGGTCAAACCATGCATGGGGTGTAGGTTCTATCTGTTTAGTATTTGCGTACACTAAACCTTCACATCGATTAAAATGTTTAACGCTTACATTTTATTCTAACATTCTCCCTTCGAATCACGATCGGCTTCCATTAACCTTCCTACCATTCACTACGGCTTTCCTAATACCATTCACTATTCTTCCTTAATGTCGAAGCCATACGGTTTGTTGTATGCTAAGATCAGTCGTTCGTTGTAACAGTGTTGAGTTAATAATGTCTATACGCTTTACACTTGTCTCTCATTACCACAACATAACATCGAAATTTTATTCCTTACCTTCGTCACTCAACGTCTAAGGAATCACAATTATAACAATCCCTCACGTTCGTTCATCGTGACTATGGTCCTCGGATATCGGTTCCGTAACCCGCGTCTACATTCATTATCTTTTAATCTTGCTTAATCTCTCCATTCAATCTTTACTAAAGGTTTAACTCACTTGATTACGTGTTACATTAGTTGAACATTATGTTCTTTATCTTCCCTTATGTTTCCCCCAAGAGTTGAGCAATTAAAGGCTCTTCTCTGGCTTTTTCTCTACACCGGCGCTGCGGCGCCACTCTCCCTTCTATCTCTCGCACCGCGGTGCAAGTCACCAGTCCCTGGCTCCTGGTCTGGTGCTGCAGTGCTATTCTACAAGGCATGGTTGGCGTCGTGGCGCCAAGCCCTAACCCTAGAAAGTTTGTCTAAATGTTAAATCCAATTTGAGATGCTTACTTCCCGATCTCATAACTCCTTCATTATAACTCAGAATGAGGTCGTTCCAAAGCCATTATCTTCCTTATCTTACATACTTCAGTACCCCTTGGACAGAACTTCATACTGATTTTGTTAACATGCCATTAGATTGGCTTAATCTTTGCCCTTCGTTTATTTTTACGTTTTTAACGTTCTTCGTTCATTCTTCCGTAATTCAGTCATCCGAACTCAGAACTCGTTCTTTCTTGAGTCCATGACTCACATTTTCTACGTTCTCTTACTTCCTTATAAAACCATACATGTTTGGGTTCATTTACTAACTTTCTAATTCTCGTTCGTCTTTTACGAAAATTTCTCCATAACTTTGTTATAGCTCAGTTTTAATCTGTTCTTCATGAAAGTTTCTACCGTTCCTAACCAAGAAATAAGCATCTAACTTATACGCGATGGTTTTAAACTTGTCCATTAACAACAATTACACTACAATGGTTTTAAATTTGTCCATCAATAACGTTCTTCGTGTTCTTCGCGTGTTCTTCGTGTTCTTCGTTCGTTTTTCATTTTAATCAATATTTTGGTTACAGTTTCACTTTTTCTTGGAATTTGATGTTATAAGACACCATTCCTTACTTATTTCACCGTATCATTCATATGATCCACTCGGATCGTTCTAATTCTTTATGAATCTTACACTTCCTTAAGAAATTTAAAAACTAAACTTCTAATTCTTATTTCTTCGCTTTCTCATGATTTCAACCATATGAAATCATTTTTATCATCTTTTACTTCATGTTCTCGTTAAGCTCTGTTTTTAAAATATAAATCTTAAAGAAAATTTATAGGAGACTAAGTTTCGGATTACCTTTCTTCTTTAATCTCCTTCCGTCGGACAAAGTTTGCTCACGAGAAAGCTTTTCCCCTTCCTTTTCCTCTTCTTTCTCATCCAAAATCTCTCTCTCTCTCTCACACACACAAATGTTGTAGAATTTTCAAAATTCTAAACAATGAAATAAGCTTCCTATTTATAGAAAACCAAGGCTAGGGGTAAAATAGTCATTTATCCCCCCAAACCTCCTTACTATTCACACCTCCAAACTATTCCCACCTCCTCAATACACCTCCTTACTATTCACGAAACTTCCCTTGAAAGTTTCATGCTTCCGTCTTTTGGGTTTCGTCCGACAGTTTTAAAAACTGCGATTCTCGGAATCCAAATATTTTTGGATAGTTCGTCTTTCCTTTACCGATTAACTTTTACGTATTCTTCGAATTTTTAAAAAACTAAAAAACAGTTTTTGGCTTTAAGCGTTCACGTTTTACCCTAACGTAGTTAAACGAGTGAAAGGTACATAGCAGTACTTTTCGTCGTTTTTATTTCGTTCGAATTCTGCACGTTTTTCGAGAAAACTTTTATCGGCATACTTAACTTTTCACGATATATTATCAAAAAAAATTTCAACGGAATGTCATTTCGACATACCGAACTCTCGGAAAGGCTTAGGTTATTCAAATCCTAACCCTTAGGATTTCGTCGGGTGAATAGTGCCTATTTCGTCTTTTTCCCCAAAATTAATTTTGTTCCCGAAAATTTTTTATTTTCGTTTTAAAAATTCTTACTCGTTCAGTCTAGCTCGTAGCCAGAATCATCCCGACTTATAATCATCCTAGGTTATAGAACGATTAATAAACACATAACACATAATATTATTAATAAAAATTCATTTTATTAATAACTAATCCTTTACACTTAAATTCTGGACAATCCGAATTTTTGGGTTGTCACAATCCGGAGTTATTTGTTTAATATGTGTCTTCGATTATGGGGACAGAATCTTTGTAAGTACGAAAGAATGTGACGAATGATTTGTTTGAGTTGTGATTTTGGATACAGAATCCTTGTAAGGAGGAAAGGATGTAACAATCTAGAATTTTAAATTGTAATTTTTAAATATTTTTTGAATTATATAAATATTTAATGGATGTGTTTATTGCTGAATAAATATTTGTTTAATTTGATTTGATTTGATTTGGTTAATTATTTGTTAAATAAATAATTAATGAGTTAAGGAAATTAATTATTATGAGATAATATTCTAATTTAATTTAATAATTAAATTAGAGAGTTGATAGGGATTAAATGGATTATTATAATATTTTTAATTTAATTTGGTAATAAAAGTGTGACAAATAACTATGCTCTAAATTAGTTATTAAAATATATTAAAGGAGTTTAATTTAGTTTTGCCAAACAAGACTTAAAGATATTAAGTCTTTAATTTTTAAAGAGTTTTACCAAACAGAGCCTTATGGCTTTTAAATTTTTGAATTTTGAATTTTTAAATAATATAAATAAATAAAATAAAATAAATCAAAATAATATATATATATATATATATATATATATAATATTTTATAATTGATATGTAATTATTATATTAATAATAATACGGCAGTTACATATGTTTTGGGAGCGCCTGTTTTATCTTACGTTTACTGTTAGTTATTCTGTATTGATACTAAGAAGAGAAAGAGCAGAGGAAATTGTGAGAGACTAGAGAGGGTTTGAGAGAAAAGGCTAAGTATTCCAAAGCAATTCTCTGAGTTTATCAAAGTTTATTACCGAGCATTTGAAGGTATTTTCATAACCTTAATAATATATATACATATATGTTTCAATATGTTTTACGTCATGTATTTTCTGTCCTCTGTGAATCCAAATTCTCTTCTAAAATTGTATAAACTAAATTATTGCAATTGTAAGTAATTTTAATGCTAGAGTTTATGTTTCAATAAGGAATTGTTTGCTAATTATGTTTAAAAAGGAAGAAAATTGTTTACAGTAAATATATATATGAACATGGCTTGTAGGAGTACAAAAAAAAATTAATATTGGATTGTGAACTAATTGTGAAATTGAACCTTGAATATGTTCATTTGGTAAGAAATAAAGAGAACGCAGTTCAAATGAATTGAATTTGGTGTATAATTGTGGTTACAGTGTTAACATTGTCAAACAACGTCAAAAAATGGAGTTTTGGTTTAAAACATGGCATTCAAGGATTTAATTTTTCTAAAATTGTTATTTAGTTGTTTTAAATCAGTATATATATGATGGGTAATGTTTATGTGTAATTTATGTAAGTTATACATGATAAATTAGTGTTCGAAATTAAGATACAGTCAAAAATTAGTTTTGTTCTGTTCTTCGTGCTCACGGTTCTGTAACTCGGCGCCTCAGCGCTAAAATCAGTGCCGCAACCCCAAACTTTGCGCTGCAGCTCCAAAGTCAGAGCCGCAGTGCCTACTTCGGGCCGCAGGGCCGGCCCATGGCCTGTTATTCGCGCCACAGCGCCGTCCCCAGTGCAAATTGTGGCGCCACAACACCGGTTAGCAGTATGGCCAAAAATGAATTTTCTTTTACATAGAGTCTGTAATTGTTGATATAATGTAATACTACGACTGTTAAAAATGTAATTTTATTATTGTGGTATTATAGTGAGCATATTATTAATAATTAACGAGTTTTATTACTAATGTAACTTAACTATGTGGTTAAAAATCAAACCATACATGAAATAGATACTTCTTTATATATAGAGCATTTGTAATGATTAATTATGTCATGATGATATGTGTATAGGATATTGTGAATCGAATTATTACGGTTTAGCCAACACGCAATGCAAGTTTTCTATCTCTAAACTTTCGTTGAGCAAGTTTCTTAACTCTAATTATATTGTGCAAGCTCTTAAACCTTATCTCTTGATATTGAGCAAGTTTCTCTATTCTTTAACTTGTTATTTTAACATGCAAGTTTCTACATTCTGATATACTAATGTTGAACTAGTTTTATCGTTCAATTTACTATCTGTTATGCATGCTTAGTACTTAATTCTAAATAACCTTAGCATAATATTGTTCAAGTAAGGTATGTTATGTTATTCAGTGCTTATGTTATTAGATTATTCCTAAAGCATGACCTTAATATACAATGTCGATTCATTTATGATTTATTCCATAGCATAATGTTATTACATTTTTACTCAACAAATCCTTAGTTGATGTTCGTTGAATTCCAAATTACCTTGAAATGTATCCAAACCAAACTTACTTTGGGCCGGACGTGTATTCTAAATGTTGAGATGAACAACCTTGTTACATGGGATAATTTACGCATAGCGTTGAAATGTTTGTGCACAATACATTGTACTAATGGTTGATCCCTCTAAGTACGAGGAGTCCCTATAGTCTTATGACTGTTAAAGTTTATGATGAAAGATTTCTTATAACTATGGACATAGTTCGTGGTCTTATGACCCTCATATATATATATTTCAGATTCTGATTATTATTGATAGAGCATATTATTCAGTTCTATTGAGCCTATTCATTTGGCAATTGTTATGAAGTTTTATTCATTGTCATTTCAAGTGAGCCTTATTTGCTCACTCTTGTTTATATAACTATTACAGCTAAAGTTGAGAAGATCGATGTACCTATCACCAGTAAAGTGAAAGGAAAGATGAACGAGTATTGAAGACCTGTAACATGTGGACTTTTAATATTGTCAGACTTTGTTTTTAGTTATTATGATGAAGTTATTTAATTTTCCGCGCTTGATATTTGTATTTAAAGGTTAAGATGACCTGGGAGTTTTTATTGGAAATTATTGATGTAATCCTTTAATGGGAAGGTTTATTATTCCATTTTATTATATTTTGGTAGTTAGAAATGAATGTTTTTATCAAGTGAACACCAAATCTTGTGGGAATGAAGTACCCGAATTTGGGGGTGTCACATCGTGTATGGTTTGACCGTAAGATAATGAAGACCAACGATTAAACATGTGAATGGTGAAGAAGCTGAATTAAAGACAATGACGTTAACGTAACGAAACCGAGTTAATGATTAACTTGAATGATCGAGCTGAGTATACAAAAGACTGTATGACTTAGACGATAAAGAATGAATCCTGAGGTATGGCATTTAGTTGCCAGAAAGACTTAGGAATAAGAAGTTAACTTAACGAATATTATAGTTTAATAGTTTGTATAAGTTAAGATAAGTTTAGGTTGTGGTACAATCGTAACATTTAATGGTTGACGTATGGGAGTTGGGCTAAACAATTCCTTTCGAGAGCGAAGGTATATAAAAACTGGCAACCGATCTAACTCACTGTGATGGCAGTGTAGATGAGACGAGAACTTGTTTGTTGGTTGTCTATGGGAAACCACTCCGAGTACCAAATGGACTACTAGCAGAGAAGCGATGTGTGCTGAGTCTTAGAAGAGTTATAAGAAGAAGATAAGATTGTAGATCATAAAAGATGATGAACGTATTGAGTAAGACATCTCCGTATGTCATGAAGCCGTAAACCGGTAATGAAAGTTAGTCGCGTAAATTTATATTATAAGAACGCGAACCCTAAAGTGTAAAATTAAGTAAACCAATGCATAAGTCAAATATACATGACTAATTGGTGTATGTGTTATTTTCCTGATGTGCTACATAGGAATTGGAATGAGTAGTTTGGCGTAAGCTGTAGTTGTGCGTAAGGCAAGTTTCCTAACTTCATTCATATTTTAAATAAATGATAGTTTCTTAAACTTCTCAGACGTTGAGCTTGAGAAGTTCTGTCTATGTGCGAATGTGCGATATTTATACAAGGTGGTAGAATGTATGATGCCTTGTGCCACAATGTGAACACTTCGGTGTTTCTATGAGATGAACTCTTCTGTGATTAAATTGTTCAATAAGAGAATGCTCTATTTTTACATGATCCGTTATAGTTAAGTCTGTGCTAATGATTCTAGCCAGATAGAATGTGTATGAAAAAAGGTAGAAGAAAGAAAGTATTTCAAAGTGAAAGTGAATATTGTTTTAAAATGATAGGAATCGAGATTATTCCTATTATTCAAGCTGCTTCATAACCTTTGTTCGGTTATCGAAATTCTAAAGGAATGTTTGAATTCTAAAGTTGTTTGTTCAGCTGTTATGACTTGCTAGGCAATTGAATGCTCACACTTGCTTTAAATGAAAAACATTTTCAGCAAACGATGTTAGAAGAACTTAAGGATCTCGTAAAGATCATGCTGACGGTATCAAGATGAAGTGCCATTCAGAATGTGAATGAGCGAAAAGATCAAGTGAAGACTTGTAATGTAGAAAGATGAAATTGAATCATAGACTAGTTTAATGAACTGTTATGTATCCTTGGTGGCGGATAAAAGTCACTCTTGTAAGATGAAATGAATAATGTATTTATCATTATTTGTAATAAAAGAGGTTATAAGGTTTTTAGAACCTGGGATTTGAGAATGTATGTCGTTATATTTCAGTATATAATGATGTATGTTGGATGAATGATGTACTAGTGACGTACAGAATTCGGGTGTGAATATAGACCAGATTTCGGGGCGTTACATGCTTGCACCAGATTAGTCGTGTATGCCAAATGCTAGAATACCTACTGTAATGTAGTTATTGACAACACTAGATTTCAAGTTTTCTTGTGAAAAGCTCATGTTAAGCCACCAAGCATTGCAAAGTCACTTCATTTACTATACATCATGCTCCTATATATACACATTAGACTACACAAGCATGCTCACGGATCTTAACTCCAAGCGTATATAGTTTATCAAGTTTTGTTTCCTTTTGAAATTTTAAGCCTCCATTAGTAAACCTATTTAAGCATGCAAGATAAGTCCACATTGTATAAATCATACTTTCATACTCATTTGTGTACCTACTCAAGTCATTTATATGAGCTAGAAAGATCAGATCTTAAAGGCATGCACACTGTTCGTCATGATTTGTTTATTAATACTTCAAGTTTTCCATTAGAAGGTCCTTTAAAGCCAAGCTATCAAAACTTATCATACATGAAGCAAACATATGCCTCATGTTAGACTTCTTTACATACATATCTAAGTTATTTACACATGTTCACAAGGTCAGAATGTATATTACTCCGTGTATACAATTTCTAGTTTTCCAATCTTTAAGCCTTCTTTGAATATCCAAATTAAAACAAACCTATCATGACTTACTATATTCATAACAACCTTAGTCCACATGTTAAGGTTATTTATATGCATATTCTTACTGACATAGCATGCTCAGAATGACACAAGACTATAAAAGCAGTCACATGACTGGCAATCGGCGCGGCCGCGCCACTTCGAGCATAATAAAGAAACGAAGGCTCTGCTTCTGCAGAGCTTCATCACAACGCATGACAATCAAGACAAACTACAAAGCTCCTAGACTTGCAAACAAACTCAGACAACACAATGGCATACTATTCTATATCAATTAACAGAGAATTCTTGAAACTATAAGAATTTGACAAACTCAAAATGAAGAACATAAGAACATAATTTATACCTTTTTGAAGCTTAAATGAATTCCTCAATGCACTAGTTGCACTCCCTCAAAGCTCAGGAACTCTCACTCTCAGTTTACTCTCATCAGATAATTTTTTTCAAGCAACTGATAATTGAGAAGGAGGGGGCTATATATAAAGAACTCATTGTCCAGACATTGTTCTTACACAATGGTTTGATTCAAAGGAAAATGGGTAGAAGGGAGTTGGCCAACTGCCAATTTCATAGCCATCATCACTGCTAATGCTATGAAGCTGGAGTTTTACGCAATGAAGAAGATAGGCTATTGTGCATCATTGTTTAGGACTCTTAATATGGGAGACGGGTATTAAATCTCAGCAATTGTGTTTATAATGCTTAGTCTGTTCTCTTATATTCCCAAAATGTAATTTTAATATGTTAATGCCACTACACAATGAAAAGTTAGGGATTCTTTATGTACTCACATCATATAATCCATGTACATTAGTCCAGTCTATATAATATTTATAACATTTATAAACTCAATTTAATTGGTCGCTAATAATTTAATATCTCCTTATAACTCTATTATTCAAATTGGACTCACTTATTGAAATAATTTATAATTCTTTAACATAGTACATCTTTTAATGTTCCCACTCATTCTTATTGTCACATAAGCAATTATTTAAGCAACTTATAATTTCTTACACTTTGCTATATAGTTTTTATATATTATATAGTTAAACTAAAGTGTCACAATACACTTTCTTTTTAATGTAGGAACTAGATATCCATACATATCTTACACAATAAATAATACATACTTTAAATATGTAATTTACTTTGCTCACAATAACAATTAATTAATAATATACTATTAATTAATCCTTCACTTCTTAATTAAAATAATTCCTTACATTTCCATTCTCATGCCACATAAGGCATTTTCACAATTCTCAACACAATCAACATTCTTATAAATTTAATTTAACTTAAATGAACTACTCGTCTTACTACACATCAATATTTATATTCAAGTAAATATTCATTTTCTTATTATATCAAGATAATTATTTATTCATGAAATTCTCGGTTATTATAGAAACTCTAACCCTAATTGGTTAGATTAAACCCTAATTAGGTTATCCTAAACCCTAACCATGATTATTAAACTTATATTAGGTGTTAATAAACATCATTAAGCAACCCTAATCATAAAAACCAAAACCCTAATCAAGATTAAGGAGGATTAGGGCATAATTAAGCTTACTAATTAGGATGAAATAGCTCACAAGTAGGTTACTAGTCATCATATCAAGTCCCAAGGCTACACATGAAATGGTTGCAACTCCCAAGCAGCACAAGTAATACCCATAAGATCTTTATAGAGGCAAGAAGGTGAAAAATGACAAAAAAACCCTAGCTTTGCAATTCTATAAATAATAGCCGTAACTCGGTCCAAACCGACGAAATTTCTAAGCCTATGCACTCATATATCATACCTAAACAAGCCTTGGTAATATCAAGAACATAATCAGAAGCCAGAAAACAAAATCAAGCAAGAAAAGGTGTAAACCCTAATTTTAACCTAGATCTTTGATGCTATGTTTAATTTGTAGTTTAGTTGTTTAGATATATGTAATAACATGTTAGTAAGTATGCTAAGTTGATAGAACATGTTTTCATAACATCTAGATGCATCAAAATGATGTTTTAAGCAATTTGGAAATTCTGAAAAAAATAGGTCTGACAGTCGAATGTCAGATCCTATAGATCCTTGTATGTTAATATCTAGGTCTGTTAATTGTATGCTAGTTGTAGTATTACACAAGGTTAGTAATCTAGAAAAGAAAACATGTCTGTTAGATTCATATATTGCAAGATATAAGTGGTCAAAAGTCGTTGACCGACCACGAAGTTCTGATTACTGGGTTACCCATAAATCTAAAGAACAGGTTGAGCAGGTTACTTTGACCAACCATTAAATTGCTTTCTGTTTGTTGTTAGGATGTCTAAGTGTTATGAAATGATACACTGACATACATACTACATATCTATGACACTTAAACTCTTAATTAATTCATAGGATTACTAGAATTAATGGTCAAATATCGTTGACCGTTAATGATTGCGTTTTCTGGAAAACCTAGAAAACTGAAGAAAACTAAGAACATCCTCTGGCTTCACTTTGACCAACATAAATCGAAACCTTAGGACCTTACTATGTCCAAAATAGTGTAACATATATGTACCTTGATATATAAACTACATATTACAACAATAAAAATACACATTTATCACACAGATTGAAAGATATAGAAGCCACAATATCGTTGACCGATCATGACCACTAATCTGAGTTAACCAGAAACCCAAGAACAGCTCTGACAGTGACTTTGAGCCACTATAATTTATTGTTATATGAAGGTTAAAGCCTGATATTAGTATGTTGTTGTACTACTACAGGAGTAATACAACACCTATACACTTACAAACCCAGAATCATCATCAGTAAAGAATTAAGCTAAGGTCAAAGTGACCTCTAAGCCATAATCAAACTTATTCCCAGAAAATGAAGAACACATATAACAACACTTTCTGTATATCTGACTTTAGCGACAGACAGTATATACAAATTTAATAAATAAATTAATAAAATTAGAAATAATTAATAAATAAATATAAATAATTATAAAAATAGTTTAAAAAAATCATTTTAAGGTATAATAATTAACTTTTAATATTTTTATATAAATTCAATAAATATTTTATTTATTTAAATATTATTAATAATTAATTTATTAATAAATTAATTAGAATAATAATTTATAAATAATAAATAATTATTTAAAAATCATATTAATGGTTTAAAAATCATATTAAATGGTTATAAATTATTTAAGAATAATAAACAAGATTTTTGTAATATTTTAAGTAAATATTAATTATTTTAAGTAAATATTAATTACAATTTTTAGGTCATGTAATTGATAAGGATGACATTTCAGTAGATCCAACTAAGATCGAAATGGTTGTGAATTGGGAACAACCAACAACTCCAACGGAAGTAAGAAGTTTTCTCAGTTTAGCAGGTTATTATTGACGTTTAATAAAAGACTTTTCAAAAATAGCAACCCCACTAACCAATTTAACTCGAAAGACAGTGAAATACGTCTGGACATATTAATGTGAAGATAACTTCCAAGAGTTGAAGAAGTGACTGACCATGGCTCAAGTGTTGTCCTTACCAGATGATACAGGAGGCCTTGTAGTATTTAGTGATGCATCATACAAAGGTTTAAGGGGCGTGTTGATGCAACATGGGAAAGTGATTACTTATGCATCACGACAACTCAAAGATTATGAGAAGAGGTACCCTACTCATGACCTAGAGTTAGCCGTTGTAGTTTTCCCCCTGAAAATTTGGAAACATTACTTGTACGGGGAGAAGTGTGAGATATATACAGATCACAAAAGTCTGAAATATATTTTAACACAAAATGAGTTAAACTTAAGGCAGAGAAGATGGCTAGAACTGATAAAGGATTTTGACTGTGAAATCTTATATCATCACGGAAAAGCCAATGTAGTGGCAGATGAGTTAAGTAGATAGAACCAAGAGAAGTTAAACGTAATAACCAACAATGAAGGGTTAATAAAAGATTTTGAAAGACTTGAAATTGAGGTGAAATGTCCAACTACCACTACCCAAAAGTTATTCATTCTAGAGGGAGTTTCGACTCTACTAGATAGAATCAAAGAGATGCATGGAAAAGATGAGAAATGTCAAAAATGTAAATCTGATATAACTCATGTCAAGAATATCAAATTCAAGATAGACAAGGATGGAGTACTAAGATATGAAGATAGAATTTGGGTTCCATTAAATCAAGCATTAAAAGACAAAATCTTAAATGAAGCCCATAATTCTAAATTTGCAATACATCCTAGTAGTACTAAAATGTACAAAGACTTAAGTAAACACTTTTGGTGGTCAAACATGAAAAGAGAAATAGCAGAATGGGTAAGTAAATGTCTCAGGTGTCAAAAAGGGTTAAGGCTGAACATCAAAAGCTGAGTGGTTTACTTTAACCCTTATGAATTCCTGAGTGGAATTGGGAACACATAACAATGGACTTTGTGGTAGGCCTTCAAGCTACACAGAAGGGCCATAATGCCATTTGGATAATAGTTGACTGACTTACCAAATCTGCACATTTCCTACCTATCAAAGTTACTCATAACCTAGATCAACTTGCCAAGTTATATATTAATGAAATTATCTCTAGGCATGGAGTACATGTTTCTATAGTGTCAGATCAAAACCCACGATTCACCTCAATTTTTTGGGAAAGTCTTCAAAAACACTTAGGAACTTAGTTGAGATTAAGTACAACATATCACCCTCAAACATATGGGCAAAGTGAAAGAACCATTCAAACACTAGAAGACATGTTAAGAACTTGTAGCATAGACTTCAATGGAAGTTGGGAAGATCAGTTACCTTTGGTAGAATTTGCCTGCAACAACAGTTACCATGCTAGCATAGGTATGCCACCCTATAAAGCCTTATATGGAAGGAAATGTAGAACACATTTATGTTGGGATGAGGTCGGGAAATGACAAATGCTAGGACTTGAGATAATCCAACAAACTACTGAGATAATCCGAGTTATACGTGAATGATTACAAGCGTCTCAAGATCGATAGTAGAAATACGTTGATCCACATCGTCAACAACAAAACTTTAGCATAGGAAGCCATGTATTCTTGAAAGTGTCCCCTTGGAAGGGCAAGATACGTTTTGGAAAGAAAGGAAAATTGAGTCCAAGATTCATTGGAACATTCAAAATTTTGAGGAGGATAGGTGAAGTTGCTTATGAGATAGCACTACCTCCTGAGTTAAACCAAATTCACAATGTGTTTAATGTGTTACTACCATCCAAACCCGATTATGAACACGTTATAAATTATGAGCCGATCCAAATCAAAGAAGATCTGTCTTATGTGGAAGAACATGTGCAGATCATCGACCATAAAGAACAAATCATGATAAATAAAGTGATAGCATCGGTCAAAGTGATTTGGAGGAATCAGAACACTGAAGTGGCTACATGGGAGCTCAAGGACAAAATGCAAGAGAACTATCCCCAAATGTTTACTTACCTTATACTTTAATTTCGAGGACGAAATTCCTATTAGTGGGAGTGAATGTGAAACCCCAAAACCCTAATAAGATTCGATTATGTAAATTCAGTATTATTAAATAAAATCTCTCCGTTTTGAATGTGTTTTGTGTTATTATATACTCTTTTATACAATTAAGTTAAATAAATTTTTGTCCGAAAATTGACATGCTTGACACTTCGTGCTAAAAAAATTTCTTCCGAAAACAGACTTTTCGATATATGTATTTTGACAAGCTTCTTTGTCGTGCTTACACTGACAAAACGCTTTGTCGTGCTTGTTAGGAATTGTGTAAAAATCTAAGTTAGGAATCCTAATATCAAAATCAGGAAACCCTAACCTTAGATTTATAAACCATAACCCTAATTGGTTAGATTAAACCCTGATTAGGTTATCTTAAATCCTAACCTTGATTATTAAACTTTAATTAGGAGTTAATAAACATCCTTAAGCAATCCTAATCATAAAAACCAAAACCCCAATAAAGATTAAGGAGGATTAGGGCATAATGAAGATACTAATTAGAAAGAACTAGCTCATAAGTAGGTTACTAGTCATCAAATCTAGTCCCAAGGCTGCACATGAAATGGTTGAAACTCCCAAGTAGCACAAGTAACAACCATCAGATCTTTGTAGAGGCAAAATGTGACGCCCCCCAAAATAGGTCCACACAACCCATTTTGAGTCGCCAAACACATGGTACAGAAAACAACTACACCTTCATTATTACAATTGTCGTGCAAAATACGACAACACATATACTGTGAGTTCAAATACAAATATTATCTTCTAGACAATATCCAAACTCAAATAAGTCCTCATTACAATTATTAATACACAATTTTACAAAATAGTGAAGACAGCTAAAATAACTGCCTTGAAACATCACTCCACACCCTAACTAGTTCCTGTTATATTCTCGCCTCCTAAGAAGAAAAGTGGAACAAAAAGGAAAAGGGTGAGCTCAACTAGCCCAATAAAGAATACTATGACTAAGATAATGTAGAACAAATTATCGGTAGCCTTCAATAAATTTGATAAAATATAATGAAAAACAAGTTTTAGATCAACGACTGCAACGGAAACAACAATCCATTAGAAGAGTCAAGCGGGACATGAAATCTACTATCTTCTATGATTTAAAAAGTCCATCATCAATATTTTATCCCCGTGACATCAATCAATATACATTTTGAATCAAATATTCGTCTTTGCACAACGGGCCAAAGATATTCATTTGTATCACCAGTTGGTCATGTTCATCTCAACACATGTCCATCTTTGCACTATGGGCCAAAGATATTCATCAAGTAATCATTCATCGTTGCACTATAGGCCAAAGATATTCAGTTATATAACCATTTAGGATTGAGAATAATGAAAAATATTTTAAAGAAAATGAATCTAGTGAGATAAAAGGACATTAGAGATTCATACTTCAGTTTATCAAAGTTCAAAAATACTCCATAAATTAATCAATTGTGGAGTAAAATTCAAGAATGAAGATCAAAACATAGATATAATCAAAGATAGTAACCATAATAGACAACTTGGACCAAGAAAAGAAAATTTAATTTTTATGTGAATAGTACCGTATTCGTGAATAGTGTCGTATACGTGAATAATATCGTATACATGAATAGTAATCTCGACACGAAAAGGTACTAATTTCGCAATAAAAATCATACTTCGTGAATAGTACCGTATTCGTGAATAGTGTTGTATACGTGAATAGTAACCTCACTATAAAAAAGTAAAAATTTCATAATAAAATTCATACCAATATTTCGGTATAATGATATTAAAAGAAATAACATCATTTACGAAAAAAATAACATCCCTTACCTCAAAAGACAAGTACTTCTGACTGAAATATCAGATATAATGTTGAATAAAACTTGCACTAAATAGTAACACTCAAAATATTTAAATACTCACAAAAATAAGCTCGATATTATAGAGAGAAAAACTTCTGATTCTGGTGTGATTTTCAATTCTAACTAAGCACCCTACTTATAGGAAATGCTTAGTACACCAGGATTGAAAAAATCCCTACGGTGGCTTCTACGCATCCCTTCTTTGAAAAATGAGCACACCACTTTTGAAATAATTCTCAACACATTTCACACCAACAAAGGTCAAGAGTTGGGCCTACCCATTCTAGTAAATCCCCACCAAAATATTTTAAATTTAAATAATATTTAGAAACTTCAATAATTCATAATAAATAGCTCTTTTATCAGAAAAATATGAACCTTATGTCCATTCCATAGAAAATTTAATTCTCTCAACGTTGTAGAAGAAAATTTTTCCAAATTCCAAACAGAAAATGATCGAAATCCATATACGGATGATTTTTAATATATCTATTCCGACAAATACTGATAAAATACCTCAACATTAATTTCTTCATTTATATCCATATAAAATAAATATTTCCTTATCATATAAATTAATAATTAATTATTCACAGAACCACAATAATGACAACCATGTCGTTCCCAAGAAAGAGGGGGCTTTCCGATAAGAATTTCTCCTTATTGACGCGCAATTAGGTGACCAAACACCTTTCATAGACAGAATTTTCTTAGACATTGTCAATAATGCTATCTAATAATATTATTCAAATAATATAAATTATGGATCTGATAATGAGAAATACTGTGCAGTGACAATTATTGAATTAATAATATAAAATATTAACGTAGCAATTATTGAATCAATAAAATAAAATATTGAACAGTAAATACTGTAACAATTATTGGGTAGTGACTTCTTATCAATAATCCAAAAAAATAATGTGCAATACCGCGTGCTACTGTGAAACCACACGTATTACTGTACTTTAACCACCGGGTATTCCAACAGTGTTAACGGTAATAACTACGCCGTTATTTATAAAAGACTCAAACTTGTCGTTTTCTTCATCTGACAGTTTTTCGTTATGGGGCCCACAAATGACTGTGTCATCGTACGAATATTGCCCGACAGCAAGAATATTCCACGACCAAACGAGTATTCTCCGACAGCAATGAATATTTTATAACCAATTGCTTATTAAAAATTTTTGCGCATTTTATCCATAACTAACCACATTAATCAAATCAACCCCTTACTATTTCAAAATAATGAATAGAGGAAATTTAATTTAATTTATAAAAAGTTGGGGTCTTACAACCTCCACTCCTTATGAAATTTCATACTCGAAATTGACGTACGTACTTGGTGTTTCAAAAAGGCGAGGATACCTCTCTTTTATTTTCGATTCCAACTCCCAGGTCATTTTCTCAATAGCATGGTTCCTCCACAAAACCTTAACTTATGGTATAACCTTTGTGCGTAGGACATGTTCCTTCCTATCCAAGATCTTGACAAGTACCTCCTCGTACGTTAAATCTTTCGTTATCTCGTCTGGTTCTAACTCAATAATATGGTTTGAGTCTTTTACATATTTACGAAGCACATATATGTGAAAAATATTATGAACACGAGACATGCTTCGAGATAATGCGAGTCTATAGGCCACATTTCCTACTCGGTCAAGAATCTCAAATGGACCAACATATTGTTGATTAAGCTTTTCTCTCTTCTCGAATCTTGTAACTCCCTTCCATGGAGCAACATGTAATAATACATGATCCCCAATATTAAATTCCACGTCCTTTCGATGAAGATTCGCATAACTATTTTATCGATCATGTGTCATTTTATATACGTTGTCGGATCATTTGAATCTTTTCTGTAGTCATACGTACCAACTCTAGTCCCAACAATATTGCTTCACCTGTGACAACCGAGATTTTGTAATTTATTTTAATATTTATTGGAGTGAATAAATATTTTTCGATGAATTAATTATTTGATGAAATTATGGTAGATTAATTTAATTACATGTGTTGTATTTATTAAATTAGTGTGGAGAATTTTATTATTCGATGCATGTATTTATGTGAGATTATTGTATTAAAAGAAATATTTAATAAGCCTAATGTTATTTTAATTATTAATTAGAGAGTTAATAATTTGACATTATTTATTCATGAGAAATTTAATTATGGGACTATGTGAATTTATGAGAAATTATTATATTTTATTTAAAGTAAATTAAATAAAATATTGGATTTATTTTATAAGGAGTGTGACATTTTTTAAACTATATGATAAATAGTTATTAACTTAAAAGGGATTAAGTTTTTAAAACTAGCCAAACATGGCCTTAGTGAGAGTTATCAGTAGTTACCCATGACTGGGTTAACTGACCATTATGCGCGTCAGTTGCTTGATTATTATACGTATTCTTCTTCATTCATTATTATTTCTAAGTCTGGTAAAACAGAGAGGGAGAGAATTAGAGAGTTGAGAAGTCAGAGAGAAATTGATAATTCTTGAGAAGGAATTCACCTCTTATTAAAATCTACACTACGCTTTGGGTAATCTCTTCAAACCCAATTTCTATTTTACGTTGTTTGAGTTTTATAAAAATGGTTTTCACTCTTTTGTAAAGTCCCTGTAATTGGAAATTGTAAGAGTTATGTGCATATATGTGTTAAGATGTTATTTTAATGTGTTTTAATATATATTGTATATAATTCCTTATCATCAGTTCATAATTTTACGTCGTATATGATTGCTGCAAAATTACAGAGTTTGGGTTATGGCCATATGGCCTTAAACGTAAATTTAATGTGTCAAACATAGATGGTTTTGTAAAATTTATGCTCTTATTTGATTATGCATGATAAAACGAACAAAACGAAACTTGAATGGTTGGATTTGGCCTTATAACGAATCCGTAGTATTAAATTCTATGTTTGTGTTCAAGAACATCAAGAACAGTACAATTTGCATATTTTAATTTTGTAATTATATGTTTTAATGGGTTAAAATCACTCTTTAAGTGTTGGGAAATGATTATATACGAATTCTAACATGTGGGTATGATTAAATTCGTGTAGTAATAATTTTAATTGGAGTTTTTGGCTGTGTTCTGCAATTTTCGCGAAATGCAGAACATTTTCTGGTTCGCCGCACCACGGTGCCAGTTTCGTGCATTAACATCCGCGTCGCAGCGTCGAGTACCAGTACAGCAGTGGCGCCGCAGCGACGCCGCAGCGCCACTCTGCAGAATGTCCAGAAATGACTTATTTTAAATGTTCAAGTCTAGCAATGTGTTAGTAACTTATAGTAATGAACATAAAAACTTGTTAGACATTTAATGAGGTGTTAAAATAAATTCTTAACACGTCCATAACACAATTATGCGTAAATGGGATGATCGAATGCATATTTAGCTTATTGTTCGTGAAATCTGATTTTTTTACAATAAGTGTAGTAATTGACTAAGTATAGTCATGAATTCGAGTTAGACAAAAGAATAAACTTATGATGCTTAGTACGTTGTAATTGACTGGTATTGTGAACGTAATTAATATGTAGGATTTAAATCAAAGAACGAGTTTAGTTAAAGTGTAATCTACGCACGAGGCAAGTTTCCTAACCCTACTTGTTATCGTTATATAAGTTGATTAATTCACCTTTCTACATTGAGCAAGTTCTCATTATTATTGATCAAGTCTGTTTTGTATATTAATGTTTATAAATCTTTCAAGCATGATGCTGTTATACAATACTTATTCTATTGTATACCTTTTGAGATTCTATTCAATTAAGTTATCAATTATTGTTAAACCTTGTTAGACTAGCGAACCCTTATTGATTCGACTAGTCCATAGTTGATGTGCGTTCTAAATTTCAGAACCCTTGATCAATTATCCAAACCAAACTTCTTTTAGTGCGGACTCGAATGTCAAACTGAGATGAACAACCCTGTATAGGGGATTATTTACGCTTTAGCGTTAAGATATTGTGCACAGTATGGTACTAAGGGCTGATCTCCCTAAGTACGAGAAGAAGAGTCCATAGTCTTATGACTGTTAAAGGTTTCAAGGATAAACACTTGACAACCTAGGACATAGTTCAAGGTCTTATGACCCTCAGAATTTCTTTTTATTCTTGTTATTCATTCTTGATTCAAAAGTTGAGCTTTTATATTCGAAGTTATTATTTTCTCTCGCATGTTATTATTCATTGTTATATTGTTATACTTGTGGGCAATCATGCTCACTCTTACGTAATAATAACATTGCAGTTAAGAACGAAAGAGCAGACGAACCTTCCACTAGTAAAGGCAAGGGCAATCTTAGTAAGTAATGAAGATTGATTATTTATGTGGTTATGTAATGATAATTAGAATTGATGTTACTTAAGACTTATTTGTTTATGTTTTCGCACAGATGATTTAATGTTAGAGTAACCTGGGATTTATTTATTTTGCAGTTGATGTAACCCAATAAGGGGAGATTTATTATTATTTCTATCTATTGCATGGTTTGCATTTATTTATGGATAGATAGATGGATGATGTTTGTACAGTGAACACCAAATCCTGTGAAAATGGAAGTACCGGATTTGGGGGTGTCACATCACCCACCTCATCCCAACATATTGGAGAGCAACACTTTCGTCTATACAATGCTTCGAATGGAGCCATACCTATACTTTCCTGATAACTATTGTTGTAGAAGAATTCCACAGATGGCAAGTACTTATCCCAACTCCGTTTAAAGTCTAGAAAATATAGTCTCAATAGATCTTCATGAGTTTGAATAGTCCTTTCCGATTGTCCGTCCGTTTAAGGATGATATGCTGAACTGAATCGTAAATCCGTGCCCATAGCTTTCTACAAACTAACCCAAAATCGTGAAGTGAATCTTGGGTCACGATCCGAAATTATGGATACTGGCATGACATACAACCTCACAATCTCATAAATCTCCACATTCTCCTTATACAAGTAGTGTCTCCAGAACTTCAACCCAAAAACGACTGCTGCCAACTCCAGATCATGAGTAGAATAATTTCTCTCATATTTTTTGAGTTGTCGCGAGGCATAGGCTATGACTTTTCCATGTTGAATACGAACACATCTTAGCCCTTTACCCGAAGCATCGCTGTAGATAACAAATGTAATACTCGAAAAAAAAATATTAAATAAAAAAATTTGTGATACCCCCAAATCCGGGTACTTCAATTCCACGGGATTTTGTGTTCACTGTACAAATATCATCTATCTATCTACCCATAATAAATGCAAACCCTGCAATAGATAGAGATAAACATCCTCCCCTTATGGGGTTACAACATTCGAATAAAAATACAATCCCATGTTAAACTAACCTTAAACATCTGTGCGAAAATATAAACAAATAAGTCTTAAGTAACATCAATTCTAATTATCATTACATAACCACATAAATAAACATTCTTCATTACTTGCTAAGCTTGCCCTTGCCTTTACTAGTGGAAGGTCCGTCTGCTCTTTCGTTCTTAACTGCAATTTTATTATTACGTAAGAATGAGCACGATTGCCTACAAGTATAACAATATAATAATGAAATAATAACATGCGAAAAAATCAAAGACTTCTGAAATAGAAGGTCAACATTTGAATCAAGAATGAATAACAAGAATCAAAAGATTTTTGAGGGTCATAAGACCTTGAACTATGTCCTAGGTTACCAAGGGTTATACTTGAAACCTTTAACAGTCATAAGACTATGGACCTTTCAACTCGTACTTAGGGGGATCAACCCTTAGTACCATACTGTGCACAATATCTTAACGCTAACGCATAAATAAATCCTTTTGCAGGGTTGTTCATCTCAGTTTAACATTCGAGTCCGCACCGAAGGAAGTTTGGTTTGGATAATTCAATATAGGTTCTGAAATTTAGAACGTTCATCAACTATGGACTAGTCGGATCAATAAGGTTCACTAGTTTAACAAGGTTCAACAATAATGATATTCAATTTGAATAATAATCTTAAGAAGTATACAATAGAACAATTATTATATAACAAATTCATACTTTGAAAGGATAATAAATCTTTAATATAACAATTTGAACTTGAATAATAGTAATGATAATTTACTCAAGGTAAATAATAAACTTGAACAATGATAACAAGTAGGGGTAGGAAACTTGCCTCGTGCGTAGGCTAAACGATTACTACTTCCGTTCACCACAAATCCTACACATATACCATATGTATTCACGACATTCATTAGTTACATTTTCACTTAATTATTTAATATAAACTCCACTTTATTTAACAAATCATTACCCTTCTAATTTAATTACTTAATTAAATTAAAATATTTTCATTTTTTACAATTATTACACTCGAATAAATTATTTCATAATAATTTCTATCGAATATTTATTTTATTCCATAAATATCTCAATTAAAATATTTAATTTATTTTATAAATATTTTAATAATAATTTCATCGAATATTTATTTTATTCCATAAATATCTCAATTAAAATATTTAATTTATTTTATAAATATTTTAATAATAATTTTCATCGAATATTTATTTTATTCCATAAATATCTCAATTAAAATATTTAATTTATTTTATAAATATTTTAATAATAATTTTCATCAAATATTTATTTTATTCCATAATATCTCAATTAAAATATTTAATTTATTTTATAAATATTTTAATAATAATTTTCATCGAATTTTTGGTTTTTTGACCGCCGGGGCGGGGTAATGTAGTTTGGTAACGCCCGCCGGGGGCGGGGTTACCCAGGCTCATTTTCTGCAGTTTCTGTAGTTCTGCAGTTCGCAAACATAACAAGGCCAAATTAGGCCAAAAATCAATCACAAGTAAAATTATGCTTGAATATGGCCATAACTTCAAATTAGTTATTTTTTCACGAATTTAGATTTACCCAATCATTGTAATACATATATAATCATTATTTAACCCATCTAGCATGATTTTTAACAAGTTACAACACATAATTTGCAAAGTCAACACATTTACTTTCACTGTTCTTGATGTTCTTGAAGGTTTTGAACATAAAACATAATTTCAACACTACGGATTTGTTATAACACCAAATCCATCCATTCAAATTTCATTTTGTTAGTTTTATCATGCATAATCACATATAAGTGGAAATTTTGTAGAGAAATTTATGGTTGACATATTAAAGTTACGTATAAGGGCCATAAGACCAAAACCCAAACTCTGTAAATTTTGAAATAACAAGTCATCGTATTATGAAACTTATGATATGGAATCATATACAATATATATTAAACATGCTACTATGACATAAATCACGTATATAACCACATAGTCAGTACAATTTCCAACCACAGAGAATTTTACAGAAATTGGAGGGCCATATTCATGAAACTTAAACAACGTAAAATAGAAATTTGGTTTGAAGAGATTACCCAAAGCGTAGTGTAGATTTTAATAAGAGGTGAATTCCTTCTCAAGAATTATCAATTTCTCTCTGACTTCTCAACTCTCTACTTCTCTCCCTCTCTGATTTGCCAGACTTAGAAATAATAATGAATGAAGAAGAATACGTAATAAAGTAACTGAGTCTTTATGCGCAGAGTTGAGGTCAGCTACTCCATACGTGGTTTAACTGCCCTCAACTCCTCTTAAGGCCTCATTTGGCTAGCCTTAAAGACTTATAACCATTTAATTTAATAAAACCTTTTATTATATAGTTTAAATCATGTCACACCCATACACAATAATTCAAATATCTTAATTTATTTAAATTAAATTAAATATACTAATTTATCATAAATTCACATAATCATATAATTACTTTTCTCATTAATTAATTACATTAAATTATTAAATCTTTAATTAATTATTAAATTAATTAAAATAACATTAGGCTTATTAAATATTCCTTTTTAATTCAATAAGCTCACATAAATACATACTTTGAATAATAAATATTCTCCACATTAATTTAATAAATATAACACATATAATTAAATTAATCTACCACAATTGCATCAAATAATTATTTAATCCAATAATTAAATCATCGAAAAATATTTATTTAATTCAATAAATATTAAAATTAATTTACAAAAATCTCGTTCGTTACATCTTTCCCCCCTTAAAAGGATTCTGTCCCCAGAATTACGACTCAATATATTTGACCCGTTACATTCTCCCCCCCTTACAAAGATTCTGTCCCCAGAATCGCTTACACATAATTTAAGTAAATAAATGAGGGTAATTATTCATCATATTCTCTTCGAGTTCCCACGTAGCTTCTTCAGCGTTGTGGTTCCTCTAAATTACCTTAACAGAAGGTATAACTTTATTTCTCAGAACTTGTTCTTTTCGGTCGACAATTTGAACATGAATTTTTTCGTAAGATAAGTCTTTTTCAAAATGCAGGGGTTCGTATTCAATTACATGCTTGTAATTGGCTTTGTAGGGTCATAACACAGAAACATGGAAGATGTTGTGGACATTCTCGAGTGATGGAGGTAAGGCTACCTCATACACGACTTCTCGGATTCTTCGTAGTACTTCAAAGGGTCCAATGAATCTTGGGCTCAATTTCCATTTCTTTCCGAACCTGATCTTTCCCTTCCAAGGAGAGACCCTTAAGAACACATAACTTCCTGATTCAAACTCAATATCCTTACGGTGTGGATTAGCATATTTCTTCTGTCTATCTTGAGCTGCTACCAGTCGTGCTCGGATAACTTTGACTATTTCTGCTGTCTGTTGTACCAATTCTGGCCCTAGCAATTGTGTTTCACCTACTTCATCCCAGTAAAGTGGAGTTCTGCACTTTCTGCCGTGTAACGCTTCATAAGGCGGCATGCCAATACTAGCATGGTAACTGTTGTTGTAACCGAACTCTACTAACGGTAGGTGATCATCTCAATTTTCTTTAAAGTCCATCACGCAGGCTCTTAGCATATCTTCTAATGTCTGAATCGTTCTTTCGCTCTGTCCATCTGTTTGAGGGTGGTATGTTGTACTCATCCGCAATTGCGTGCCCAAGCATTCTTGCAGACGTTTCCAGAAGTTCGATGTAAAGCGCGGATCTCTATTGAAAACAATTGACACCGGTACTCCGTGCCTCGAAACAATCTCTTTCACATATAACCTTGCCAACTGATCTAAGTTGAATCTGATTTTGATCGGAAGAAAGTGTGCGGATTTCGTCAGTCGGTCAACGATAACCCATACTGCGTTGTAGCCTTTTTGAGTCGTCGGAAGGCCAACCATGAAGTCCATTGTAATATGTTCCCATTTTCATTCTGGGATTTCCAATGGTTGAAGCAATCCACTTGGTCTCTGATGTTCTGCTTTTACTTTCTGACAGGTCAGACACTTGGCAACACACTCTGCAACATCACGTTTCAAATTTGGCCACCAGAAATGTTGTCGAAGATCTTGGTACATCTTGGTACTACCAGGGTGAATCGAATATCGTGAACTATGAGTCTCGCTTAAAATGTCTTCCTTAATCTCTTGTAATGGCGATACCCAAATTCTGCTTTCAAATCTCAGTATTCCTTCTTTATCCATCTTAAATCTTTGTTCGATTCCTTCAGATATCTTCTTTGTCACCTTTTTACATTCTTCGTCCTGAAGTTGAGCCTCCTTTACTTTATCTAGTAGAGTTGTACCAGATTGCATCTGAAATATCTTCTCATCAATCTCCATAGGATACTTCACTTCCAATTCCAGTTTCTCCATTTCTGTAATTAACTCCTCCTGAGCAGTCAGCATCATCAACTTCTCACGACCCTTTCTACTTAAGGCGTCGGCAACCACATTTGCCTTGCCCGGATTGTATAAAATCTCACAGTCGTAATCCTTGATTAATTCCAACCATCTTCTTTGACGCATATTTAAATCCTTCTGTGTAAAAATATATTTCAGACTCTTGTGGTCCGTATATATTTCACACTTCTCCCCGTAGAGATAGTGCCTCCAAATTTTCAAAGAAAAAACAACTGCAGCTAACTCTCAGTCGTGGGTCAGGTATCCCTTCTCGTAATCCTTCAATTATCATGATGCATATGCAATGACTTTGCCATTTTGCATCAGCACACAACCAAGTCCTTTATGCGACGCATCACTATAAACAACAAAATTTTATGTATCATCTAGAAGAGATAACACAAGCGCTGTACTCAACCTCTCCTTCAATTCTTGAAAGCTTTCTTCACACTTCTCCGTCCAAACAAATTTCACAGCTTTTCGAGTTAAATTCGTTAACGGAGTAGCGATCTTGGAAAAGTCTTGAATGAATCTTCTATAATATCCTGCCAATCCAAGAAAACTTCTTACTTCCGACGGCGTTCTCGGCTGATCCCAGTTAATCACGGCTTCGACTTTTGATGGATCTACCAAAATTCCATTTTTATCGATCACATGCCCAAGAAATTGCACTCGTTCAATCCAAAATTCATATTTCAAAAACTTGGCATACAACTTTTCCCTTCTCAATACTTCCAATGTTAATCTCAAATGCTCTTCGTGTTCTTCTTTGGTTTTCGAATATACCAAAATGTCGTCTATAAATACCACTACGAACTTGTCCAAAAACGGCTTGAACACACCATTCATTAGTCCCATAAATGTTGTAGGAGCATTTGTAAGACCAAACGACATTACTAAAAATTCGTAGTGACCATATCGCGTTCTGGACGCTGTCTTCAGTACATCCTCTGGCCTCACCTTCAGTTGATGATAACCGCTTCTTAAGTCTATCTTGGAAAAGTATCTTGCTCCCTTCAATTGATCAAACAGGTCGTCGATCCTTGGTAATGGATATCTGTTCTTAATCGTGACCTTATTTAGTTCTCTGTAGTCAATGCAGAGCCGCATCGATCCATCCTTCTTTTTCACAAACAACACCGGTGCTTCCCACGGCGATACGCTCGATTGGATGTACTTCTTGTCCAGTAATTCTTGTAATTATACCATTAATTCTTTCATTTCTACTGGTGCCATTCGGTATGGTGCCTTCGATATTGGAGCAGTTCCAGGAACCAAATCGATCACGAAATCTACCTCTCTATCTGGTGGAAGTCTTGGCAAATCATCTGGAAATATGTCGATGAAGTCCCTCATAATCGGTATTTCTTCTACCTTCAGATTCTCTTTTTGACTGTCGACTATGTAAGCTAAGTATCCTACACAGCCTTATCACAATAACTTCCTGGCCTGCATCATCGTCAGACAACTCGCTTGTCTAGGCGACTTGCTACCATAAAACACAACCTTTGACGGAGTCATAAGGTTAGTACGCTTCTTTTGACAATCAATTACAGCCCCGTAATTGAATAACCAGTCCATTCCCAAGATAACGTCAAATTCTCCAAGTCGTAGGGATAAGATCTACGTTCATGATATTACCCTTAATATCCACTCTAAAGTTCTTATGCACGTACTTAACAGGGATTATCTCTCTATTCGCAATTTCTATGTTCATGGGATGTTCCAACTCATCCTTAAGAAAATCTAAACTATTAACAAAGTCATCGGATATAAAGGAACAAGTAGCACCCGAATTAAATAAAGCATAGGCATTAATTTCATTGATCGGAATGATACCTGACACCACATCACGAGACTGAATTGCATCATGCACCATCATGTTAAAAGTCCTGGTGGTGGGTCGGTTTGTTGCGGTTGGTCCGGTGATAGTTAAGGCATTTCCACTGTTGTTTCCCCGGTTTCCTCCTGATCATGACCCTCCCGATCCATTATTAGGACAGTCTCTTGCCAGATGGTCTTTCGAACAACAAGTGAAACAAGCACCCTTCTTTGGGTTTGGGAAGTTTGGTGCTATGTGGCATTCCTGACCACAATTGTAGCACACTCGCTTCCCTTTCATGCAAATTCCCAAATGAGCTTTTCTGCAGTTTGAGCACGCTTAGATCTTCTTCTTCTGCCCTCCTTGTTGACTTCTAGCTGACGAGTTATCCGTCCACTTCCTCTTCTGATTATGACTACCCCCGGAGCTACTCCCCACAGTCTTGTTATTACATTCATTCTCACTTTTCTTCTTCTTCTGCTCTTGATTATACTTGATCACCGCATCGCTTCCACCTTCAGCGAGGATGGCCTTTTCCAGTACTCCAGCAAATGTGTTTACCTGAAACATTAATACTTTACTGTATACCCACGACTTTAGTCCTTGTTCGAATCTTCTAGCTTTTCTGTCATCCGTGTGTACTTGATACGGGGTGAACCTCGCTAACTCGTTGAATCTAGCCACATAATCCGGTACGCTCATATTTCCTTGCTTCAATTCCAGAAATTGAACCTCCATCTGGTTCTGCGAGCTGGTTGGGAAGTACATCTCGAAAAATATTTCTTTAAATCTCTCCCAAGTAATTACACCTTCACCTCCTCGCACTTTGTTTGCTTGCCACCAATAGCTAGCTTCATACTTTAGCATAAACATTGCAAAAGTGGTCTTCTGGTCTTTTCTCACTCTAGCGACGTCGAAAACCTTCTCCATCTCCATAACCCACGTTTGAGCCTCGATCGGGTTCATAGAACCTTTAAATTCTGGCGGTCCCACCACCTTGAAATCCTTAAACGTAGTATTTGGTGGAGCTTGAGGTTGATTGTTCATTGCTCCAGTCAGTAAGTTAACCAATTGCTGAACAGGATTAGCATTGGCGCTATTGTTGTTATTCGTAGACTCTTCTTGAGCTGGTTGACGTGGTTGTCTTCTTCTTGGCGGCATATTTCTGTTAAAATATATGTTTATTAGATCTCTATTAAATTCTCTAAATAGTTAAGACTTAACTCAACAATTATTTAACACATCATCTCAAAAAACTTAATATATATTCATTCAAACTAAAAGTTTTAACATCAAACGATAGCATCACTGCTATTTATATCATCTATCCTGAGATAAAGAATCTACAAGATTTAAAATATTAAAATATTCCTTTGTTCATAAACACATCGGAATTTACATATAAAACTAATTAAGTCTTTCACATAATTAAACAAATCATATCACTGTTGGTTAAGGTAACGGATAGCCTTGCTACGCTCCTCTTCCATGAAGCGAGACATCGTCATGCGATCCAGCATGTACGATGGAAGTCCTTCGAACTGGATAGGGTACCTCAAAACTCGATCCTTGGCCTCATTCATTGCATTATTAAGTGTAGAGTATGTCTCCCCAAGCTTCGCCTTCTTTCCACGACCGTCCTCTTCTGCAAGATCAGCATGATGTGACTCTCTTACCCATCCTTCCTCTGCTATAATCAGCCTTTTAAAGCTTTCCTTCAGTTCCTTCTTCAACTTTTCTATCTTTGCGATCTTATCTTCGGTTTGACCCTTCTCGTGGACTAAATCCCATTCTACATTTCCCAGTCGTGAGTGAAGAGTCGAAATCTCCCTCTCCTTCTGTTCTAGAGTAATTTGCTGAATAATAGCCCGCTCAGTCAGATCCTGGACCTCATCTCGTAACTCCACGTTACGGTCGTATAATGTGTCGTACATCTCAGCATCAATGGAGTGCTGTGGAAACTCCTCTTCTTCCTCTTCCTATTCCTCATCAAATTCCTCCTCAGGATCCTCCTCAGGATCAGTCTCAGGTTCATGGTCCTGACCAACAACGGTGATCAATGGAGATAACTCCCTCTGTACCAACTGTTCCCTAACGACATGAATGTCTCGAGGTTCCTCCTCTGTAGGTACTGTAGGTACTCGGGGTTCCTCCTCCCCTGCTCGACTAGTTCCTCCAACGTCAGACATCCTGACAACAAAATTTTAAGTTTTAGTTACTATGTCATACTAGTGAGCACATAACTTAACACATAAGCACATAAACTCTTTTATTATCTTCAATGAATTACAAAAATTCATTTCCTAGAACTCGATAAGAGTTTTTCATCACTATGTTCTTTCTATAAGGCTATTACCTAAGGTTGTTCCCCCACCTAAGGTTCATAACCTACAGCTTTGATATCAACTTGTGACACCCCCAAATCCGAGTACTTTAATTCTACAGGATTTGGTGTTCACTGTAAAAATATCATCTATCTATCTACCCATAATAAATGCAAACCATGCAATAGATAGAAATAAACATCCTCCGCTTATGGGGTTACAACATTCGAATAAAAATACAATCCCATGTTAAACTAACCTTAAACATCTGTGCGAAAATATAAACAAATAAGTCTTAAGTAACATCAATTCTAATTATCATTACATAACCACATAAATAACCATTCTTCATTACTTACTAAGCTTGCCCTTGCCTTTACTAGTGGAAGGTATGTCTGCTCTTTCGTTCTTAACTGCAATTTTATTATTATGCAAGAGTGAGCACGATTGCCCACAAGTATAACAATATAATAATGAAATAATAACATGCGAATAAATCAAAGACTTCTGAAATAGAAGGTCAACATTTGAATCAAGAATGAATAACAAGAATTAAAAGATTTCTGAGGGTCATCAGACCTTGAACTATGTCTTAGGTTACCAAGGGTTATACTTGAAACTTTTAACAGTCATAAGACTATGGACCTTTCTACTCGTACTTAGGGGGATCAGCCCTTAGTACCATACTGTGAACAATATCTTAACGCTAACGCATAAGTAAATCCCTTTTCAGGGTTGTTCATCTCAGTTTGATATTCGAGTCCGCACCAAAGGAAGTTTGGTTTGGATAATTCAATAAGGGTTCTGAAATTTAGAATGTTCATCAACTATGGACAAGTCGAATCAATAAGGTTCACTAGTCTAACAAGGTTCAACAATAATGATATTCAATTTGAATAATAATCTCAAGAAGTATACAATAGAACAATTATTGTATAACAAATTCATACTTTGAAAGGATAATAAATCTTTAATATAACAATTCGAACTTGAATAATAGTAATGAGAATTTACTCAAGGTAAATAATAAACTTGAACAATGATAACAAGTAGGGGTAGGAAACTTGCCTCGTGCGTAGGCTAAACGATTACTACTTCCGTTCACAACAAATCCTACACACATACCATATGTATTCACGACATTCATTAGTTATATTTTCACTTAATTATTTAATATAAACTCTACTTTATTTAACAAATCATTACCCTTTTAATTTAATTACTTAATTAAATTAGAATATTTTCATTTTCTTACTATTATTACACTCGAATAAATTATTTCATAATAATTTCCATCGAATATTTATTTTATTCCATAAATATCTCAATTAAAATATTTAATTTATTTTATAAATATTTTAATAATAATTTCATCGAATATTTATTTTATTCCATAAATATCTCAATTAAAATATTTAATTTCTTTTATAAATATTTTAATAATAATTTTCGTCGAATATTTATTTTATTTCATAAATATCTTAATTAAAATATTTAATTTATTTTATAAATATTTTAATAATAATTTTTATCAAATAATTATTTTATTCCATAATATCTCAATTAAAATATTTAATTTATTTTATAAATATTTTAATAATAATTTTCATCGAATATTTATTTTTATTTTTATTTTTATTTGACCGTCGGGGCGGGGTAATGTAGTTTGGTAACGCCCGCCGGGGGCGGGGTTACCCAGGCTCATTTTCTGCAGTTTCTGCAGTTCTGCAGTTCACGAACATAACAAGGCTAAATTAGGCCAAAAATCAATCACAAGTAAAATTATACGTGAATATGGCCTTAACTTCCAATTAGTTATTTTTACACGAATTTAGACTTACCCAATCATTGTAATACATATATAATCATTACTTAACCCATCTAGCATGATTTTTAACAAGTTACAACACATAATTTGCAAAATCAACTCATTTACTTTCACTGTTCTTGATGTTCTTGAAGGTTTTGAACATAAAACATAATTTCAACACTACGGATTTGTTATAACACCAAATCCATCCATTCAAATTTCATTTTGTTAGTTTTATCATGCATAATCACATATAAGTGGAAATTTTGTAGAGAAATTTATGGTTGACATATTAAAGTTACGTATAAGGGCCATAAGACCAAAACCCAAACTCTGTAAATTTTGAAATAACAAGTCATCGTATTATGAAACTTATGATATGGAATCATATACAATATATATTAAACATGCTACTATGACATAAATCACGTATATAACCACATAGTCAGTACAATTTCCAACCACAGAGAATTTTACAGAAATTGGAGGGCCATATTCATGAAACTTAAACAACGTAAAATAGAAATTTGGTTTGAAGAGATTACCCAAAGCGTAGTGTAGATTTTAATAAGAGGTGAATTCCTTCTCAAGAATTATCAATTTCTCTCTGACTTCTCAACTCTCTAATTCTCTCCCTCTCTGATTTGCCAGACTTAGAAATAATAATGAATGAAGAGGAATACGTAATAAAGTAATTGAGTCTTTATGCGCAAAGTTGAGGTCAGTTATTCCATACGTGGTTTAACTGTCCTCAACTCGTCTTAAGGCCTCATTTGGCTAGCCTTAAAGGCATATAACCATTTAATTTAATAAAACCTTTTATTATATAGTTTAAATCATGTCACACTCATACACAATAATTCAACTATCTTATTTTATTTAAATTAAATTAAATATAATAATTTATCATAAATTCACATAATTATATAATTACTTTTCTCATTAATTAATTACATTAAATTATTAAATCTTTAATTAATTATTAAATTAATTAAAATAATATTAGGCTTATTAAATATTCCTTTTTAATTCAATAAGCTCACATAAATACATACTTTGAATAATAAATATTCTCCACATTAATTTAATAAATATAACACATATAATTAAATTAATCTACCACAATTGCATCAAATAATTATTTAATCCAATAATTAAATCATCGAAAAATATTTATTTAATTCAATAAATATTAAAATTAATTTACAAAAATCTCGCTCATCACAAAAATATTTTGTGTTAAATTATATTAATTATACTGTGCCTTTTATTTGGGTCAAAATAGTTATCTAATTTATGTGGGCTAATGTATTAATAAATGATGAATAAATTAAGTTGATAAAATTGTGCCTTAAAACTAATTGGATTTAATTTATATTTGGATAATATTAAAATTCTATTAAAATTGGTAAATTAATAATATAAATAAATACACAAATGAATAACAAAAACTTGAACCCTAAACATTATACGCTATTTTATTCTTCTAGTAAAAGGAAAACACAAAAGAGAGGCTGCAAAGAGCAATTGAATACTCAAAAGATTGTTTGCAGTAGTAAGAGGGAGTGAATTCGTTTAAGGTATTTATAATTGTATCATGAGATTGTAACTCACTAGTAATTAATTTAGTGAAGTGGCGCAAGTTTGACCGAATCTGTAAATTGTGCACCATGTTTTACTTGGATTTCTAATATGTATTTATATACATATATACTATATGCATTCTGTAAGTATATATATATATATATATATATATATATATATATATATATATATATATATATATACACACCGGATCCGGTCCGGGAGTCCGGATTTTCTTAAAATCCGGACCTTTTTTTTTTTTTTTTTTTTTGTTTTTTTTTTCAAAACAACTAAAAAAAAATATTTAATATTTTATGGAACTGAAATTTTTTCATAATATAATGTTTTGGGTGTGTTTTGAATACCTATACCAAAAAGTGGTGGTACAGTCTGCACAGACTGTACCACCATATTTTGTTATACGTACCCAAATCACGCCCAAAACACTTTATTATGAAAAAATTTCAATTCCATAAATTTTTTTTTTTTTTTTAGTTGTTTCAAAAAAAAAAAAAGCAAAAAATAAAAAAAAAATAAAGGTCCGGATTTTATAGAGTCCGGGATCCCGGACTGGATCCGGACTCTATATATATATATATATATATATATATATATATATATATATATATATATATATATATATATATGCATTCTGTAAGTAGTTTATATATATATTATATGCATTCTGTTATACCTTTTTACAATACATGGTATATATCATGTTATTATATATATATAGTCATCAAGTTTGATTGCAGACATTGATTAGGAGTTAGATATATATACATATATTATATTTTAATAAATATTTGACTATGAAGCTTACAAACTGAATTATCGAATTGAATGGAAAGTTATGTATATTAGTTTAAACTAATTAATCTTGTTGATAATATTATAAAATTTATTTGATAATAAATTTAATAGTATTATGTTATTAATGATTGGATTGTAATAAAATCTTATTAAATTATTTAGATCGGACGGAAGGAATTAAAGTAGTATATTTGGAATATAAATTTGGGTATTGCATTATCGATTCCAGGTACGGATTCCGTACTCCTTTAGTGATAATCTTTTAATTTTAATTTGTTCGTTTTGTTTTCAGTTAGAAGTTAGTTATTGTTTCGCATATGTCTGTTCCTTCTCAAATCCATGTGATAGTTTCGTTTTGGGGCACTGATATTTAGAACTCTTGTTTGTACTCTTTAAACTTGTTTATCATGTTTAATATTTATTTCGATCTTTGTAGTGATGTACATGTCAGTATATTTTTGGAGACTTGTGTTGATGATTCGTTCGATTTAACATGTACACGTTAGAACCCCTTTTGTGTTGATATTGTGTCGCATGTGTTGTGACATAATATTTTTGTTAGAATATACCATAGGGTATACCTGAGCTATAACCACCTGTGAGGGTACCACATGCATGTCCTCTTGCCACTCAAGCATGACACCTTCCGTGGTGGTGTGATCAGTCCACGACATCACCGTTTTGTGCTCCGGTGGGAGTTGGCCATTTGGTGTTTTGTTGTGGGAGGCGTATGGGTCAATCCTAGTTTTTCTGTTCTGTTCTGCGGATTGGTGATGTTTGTGCCAAACACACCTTCCAGTTTTATATGCATCTGGATTGCGCAGTCCGATGTGTGATTTCCCGTGTGGTATTATTTGACTTGCTTATGTGGCAAGGTATATTACTATTTATTTTGAGTTCGGTATGAAATAACACCCAACCATTTGATTTAGCCTATCATTTCGTTGTGTTGGTTTTTTTCGTTACAGTTCAATTCATTTAATTGTGTTAGTTATTTCGTTTCATTGTTCTTTTATTCTATACCGTACTGGGCATTTGGCTCATGTTGTGTTTTTCTTTCAGCAGGTAATCAGGGGGATCAAGGGCAAATGTGATGAGAGCTCCCTTCATTCCAATGGTTTAAAGATATTTTGTTTAGGCTTGATATGTCAGTTTATTTGAATATGTAATAATTACCTTAGAATATGGTTTGAGCCAGTGTGACATTTATTATAGTTTGTCTTGTGATATTTAATCATTATGAGACAATTCTTTTATGGCATAAAGCTTTTATTTCATTTTTGTTGTGTTTTAGTAACCTCTCTTTCTATTTTGGAAAAGGGGTGTTACAGAGGTGGTATCAGAGCCGACTCTCGAAAGTTCGGGCCGGGTCATCCGATCGGGTTACCGGAGGTGGTGGACATGAAGGCTGGTGGTATTATCTCACAATGGATAGATGGAGGTCCGGAGGTGGGGACACGAAGCCAGTCGATATTATCCCATAATGGCTAGAGAGACAAAGATCTTTGGGTTGTGTGTGTGATCGAATTCAGACGGGGACATCAGAAATTTAAGTGGGGGAGTTTGTAACACCCCAGTCCCACATCGAAAGATATGGAAAAAATTTGTTCGAATATAAGGAAATAAGTTACTACCAATAGTACCTTCAAGTCATGACCTTTTAGGTGAGCCTGTGGTTGGCTACGATGACCCAAGAAGATACTATTCGGCCAGTGGTTTAAGGACCTTATTTGGATGGATTTAATTCGATTCGGACTTGGGATTTAACCCGAGATTTATTTCAGACTCGGGATTTGACCCGAGTTGTTGCAACAAATCCATCTGAACTAGATGGTATTGTCAGAACAGGTGTCGAAATGAGTCTCCTCTTTAGCTCTTGGAAACTCTTCTCGCATTCCTCGCTCCATACGAATTTTATATCTTTCCGAGTCAATTGAGTTAACAGAGTAGCGATTCGAGAAAATCCTTCCACGAATCTACGATAATAACCAGCTAAGCCCAGAAAGCTACGTACTTCGGTCATCGACTTCGATTGCTCCCAATTTTGTATTGCTTCAATCTTCGTCGAGTCAATAGATACTCCATGTTTTGACACCACGTGCCCAAAGAAAGCTACTTCCTCAAGCCAGAACTCACATTTCTTCAGCTTGACATATAGCTTGTTATCATGAAGCCTTTGAAGTACCAGCTTCAAATGGTGCTCATGATCTTTACGACTTTTGGAATAGATGAGGATGCCATCAATAAAGACAACAACGAACTGATCCAAATATTACTTGAACACATGGTTCATCATATCCATGAAAGCAGCAGGAGCATTAGTCAATCCAAAAGACATGACTAAGAATTCATAATGCCCGTACCGAGTTCTGATGGCAATCTTCGGAATATCCTCAGTTTTAATCATCAGCTGATGATATTCAGAACAAAGATCGATCTTTAAAAAGAATTATGCTCCTTACAACTGGTCAAACAGTTCATCAATGTGAGGTAGCAGATACCTATTCTTGATGGTGACATGGTTCAATTCCCGGTAGTCAATACAAAGTTGCATACTCCATTCTTTCTTCTTTACGAATAAAACAGGAGCACCCCAAGGAGATGTACTAGGACAAATAAAACTGATGTCTAACAACTCCTGTAGTTGGACCTTTAACTCCTGAAGTTCAATAGGAGTCATTCGATATGGGATTTTAGAAATGGGTTTTGTACCAAGTTCAAGGTCAATAAAGAATTCAACTTCACATTCTGGGTGTAGACCGGGAAGTTCTTCAAGAAATACGTCAGGAAATTCACTAACAATAGAAATTTTATTTAAATCTGACGTATTTTTGTTCAAGTCCATGACATGGGCTAAGAAAGCTTGACATCCATTTTTTAATAAACGAATGACTTTATGGCTTGATATGATAGTGATTGACTTTAGTGGTTTGGTTGCTTGAATTTGTATAACAGGTTGGTTAGGAATATGAAAACTAACAACCTTACGAAAACAATCAATTTTGGCATTATGAGTAGTTAACCAATCAATCGCTAAAATCACATCAAATGAAAGTATTTTCAAAGAAAAAAGATCGGCAGGTAATGTGATGGTCCCAAATTTAATCAAACAAGATTTATAAACCGTGGATGTAACGAAAGTTTCTCCTAACGGAGTTTCAACAGATAAGTCAAAGTCTAATTTCTCAAAGGTCAAGTTCAAACGTTGAGCACAAGCAAGATAAATAAAAGAATGGGTAGAACCAGTATCTAATAAGGTATAAACTTCGCAAGAGTTTATGATTAGCTTATCCATGATCACCTCGTTCGGGTTCCTCACGTTTTGGGCAGTCACGACAAACGCTCTTCCAGGAACTACAGACTTTGACTTGTCCAGGATAGCCTTTGGAGTCACCATCCCCGCTGGACTTGGTTTCGCTATAAGACAAACTCGAGCTATATGACATTCCTTTCCACACCTTGAATTATAACACACCTTGAATTGTTGTGGGCAGTTTGGGCTGATGTGTCCCTCTTTCCTGCATTTATAACATACGACCGGTGGTTGTTCAGCTCCCCTAGAAACAGTTGATGTTGCTGCTGACGTCTTCACGTTATCATTATTGTACCTTCTATTTTTGAAATCCCCCCCTACTCGCTTCTTCCACTATCATGGCCAGGATTACCACCAGAGTGGTTATCGCTTTTGTCCGGATATTTTTCTCCCCGCTAGTTATCATTGCTCCGATGACTGCTACCACCGGTATGATCCTGGTTGTGGTCCCTTGGTTAAACAGACTCATTATCTCGCTCTAATAATTGAGCCCTATTCACAACATCTAAATATAGAGATAATTTGTGAGAAATGAGGTATTGGCGAATTTTAGGTTTTAAACCTCTTAGAAACATCTGCGTCATACGTTCCTCATTCTCTACCAAATGAGGTGCATGAAAGTAGTTTGCACACAAGCCAATCATGTTTGATGATAAAGCATATATTTTGTAACAATCTTATTCATTTATTAATAAAAAATATTAATTTATTAAAGGCCTTTAATTATCTACATGATGCTGCTTTATAATATGTGATAAATCCATAGTTTTAAGCAATGCTTTTAGAATAATGATGATGATCATTCTAATGAGATCTAAATTCTTTGAAAGCTTAAAACTAAAATAGTTCCCAATCGTTGGATTACTAAATTAGGGATTAGTGAATCCGGATAGATTGGTACATATGTTGCTTGCTCATTAGATAAAGATGATTGATCTCATGATCATTTGTGTGAAGACACTAAATCAAATATGTAGGTGATTATTAGAAAATAAGTACACTGAACGTGGCTCGTTAAGGAACACCTAATGAACTTTTACTTGTCTGTCAATAGAAATTCCTGTAGTGATAGTAGCACAAGTGATCATTGGACTTGAGATCATCATAATATATTGTGTATGATGAGTTATACTTTGACTTATTCCTTAAGGCCCTTAGGGTATATCAAAGGGTATGCTTGGATGTAATATGTTATACATGGAGATAATGTATGATCAATAAACAATCTATCGCTTCTAGTAAAAGAAGATAAATGTCATATGTGATTCGATAAATGATAACCCAGTAGTTCTTGGCTAAGGCAGAATAAAATTAGAAAGGAGTTTCTAACACTACTACAAAACAGTAAATAGATAACGCAGAAAAAACGTTGTGGTTTCAATCAGAAAAATGTCGTCGTTAAGGGTGTCATCTATTTGACACCCTTACATAACGTTTTTAAAACATTGTAGTTAGACAAATTCTACAACATTTTTTAAGAAAAAAACGTTGTAAATTTGTGTTCCATAAATTAGTATATGCTTCAAAACGTTGTAGAAAGTATGATTCCACAACATTTTTTGACTAAAAATGTTGTAGTTTAATATATCAGACAACGTTTAGGCACATTTACACAACATTTATAATGTGTCATCTATTTAGAAGGTGTCATTTATTTATACAAATATACAACATTTTTAAAATGTTGTAGATTAAAAAAAAAGAAAAAAAAAGGTTGTGATTCACCTATATTACCAATGCACCTGCAATATGCTAATGTCATGATATATAGCTAAAAGGTCTAAATTCTAATTTAAATTTAAAGCCAAAATGTATCAACCATTCAAAATACATCCCAATAATACCATTCGTTTACAGTTTTAAATTACTATATCCACAAAATATATACCAAACTATCCATATATACATCTCAAATTCACTTTTCAATATAAATTACTACTATGTTCACCAAGAAAATGTTCTTTAGGACACCATCCGTCTCACTCGGATACATTACAATTGGAGCAGAAACAGAAGCAGGAGTAGGAGCACTCTGATCGCCTGCAAGGAGGAGGAGCATGCACAACTCAAAATACAATACAGAGAATTATGTTTGGAATATGAAAGGCACACATTGATCAGCAATGCCATCACTGATCCACGAGGTTGGAAAACATTACCCAGATCATGGTGTAAACGTGTTTCAAGAAACATTGAGAAGGCAGATAAATAGGAAAAGAAATTGAAGCAAAACCAAAACTAATATCACACTTTGTAGTTATGTTCTAACTTTGTAGTTATGTTATAACAGATAAGCAGACTTCACCAGTGAACTGGTAAGCATTATATTTGTAAACAAGGACCAACAGAGAAGGAAAAGAAACATCGAATGACTACAATATTCTTCAGATAGTAAAAAAAAAGACTAACCCCTATCTCATCCTGTTATTGCAAAGTACAATTTACCAAAGATGATTGGTCAGTAAGAAATGGAAAACAATATATTTTGAGTAATTGTATATGAACAGAAGTTTCAAATTACTTGCCACCAAAGATTTGCAAAAAATATCAAGGACATCACACTATGACCCCAATATCAGGTAAACATGATTGCAGAGAAGGGTGAGAAAAATGATTAATAGATATGCACTCATATGCTTTTAAAATAATGTTTAAATATTTTACACATGCGTCCTAAGGTTTTCCAGAAAAAATCCAAGGAAGTATTCTTATGTAGTTAAGTTAGCATAAGCTTGCAATTGGATAAAACAATATCTGCTCTTGAATATTGGTATAAGACATAATTCCTTAAATTGAAAACATTTTTCTAATGCTAATTGAGACCACATTTGGCTCCCAGAAGAGATAATATCCAGGTTTGGAAAATCTAGACTAGTGAAAAATAAGATTATGATACTATACTCTGGACAAACCAAGCTGGTTTTTACTTTTAAATATTTGGGTTGATATGATGCCCCCAAAATTAGGTACACATCACCCATCTTGAGTCGCCAGATACATGGTACATAATTCAAATACAACTTAATAATACAACTGTCGTGTACAATACGACAGAACATAAATTGTGAGTTTGAATACAAATATTGTCTTGTAGAGAGTATCCATACTCAAAAGGAGTCCTCATTACAATTATTATCACAATATTACATAGAATAGTGAGGACTACTAATGCTATCATCTAGGACCATCACTCCGTTTTTCGACTCGTCCAACTATATTCTCATTTCCTGAAGAGAACAGTGAAAGAAAGGGTGAGCTCAACTAGCCCAATAAGAAATATTATGACTAAGATAATGCAGAATAAATTATCATTAGTCTTCAACAATGTTAAACTGATAAAATACAATAGACATCAAGTTTAACTGCAGCAGATCAAGCAATCCATTAAAAGAGTCAAGTAGAGAATAAAATCTACTATCTTTTATGATTTAAAAGGTTTTTCATGACTTTTATCGCTGGGACTCAGCTTAATAAAAAAAATCCGCATCATCGAATCACCCCTGCACTACGGCCAAGGATATTCTTTAGTATCACGACCACGAATTATCCATGCACTACGACTAAAGATAATCATGTTTTCATCAACGGTCCTGATCATGCCGTAAAATAATTCATCTTTGCACTACGGCCAAAGAGAATCCATAGCCATAATCATACCAAAAACTGTCCATCAATGCACTACGGGCCAATAAGGATTTTTTTCACATCATTTGTAACATTACGGTTATGATTATACCGAATAATCCCTGGTCATAATCATACCAAGTCCATCTATGCACTACAGGCCACAGATGACTTTCAACATAATATAAGCATGAGGATGATGACAATGATATAAGAATTCAATAAAACAAGTTAAAGAATTATTTTATCTAGGAACTGATAACGTCCAAATTGTCAACATGATACTGCTTTGTAGAGTAAAATTCAAGAATGCTCAGAAGAATATTTCCATGAAAAGATACTAGATGAAGCACAAATATCAAGGATATTCCACTAATTTCATAGAGTATAGAAGTCAAAGTTTTAACCAACTTAGTATAATAAAGAATGGAATAACAAAAAAAATCACCATGCATGCGATAGACCACACAGGCAGGTTATTCCAACAGAATAATAAATAACGGAACTAGGTCCGACGTAAAACGCACAGACATGATATTCCAACAGAATAATAAAGAATGAAACTAGGTCCGGCGTAAAACGCACAGACATGATATTTCGACAGGATAATAAAGAATGAAACCAGGTCTGACGTAAACGCACAGACAGGATATTCCGACAGAATAATAAATAATGGAATCAGGTCCGGCGTAAATGCACAGACAGGATATTCCAACAGAATAATAAAGAATGAAATAATAGAAGAATTTCACCAAGTATAGGGTAGCCCGCGTATACAGGTTATTCCAACAGAATAATAAAGAATGGAATAACAGAAGTTCTCTTCATGAATACAAAAGAAATAATACCACTTACGGGTACAACAAATAATATCCCTTACCTTTGAAAGAAGAGTATTCCGACTGATAGGGCGAGGATATACTCGAAAAAAACTTACACTACGCTCAAAGCTTTCTTAAATTCTAAATAAATACGCTCAAGATTATAGAAGAAGAACTCTCTCTATAGTTTCTCTCTCTAGAGTTTCAGTAAATTCGTAAGAAATAATGAATGAATGAGCTTCTATTTATAGGAAAATAGAATGCATAGTAACTAATCTATGAACGGTCCAGATTAATTTACTTTAATCTGACGGTCCATATTTAAAGAAAAATCTTTTAAATAAAATATAATATATTATATTTATAGAATAACTTTAATAAAGTATTCTGTTTTATATAAAAAGATGTTTCTGTTTCATTACGTTAATAATACGAATAAAACAAAACTTCATTATCGCTAAATAATTCATATTATTAATTGACAATAATTAAATCAAACTGAGTGACTTCTCACATAAGCATTAATAATCAATACAGTGTGCTACTATGCAACCACACGTATTACTGTACTTTTACTACCGAGTAGTTCAGCAGTAATAACGGTAAAACTTTCGCCGTTATTTTTAATAAAATGTTTCTGTCGTTTTCTCAATCTAACAATAATTTCGTTATGGGGTCCACCAATAATTGTGTCGTCGTACGAATATTCCCCGACAAAAATAATATTCCCCGACCAATCGAATATAATACAACAACTTGTATACTTTACAAAATTTATAAATACTACCCACAACATTATCTCAAATTCACACCATAATATTTAAAAAATATTTAAAAAAAAATTAAATCTTTATTTATAAAATCTGGGGTTTCACAATCTCCCCTCCTTATGAAATTTCGCCCTCGAAATTTACGTACGCACCTGGTATGCCGAATAGATGAGGACACTTCGTCAAATTCTAACTCTTGAGGTATAACCTTTGAGTGTTGAATACATTCCAGGATTTTAACAGGTACATCTTCATACGTTAAATTATTCGCTATCTCGTCCGGTTATAAATCAATAATGTGGTTCGGGTCGTCCACATATTTACGTAAGGTCGATACGTTAAAGACGTTATGACCATGCGACATACTTAGCGGTAAAATGAGTCTATAAGCTACAGTTCCTACTCGATCGAGGATTTCAAATGGGTCAATTAAATCGAGGGTTGAGATTTCAGCAACTCTTGCTATTTAAAATAACGCCCTCTTGAACCTTCTTCTTCATGTTCATCAGCTTTGGGTGCGTAGCTTGAGCGGCTTTAACTTTATCGATTAAAGTCGATTCTACTCGTATATTCATTATCTTCACGTGGGTTCGTATATTCGCACTCGTATACGTATACGATCTTCTACTCAACGCGTCAGCTACCACGTTTGCTTTTCCACAATGGTATTGAATGGTACGATCGTAATCTTCAACAGCTCGAGCCAACGTCTTTGGCGCATAATACGTTCGTTTTAGTTGAAGAAATATTTAAAAGTTTAAGAAATGGGTTTTGTACTAGGGTCAATACAAAATTTGATTTCACGGTCTTGGGTAGGCTAAGAAGTCTTCAAGAATACGTCAGGAACTTTATTAATAATAGAAATATCGTTCAAAACTGTGACCCTCATCCAAGACCACGTCACATTGATACCTATCAACTTGCCATCGTCATTCACGACGTCGCCTACAGAAAGTCTGGCTTCGGTGCATTCCACACAAGGAAGTCAATAACGAAAGGATCGGGCTCTTTACTTATGGCTTGATATGACAATGATTGACTTTAGTGGTTTGGTTACTTTGAATTCGCATAGCAGGTTTGTTAGGAGTATGAAAGCTAACAACCTTACAAAAAAAAACATGATGAGTAGTTAACCAATCGATTCTTAAAATGACATCAAAGGCAAGTATTTTCAAAGAGATACGATCGACAGGTAACGTGAAAGTGTCGATTTGAATCAAACAAGATTTATAAACAGTGGAGGTAACGAAGGTTTCTCCCAACGGAATTTCAACAGATAAATCAAAGTCTAACTTCTCCGGAGTTAAGTTCAAACACTGAACATAACTAGGTGAAATAAAAGAGTGAGTAGAACCGTTATCTAACATGGTATAGGCTTCAAAAAAGTTTATGACTAACATACCCGTGATAATTTTATTCAGGTTCCTCATCACGAAAAAAAAATGCTCTCTCTTAAACTACCGATTTTGGCTTGTCTGGGATATCGTTTGGCATCACTATCCCAGCTGGACTTGACTTCACCATACGACAAAATTGAGTTAGGTGACCTTCTCTTTCGTAATTAAAACACGCTTTAGATTGCTGCGTACAGTTTGGACAGATGAGTCCCTCCTGTCCGCATTTGAAACATACGACTGGTGGTCGTTCTTCTTCCTTTGAAACGGGTGCTGGTGCCGACGTCTTCACGTCATTGTTGAACCTTATCTTCTTGAAATATCCATTCTTAGTATTTTGGCCATGATTACGACCGAAGTAGTTACCATTTCTGACATATTGATTCCCTCCATGCTTATTGTCACCTCTTTGATGACTGTTATCACCGGTATTATCATTTTGTCGGCTGCTCTCTTTTGGTTGGGTTGACTCGTTATCGCGCTCCAATAACTGAGCCCTATTAACAACATCTGAATACAAACACAGTTTATGAGAGATAAAATATTGACATATCTCAGGTTTCAAACCTCTTAGAAATATTCGCGACATTCTCTCCTCATTATCAACCAAGTGGGACGCAAATCGGGATAACTCCGCAAACTTGGCTTCGTACTGCGACACGGTCATGTTGTTTTGCTCCAACTTGATAAATTACACCTCCTTCATGTGACGAATGCTTTCGGGAAAGTACTTGTCATTGAACAGCTCTTGGAACTTCTCCCAAGACATCTTGAGTGCGTCAGGCTGGGTACGTTTTACAGATTTCCACCAGTAATCTGCCTCTTCACGCAACATAAAGGTGGCAAAGGGAACCTTTTGCTCACCTGAGCATTCCAAGACATCAAATATCATGGTGATCTGCTTCAACCACGTCTCCGCCTTAAGTGGTTCTGGCTTTCCCAAAAACTCCGGTGGTCTTAGCTCGTTGAATTGCTTAACGGTGACCAACCGTGGGTTTCCATTGTTTCCTCCTGCATTATGAACAGGAGCCGCCTTCGCCTGATGTTGTATGAATTTTAAAAAACTCCTAAACGTACCGTCGTTCGTCAATTAATCAGTGTTGTTGTTTACATGAGGATTATTGTCTTCTTGTTGCACATTGTCCTAATTATTGATTTATGGAGACTCAACGGTCTCTTGTGCTCCATTGCTTATCTCAACATTTTCAGATGCCATTTTTAAATACTACAACAAAACAAGGGTTAATTAACATATCACATATTATCCCTATACTCTGACCGACCAATTCAATACCAAATAAACTTATGTAGGTCATACTAGCGAAGGAATTCCCTGTCTCTCCCCTCCTAGTTCTTGTCTTATATCTCAGCCAGGGATCATATCCCTAAGCTCTGATACCAACTGTGACGCCCCCAAAATTAGGTATACATCACCCATCTTGAATCACCAGATACATGGTACGGAATTCAAATACAACTTAATAATACAATTGTCGTGTACAATACGACAGAATATAAATTGTGAGTTTGAATACAAATATTGTCGTCTAGAGAGTATTCATACTCAAAAAGAGTCCTCATTACAATTATTATCACATTATTACATAGAATAGTGAGGACTACTAATGTTATCATCTAGGACCATCACTCCGTTTTTCGACTCGTCCAACTATATTCTCATTTCCTGAACAGAACAATGAAAGAAAGGGTGAGCTCAACTAGTCCAGCAAGAAATATTATGACTAAGATAATGCAGAATAAATTATCATTAGTCTTCAACAATGTTAAACTGATAAAATACAATAGACATCAAGTTTAACTGCAGCGGATCAAGCAATCCATTAAAAGAGTCAAGTAGAGAATAAAATCTATTATCTTTTATGATTTAAAAGGTTTTTCATCACTTTTATCGCTGGGACTCAGCTTAATAAAAAAAATCCACATCATCGAATCACCCCTGCACTACGACCAAGGATATTCTTTAGTATCACGACCACGAATTATCCATGCACTACGGCTAAAGATAATCATGTTTTCATCAACGGTCCTGATCATGCCCTAAAATAATTCATCTTTGCACTACGGTCAAAGAGAATCCATAGCCATTATCATACCAAAAATTATCCATCAATGCACGACGGGCCAATGAGGACTTTTTTCACATCATTTGTAACATTATGGTTATGATTATACCGAATAATCACTGGTCATAATCATACTAAGTCCATCTATGCACTACATGCCACAGATGACTTTCAACATAATATAAGCATGAGGATGATGACAATGATATAAGAATTCAATAAAACAAGTTAAAGAATTAATTTATCTAGGAACTGATAACGTCCAAATTGTCAACATGATATTGCTTTGTAGAGTAAAATTTAAGAATGCTCAGAATAATATTTCCATGAAAAGATACTGGATGAAGCGCAAATATCAAGGATATTCTACTAATTTCATAGAGTATAGAAGTCAAAGTTTTAACCAACTGAGCATAATAATGAATGGAATAATAAAAGAAATCACCATACATGCGATAGACCGCACAGGCAAGTTATTCAAATAGAATAATAAATAACGGAACCAGTTCCGGCGTAAAACGCACAGACATGATATTCCAACAGAATAATAAAGAATGGAACCAGGTCCGGCGTAAAATACACGGACAGGATATTCCGACAGAATAATAAAGAATGTAACCAGGTCCGGCGTAAACGCACAGACATGATATTCCGATAGAATAATAAATAATGGAATCAGGTCCGGCGTAAATGCACAGACAGGATATTCCAACAGAATAATAAAGAATGAAATAACAGAAGAATTTCACAAAGTATAGGGTAGCCCGCGTATACAGGTTATTCCAACAGAATAATAAAGAATGGAATAACAGAAGTTCTCTTCATGAATACAAAAGAAATAATACCCCTTACGGGTACAACAAATAATATCCCTTACATTTGAAAGAAGAGTATTCCGACTGGTAGGGCGATGATATACTCGAAGAAAACTTGCACTACGCTCAAAGCTTTCTTAAATTCTAAATAAATACGCTCAAGATTATAGAAGAAGAACTCTCTCTATAGTTTCTCTCTCTAGAGTTTCATAAATTCGTAAGAAATAATGAAGGAATGAGCTTCTATTTATAGAAAAATAGAATGCATAGTAACTAATCCATGAACGGTCCAGATTAATTTACTTTAATCCGACGGTCCATATTTAAAGAAAAAATCTTTAAAATAAAATATAATATATTCTATTTATAGAATAACTTTAATAAAGTATTCTGTTTTATATAAAAAGATGTTTCTGTTTTATTACGTTAATAATACGAATAAAACAAAATTTCATTATCGCTAAATAATTCATATTATTAATTGACAATAATTGAATCAAACTGAGTGACTTCTCACATAAGCATTAATAATTAATACTGTGTGTTACTATACAACCACACGTATTACTGTACTTTTACTACCGAGTAGTTCAACAGTATCAACGGTAAAACTTCCGCCGTTATTTTTAATAAAACATTTTTGTCATTTTCACAATCCGACAATAATTTCGTTGTGGGGTCCACCAATAATTGTGCTGTCGTACGAATATTCGCCGACAAAAATAATATTCCCCGACCAATCGAATATAATATAATAACTTGTATACTTTGCAAAATTTATAAATACTACCCACAACATTATCTCAAATTCACACCATAATATTTAAAAAATATTTCGAAAAAAATTAAATCTTTATTCATAAAATCTGGAGTTTCACAGTTGATACTTGACACTGACACAAGTACTAGTTCAGAATCTGGAAGATTTTTTTATCATTCAACAAGCTAACAGTTAATATATTGTGCTAGTTGTAAACTAATAATCCCACAAAAAAGGGAAAAAAATTAAAAACAGTTACATCATGACTCAATTACGAGACGCTTACATCAAAGCAATATGAATTGATTAATATAGCATAATGTATTGTTACAGAATAACCATGGGAATGGAATACAAGCTAGAAATTTAAACAATTATGTATATATGTAATTAATAAATCTACACCCATATTGAAAGATTGGGCAACATGTATCAGAATACCAGAGTACATGTGGAACTATAAAGGATAACCAAGAGAAGTATTAAAGAAAAGAAGGCTTCAAGAATCTCAATAAAAGAATACAGATAGCTTTCAACAGAGAAGGACTAACCATTGTTTTTCTGTAAATATGAGCCAAGTTGGACAACGAGCTCTTGATCTGATATATAGAATGCATAAGGTAACCTTTCCCCCTGCACAAACCAAAACCCCATAGTTTTATTACAACCCTTTTCATAATTAACAAATAAAGTCAACTTGAGACTATTAAAACTGTTTGTTAAGAACCTATATAGCCATATTCGGTGATCATAAAATTCAATACACATACATAGTTGCATGAAGCCTGAAGAAATTCATTCCCATCCAAAATTATGTATCCTTCAATGATATTGGCAGTAACCTATATTTCAACAAATAAACTCCAGTGTTATAAAATTATTGCAGTTATAAAAAAAATGTAGTACTCTCTATACATTTACCTGCATTCTTTCCGGGATATCTGTTTCCCGAACCATGTCATCCTTCTCCGTCATATACTTCTCCAAACGAATTCTTGGTTCAAATTCATCTTCAAGCCTCCTTTCCTTCCATTCACCAGACTCATCATTATATCGAACCTTTGCTAATCCTATGTATAATGTATATATAAAATCATATATGCATGAGTTTTGCAAACTTGAATCTTAAAATTTGTCACCTTCATACGACGCTCTCGTAGTCCAAGCAAACCAGCTTCAGTACATATTGCCTTGATATCAGCGCCAGAAAAGTCATCTTTCGTCATAACAAATTCTTCCAAGTTGACATCATCAGCTAATATCATTCGTGATGTGTGTATCTGAGTCCAACAACAGAAATCTTTCATAAGTGACAAAGTTTGTATTCAACGTTCATAAAAATTTCTAATCTTGTTTTTTTTATAGAAAATGTAACTCTCACTTTGAGACGGATGGAGAGTGATTTTTCTTAAATAAATAATAAATTTAAGTCTCCACGTGAAAGAGAACTTTCTGAGAAACATCAAATTTCAAATAATTTCAAATCTTTATGTGTTATATACTGCACAAAAGGTAGCGTGATATATAAGAGGAGCCATTTACTTGGTGTTTTTTTTTCTTCCTAATTTTTCCTTGGCAGGTACCTGTTGATCATCCCTGCATAGCATTAAACATGGTTGGCAGCATCACACACTCCCCAGTTGCCAACAAGTAGAAGAAAATGAAGAAGAAAAATAAGTCGCAATGAATATACAACATTTTATTTGTATACACATACCATTTGATTTGGAGATACAGAGCAGAGTCAAACAAGCAAATTACTGATAATAAAGCCTGTAAATTGTATTAGCAGCAGCAGGAAAAGAATTTTTAATAAAACTTACCAAGTTTTCTTTTTAATTCAGAATTCATTTATTGTTAGTATATTTTGGACTGTTAATCGTCAAAAAAAATTGTAATGGTTAATTAATGTATACACACACACGCACAATTCTGACATGCTTTACCTGAAAAATATGCCCCCTAGTTTTAATATCAGGGAGAGGGAATTCAATCTTCCTATCAATTCTGTCAAGACGAAGTAATGCAGGATCTAGGCTTTCAATTTTATTCATAGCGAGTATGACCTTGACGTCTCCTTTTGAATCGAAACCATCTAACTGGTTCAGGAGTTCCAACATAGTCCTTTGAATTTCACGTCCACCACCTGAGTGGGCATCATACCTATAGCGGATAGTTGCATACTTAATTACAAACCTCTTAGATTAGTACTTAAAGATAACAAACATTCAGGGTCTCACCTTTTAGTACCAACTGCATCAATTTCATCAATGAAGACTATTGAAGGTGAGAGGTCGTCGGCAAATCTGAATAGTTCCCTCACCAATTTTGGACCATCTCTATAGTACTTTTGGATCAATTCACTTCCAACAACACGTAAGAAAGTTTATGATGTTGAGTTTGCCACGGCCTAAAAAAACATAAGAGTCTTTGAGTCTATGGACTATTTTCAGTATTTTGAACCAGATACTCTTCAGCTATAATAGATATAAAGTCGTTGAAGTAATGCAAAAATCTGAACAATTATCAGAAAAAACAAATGGAATAACAAAGCTAATTACAGTCAGTAAGGGGGACTATTCACCCGGCACGAAAACCGCTCATGCCACAAAGATAGTTGAAATTTGAAAACACATGTCAACGTATAATATAAGAGCATTCACAATAATTTCCCTAATAAACTCTCTAAAACTATTAAGATTACACATATCTTAAGATGACTATTAAGATTAATAAACTATAAAATGCAATACTCTCTAATTATCAAAGATAACATATACATAACTGGAGAGAGATTACCTGGTTCGCTGAGGAGACTATGAGTTTCCTGTTAGGTCTAAAAAGGAAAAAGAAAAAAATGTCAAAACCTAACTATAGTATGAGAATCGACCAAAAAAAATTATTCAAACAAAAAAATTCTAAACAAAGACGAAGAAATTAAATCAAAATGAATTGGGGGAAGGGATCGAGAAATAGGATAAGAGGAAGATCGAGTGACTACCTTGTAGAATAGTACGGCGTCGCTTGCTTTCGGAGCCTCCACGAACAGGTGAGGCTTCAACGCCGAGAATGTCACCACCTTGGAGTTTTCGTTCTGCGACTCGCCGTTATTAACAACCTCCTGCACCATCGTCAACTGTTTGAAGAGAGACAATAACTTTAGGAAAGAGAACGTAGATGAAGAAAATAGGAAATTAAAACCCTATAATGGAGGAGAAGTTAAAGGAGATGCCACCACTATGTCGTCGCTGCTGCCACCACTACGCCGCCACTGTTTTTAGGGTTAGAGGGAGTCGACAGGGAGGAGAATAAGATGTGTTGCATATCTGAGTGAGAGAGTTGAGCTGGTGAAATGAGAGAGACAGAGTTGGGCAGAGACGGGAATGTACCAGAATGAAAAAAATTTAAGTTCCGTGTTTTTTTTTCCTCCGTGTTTTTTAGATAGATAACGTTTTTTTAAAAAAAACGTTATCTATTTAAAACCAAAAATTGTCTTTATAAATAGATAACGCTTTTTTATTTGTATCTACAACGTTTTGTTAAAAAACGCTGTGAAAAAAAATACCACAATATTTTTTATAAAAACGTTTTTGTTTAAGTGTTTTCTATTTACTGTTTTGTACTAGTGTAATTTGTATTATTTGGTGTTGTGCATTTAAGAGTCGAAATATATATAATTAAATAAAGTAAGACTTGACAGTAATTCCACGTCTTATATTTAATTGAGACATTGTATGGTGGAAGGATTGAATTGTACGGTAACTCTTTACTCAAAGGTTCTTTTATGATTAATGTTGAAATCTATATTATTTGGAAAGTCGTTAATCGCTAGGGAGGCTTGTCCCTATTGTAGAATAAATATTATTTATTTAAATAAATTAATAGTTTAATTTATTTATTAAAATAAGATTAGAATTGTTCTAATTGATTTATTCACAACCAACTTAATATGGAGAACCTAAAGGGTCACACCATAAAAAGAAGAATAATTATTTAAGAAGCAAATGACATAATCGTAATAATAAGTTAAGTATATTTAATTTAATCTATGTTGATGGAATAAATTGAATAACTTAATATTTATTATTTAATATAATAATATATTTTTGAAAATATTAAATATAAATTCATAAGAGAAGTCTTATTATTATTATTATTATTATTATTATTATTATTATTATTACTATTATTATTATTTAATTCCTAAAGGAGTTTGAGAATTAATTAATAAAAGTACTCTCATATATCCTAATAAGATTAGGAGGCTAATTAATTAAAAGAGTTTAATTAATTATTCCTAATAAGATTGGGATCATAATTAATTAAAAGAGTTTAATTAATTAAAATAAAACTCAATTTCTTAATTGTTAAGGAGGGTTGCCCACATCTATAAATAAGCGGAGTCTTATTACGAGTGAGGGTGGTTGACACTTTCACATAACACGCGAATATGTAATTCTAATAGTTGAGAGAGTACACCCTTTTCTATGAGTGAGGGTGGTTGACACTTTCACATAACACGTGAATACGTAATTCTAATAGTTGGGAGAATGCACCCTTTTCTATGAGAGATAGAAAAACTAGGGCTTTGTCAAATACACATCTTCTTGTATCTTTCTTCTTCCTTTGTGGATCACCTCTAGAGGCCAAACACTTCGGTGGCTAACGTTGATCAAAGGAAAGAACCAAACCCAGTGGATTCAAGTTGAACGCGAAAAGGATTTGGAGGTGAACTTGTACCCGAGGAAGCTCGAATCTTCAAGGGTATGATTCTTGTTCTTTATCTTTTCGTTTAATTAATAATTGTACATAAAGGATGATTAAGGTATATAGTTTGTAAAATTTTAAAACTTTATTTTATCACATTTCCGTTTATTTTGTGCAATTTGATTGCGTTCATGAATATTACAAACTTAACAGTGGTATCAGAGCCAAACCTTTATGCGAATTATTAATTGTTTTAATTTGATATGTATATTAATATGCGCTTAGAACAATATATTGGGCATAATTTGTTGTTTAAAAAAACGAAAGTTGTTTTTATAATCGGTAATCCCGATTTAATTTTTTTTCCCGTTTGTTGTCATTCACGAGGCTTGTTATCATATATATATGTTATCATATATATAATATGGATGCTCCTGAAGCATTCAAGTAAATATATATATATATATATATATATATATATATATATATATATATATATATATATATATATATATATATATAATATTCTTAATTATTTTATAATTAAAATAAAAAGTTTATTTTAATTTTAAAATTAAATTTCATGCTAACTAATTGGAGTTGGAATTGAATTCCATGATAAGTAATTGGAGTTGAAATTGAATTCTATGTTTTCTTAAATAAATGAGTTTATTTAGATATGAAATAAGATTATTATTCAAAATAAAGGAGTTTATGTGTGAATAGGAAAGAGAATCCGTAATTCCTTAAATAAATGAGTTTATTTAGATATGGAATAAGATTTCATATTATTCAAAATAAAGGAATTTATTTGTGAATAGGAAAGAGAATCGTGTTTCCTTTGATAAATGAGTTTTTTTAACATGGAATTGGATTTCATAATTAATTAAAATAAATGAGTTTATTTTGATTAAAGAATTTGATTAAAATAAAATAGTTTATTTTATTCAAAATTGGATATATTAAAATAAAAGAGGCTTATTTGGATTTAAATTTGGGTTAAAATAAAGGAGTTTATTTTGTTTCAAAATTAGATTTTACGCTAACTAAATTTTCCCAGTAAATGATATCAATATATATATTGAATGTTTATTATTCATGAGATGGATGTTATTTATTGATGCATATAGTGATGTGTTTGATAATAAATAGGATTGATTATGGACTATTGACCAATGTGATTGGATTTTATTTTAGTTAGATGTGTGAATGTACGGATTTTATTAAATGGGGTCTGCGTACCTTGTCTTCTCTAATTGTTTCTTAATGTAAGTTTTAACTGCCTCCTATGTACTTCCCATTGACTGCTGATCAATGTTTCTATTTATTTTAAATAGTTTTGTAATAGGAATAGTTAAAATTAATTTTGAAGAATTGTAGATCAAGGAGCAAGGAGCGCTTGAAGGCCCGTTTGTAATGGAACCCGGGTTTAAATGTAAGAGTTATATTTAAATTTAATTCTTGCACCCTAGGTTTGACCTCTTGGTTCACTTGGTGGCTCTAGTGAACCAAATTAGAATAAAGTCCATAATCAATCCGGGTAGAATATAGTATTCTATATGTGTATAAGTATACTATATATATATTATGCAAACATGCTTCACATGTTAATTAATATGACGCGTATTATCTACCCAAATAGCTTAAATAAGATGAGACAAAATTATGTGCATGCGCGCTAAACAAGATGAGACAAAATTAATAACAAATCCCTCAAATAAATTATATTAAGTTGTAACGTTCAAAGATATTTAGAATATCGAACGTCGCCCTCTAGCATGGTAAAATAATAGAGTATTAAATATTTAATATGAGTATGTTGTGCACACACAAGGCAAGTATTAAATATTTAATATGCTGTTTTATCACATTTAATGCTTATAAATAGACTGAACAATGTTGTTTTGTTGTGCACACACAAGGACAATGTTTTTCTTTTGAATATATGGAATGCTAGGTATGACTTAACTTAGATCATTTTAGTTCGAATGTACACACACTTGACCATTATGATCTATGAGGAAAAATAGAAAGGAGTTGCATAGTTGATGTAATTGAGAAGAGTTGTCTACCTATTTATTTGTATATAGTTTGTTGTGCACACACAAGACTATATATATTTAAAATAGGATCATTATTCTCAGCAGCATATCTTTAATTAGATATCACCGAACTATATAAATTGAGGGTAATATAGTTTGAAGAAAATAGTGTGAGATACCAATTTAAAATAAGACCTAATTTATTTTGGTAATTAATAAAAGAATGTATGCTAAAATGTTGTTAATTACAAATTCATTTACAGAATTTTACAATGTCTCAATTATTATCATTGCGAAGCATATTAGATGCTATTTAACCAAATCAAATTGAACAGATCGGTTAAGGAATTTGAGAATAATTCTGATGGCTGAAAAGCTATCTTATGTCCTTAATACGCCTATCTCTGCAATGGTTGCAGGCAATGCCTCTGAGGAAGAGATTGCTACTTTTTAGAAAGTGGCAAGATGATGCACAGTTGACTCAACGCATTATGCTCGCATCCATGAGTAACAAGCTTCAGCGTCAGCATGAAACTATGGATGCTCTTACTATATTCATGCACATCAAGTAGTTAATGGTGAGGAAAGTAGGACTAATAGATATCAGATATCTAAGAAGTTCTTCCAATCTAGAATGACTAACGACACTACAGTACAGACATATGTACTAAATACGATCAATTTGATTGAACAATTAGGACAACATGTTTTGTCATGGATGGAGAGTTGAGCCAATATTTGATCTTGTAGTTACTCCGGACTCCTTTTACAGTTGTTGTAAATTTTTCATATGAACCAGCTAGATATCAGTTTCGCTGATTTGCTTAACAAGTTAAAAAATGTTGAGAGTCACTTTCCAACCATGAAAGACCAAGTTTTACTGGTAGGGGCCAAAGGATCTTCTGAAAAGAAGAACGATACAAAGAAGGTAAATAGAAAGGCAAAAACAAAGGATAATAAAAATAAAACTGATACGGATAGCAAATGAGTTTACTTCCATTGCAATAAGCCAGAGCACTGGAAAAGAAACTGTGAGAAGCATCTTGCAAAGCTAACCAGAAGAAGCTTAGCGAAGTTTCGGTTACAAATACAATTTTGTTCGTGATTTAAAATAAAATTTTCTTTAAGTCAAGGTTCTACTTGGGTATTGGATACTGACTTTGGTTATAATTAATATAGATTATTGAAGGGACCAAGCAGAAGTAGAAAGCTAAACATAGGATAAGTAATCATATGTCTGGTAAATGAAGCAAATGTTGCTACATTAGCCTTATGAACTTATTTTTTAGCATAGCCTACGGAAAAATTTATTAAGTCAATAAGTTGTTATTGTATTTCAGTTATTGTAAAAACATTACTTCCATTTTGTTGTTGAACAACAAAATCTTTGGTATTATATTTAAGAACAATTGTTGTTCTATTTATAATAATAATGTTTTGTATAAAACTGGAATATTACTTAATAGATTTTGTATACTTGACTTACGTGAAAAATAATTTTGCAAATTAAACTAACTAGTATAAGAAAAGAAGATGATCATTCAAAGAGTAGAATGTGTGTATTTACTGAAATACAGGTGTGAATTATTTAAAAGGTTCAAAGAATTCAGAAGTGAAACTAATTTGAAAAGTATTAAGATTCTTTGATTAGATCAAAGAATAAATACTTGTGCAATAAGTTTCTAAATCATCTTAAATGATTTTCTCACAATGGACGCCTCCTGATATACAATAATTAATTGATGTATCTGAAAGGGAAAATCGTACCTTGTTGGACATGGTGTGATCCATAATGACTTTATCGACATTCTAGTATTCTTCTGGGGTAATGTCCTAGAAATGGTTGCATATCTACGAAAAGGTAACCTCAAAATACGACCCCAAGACTCTATAAGAGTTATGGACAGGGAGGATTCCTAATCTTAAGTATGTTAAGCTAAGGGGTTGTCCATCTTATGTGAAAAAGGTTTCAAAGGATAAGCTTAGGACAAGATTTGACAAGTACAGATTTGTGGGACATCCTAAAGTAAGTTTAGGGTATATGTTCTATAATTCTACTTAGCAAAAGGTGTTTATTTCGAAACATGCTACCTTCTAAGATAAATGTGTTTATTATTAAAGGGGCTAGTGGGAGGATAATAGATCTTGAAGAGTTTAAGAACCACAAAATACTATAAGTCAAATAAGAGAAACATGTAGATAGAACTCTTATACCACAACCGAATCGTAAATCTGGAATAGTACCGAAGATACCTAGGAGGTATAGATTCATCATGGATGATGATGATGAGGTACGTATCATAGAAGATGATGATCCAGTTACATACGATGATGAAAAAGTTGTAGACACTCAGAGAAATGGATTGAAGCAAGATTCTCAAAAATAGAACATTCGTTTTGATGAAACAAATCAAAAGAGTTTGATTTTATCAAAAATAAGAATGAACCTAGTGTGTACAAAAGGGTCAGTGGGAGCATCGTGACATTCCTAATATTATATATTGATATACTACGGATATGGAATGACATGCCAATGCTAGAATCAGTAAAGATAAAGTTGTCGAAACATTCCTCTATGAATGATTTGGGAAGAATAACATAATTGGGGATACAAATATATATATATATATATATATATATATATATATATATATATATATATATATATATTTAAAAGGATTCTTGGCTTAACCCATGGAACATATATTTATTTGATGCTAAAGTTGTTTAGCATGGCAAAATCCAAGAGATGTCTCATGTTGATGAGCCCTGGAGTGTATGTCTCTTAATAGTCCCAAAAGACTCCTAAAAGAGAGATCACATGAGTAACAATTGTAGACACTCAAAATTTTCTGCACACCTGTTACTGACATTGCAGGAGGGCAGATTCGTCTTTCAGAGATAACCCTGGAAGATAGCTCCTATCCAGTCCGGATACTACCAAAAGTTTAGTCTCAACCCCGAAGCACACACTGGAAGTATCAGTTCCAACCTCGGAGATAACTCCGAGGCATGCAGTTCTAATACCAAAAATTCTACCGGAGAAGACCGATCCATCTCAGAGATAACCCCGATATATTCAGTCTCAGTCCTAACACTGGGAGTAGCAGTTACCAACCTTGGAGATAACCCCAAGGAATGCAGTTCCAGATATAATCCCAAAAATGCTTGTTTCAAATGCATGTAATCAGCTTCAACCTCGGCACTCACACTGAGGCACTCAGTATAAGACCCGGAGATAACACCGGGAAGACAGACACACCTCAGAGAAGACACTGAGGACCTTCAACACTTGCAGCATTCTAATCTTAGAGATAACCCTGAGCAACGTCTGCTTTATCAGCCCAAACCGGCGATAACCCCGGTAAAGGGCAAAGTCGTCGTCTTGCTATCTTAACGCCAAATCGCGTCGTCTCAACATTTCATACATACATTTCTACACAGCAATGTCCCATAAGAACCAAGGAGGTCCAATCACGAGTGACTATTATGCATGGTAATTGATAGAATTTAAAAGCTTGAAGATCAGAGGGCATGGTCCCATCTTCCTGAATTCGTGAAACCTCTAATCCCATGTCATTGAGTAACTCTTGACAACGGCGGTCCAAAATAGGTCTTACATACCTCAGTCGGATGCCCGAATTGCAATTCTGAAAGTTTGAATAGACATTACAGTGCATGTGTGCACGCACTTCAAGATGGCGGGGCCCACGAAGCTCGGGGCAACCCAGCCAGCCGCAGGTACACCTCCGGCTCCCTCCTCTATAAATAGAGGGCTTAGGGTGGCCATTTTGTAAGAGTAAAAGGCGAGGAAGCCCTGTCAAATTTTTTCTATACTTACCCTACACTAAGTGCTTTCTCATTTTAAACACTTGTGAGCTCACATATAGCTACTTTTTGTACTGGCGGGAGCCGAGTGTTCATCCCTTTAAAGATATAGAAGTCTTCTTTGGCAGCCCACTATAAGCCTTCTCACACACTTTAAAGCCTTTCTCCTCATCTTTGCACACACTATTCTTCACGTTGAGAATCGTGTTGCGTGTGTTTGCCCGGACTTCGGTCCGTGGTTTTATTTCAGTTTGTACACACACACACACACACACACACATATATATATATATATATATATATATATATATATATATATATATATATATATATTAACTGTTGTCGGACTTTATATCAACTATTGTCGGACTTTGTTCGATGAGCCTGGATTTTACATCCGGTGCGTTTACCGCTTTTTCATATATATATATATATATATATATATATATATATATATATATATATATATATATATATATATATATATATATATATATTTACATTTAATCACGCCTGGAGTTTACTTCGTGATGGTTAATCGTCTTTACAGCTTTCTTTACTTTTCGTCCCACCTGGGGTTTACTCCGTGGCGGTTGATTGCTTTTACAGCTTTATTTATATTTCTTATCCCCCATGGAGGTGCTTTGTGGTGGCTGATCATGTCTGTATAAATATATTTATAGCTTTTATATATATATACCTGCTTACTTCTTTATTATCAATTGCGACATCATGTGAGCCTAGGAATCATGTGATCACAGATTCAGTCTACTGGATCTAGATTCAGTTCCTGTGATGGACATTTTCAGCCGTGAGCAGCTTGTAAATTTATTCACAGTGTACGAATTTCCTCAGATGGTTTTCATACCCACGAGGAGTTTGGCACTATTTTGTACATTATTTTCGCGAAGATGCTTCGCATCTAGAAAATTAAAAACAATCAAGCCGAACATTTAATATAAAATGGAAGTGTAAAAGGTCTCAATTACTATTGAGCACAAGGGTTTGAAAAACCTCTTTTATAAAACATCACTGCCATATCTTATTTAAAACTAAATTTTTACACAAATTCAAACACTGTGTATATAGGTGCGAACAAGGCCTCACACTACTTCCAAATAATTGCACAAATTCACACATTCATATAACAATTTCTTGAAAAGTGGCGGTCACCGTGGTAACACGGATGTCCGGGGGTGTCTAACACTTTTCCTCCGCATAATCAAGTCCCCGAACCCTAATGAATCTCGATTTCATCGACCCGTTTAGAAGTGTCACATCACTAGGTTAATGTGCAAACCTTTTCTCGGTTGTGTTGGTACAACCATATAAAAAACCAACTGGCGACTCTTAACAGTCCATCGTTGACATGATACATGTCGGACCTTTTTCACTTGTTTTTTCAAACAAATCTCACCTAACATGAGACCACCAAAGAACAAGTAACGGAAAGGGACAAATAAAAATCCCGACGTCTACACAATCATGTATACAATGAAATATACGAGACCTGATGATGATCGGTCATATTCTGGAGAAGATCATTGTAAGACAGTGAAAAACATCTTAAAGTAATTAACCGACACTAAGGATGTGATTAAAATTTATGGTGGGTCTAAATTAAAACTAGAGGGCTTAACAGACTCAAATTTTTTCATACAGACCAAAACGACAAAAAAATCAACTTTAAGGTAAAGGGTTACCTTGAACAGTGGTGCAGTGAATTGGAAATGTTTTAAACAGCAAAGAGTTGCTGGTTTAATGATAAAGACAAAGTATATAGCTATAAATGAAGCTGCAAGTTGATTGTTTGGATAAAAAGTTCATTGCAGAACTAGGAATAGTTCATAAGTCTCATCCTAGATCTAAACATGTGTTGTGGCACTTTCATTTGATAATAGGAATCATTGAAATATGGGAAATCACTATAGAGATAGTGGACTCTCAAGCACAATATTACATTTCCATTAACTAAAGCATATCCAACAGTAGGATAATCGTCACTTAGAGAAGAAGGGTATGAGATACCATGGCGACTCTGCTGGGGACTACCAGTAAGTGGAATTAAGCCGCTATTACAATCTTTTCAAAACTATTGTATGCTTGTGTGTGGATGTTGCATTTACATTTATGATGAATGTTTACGAATGCATATATTTTCATGCGCTTAATGTTTTACACTATATCTGCTTGCGATATTAGTGCTTCGCACATGTCATCATTTTCATAAACGGTGAGACACGTTGTATGTGAATGTATGTTGTGTGATTCGTCCACCAAGAGGCTATCCTGTCGGTGTTTGATTACTGGACTCGTAGGAAGACTAATTCCAACGAGGCTCAGGAAAGGCAACACCCAAATTCGCTCCAGTTGAAAGACCGAATTAACTTTCCGTCGAGTAAATTGTGATGATTTGGGAACCTTTATGCCAAAAACTCGCGAGAGTAACCTAAGACAGGTCAACCTCTGATAAAACAAACACAGAGGAAAGTCTCTTCATGCTTTCTCATTTTAAATTACTTGTAAAATCAATTACTTGTAATTTCATTTCACATTCATCTCCATGTAATGAGAAATATGAAGAAACATGTGTACATACATATTTAAATTAACATGCTATCCTGTATTACAAACAGCTAACATCCACCTTGTAGGATAATATTCCTAGAACGGATACATCACATAGCATGTAAACATTTACACATTTCCTAAAGACTAAACTATGCAAGTCTTTTGTAGGGAAGCAATCAGACCTATTACCCGATCAAAATCCAAAAAGGCCACGAGCCTATAGTCAATTATGTTGTCATCAGACCAGACTGACCTTAATCCAGTTTCTCACAAGAATTTGATGGATTAAGTAAACAAATCATAGATTTGGCTATTTTGCTTAAAGAACTACACCAGTCTACTCAGGGTACAAGGATACCTATAAATACTGAATCCTCTACACAAGGAGGAACCCAAGGTCCTGATAAAGTCATTACAGAACCTGAACTACAGTTGGATACGACCAACAAAAGTCATTATAACACCCATCTCAAAGGAGATCCAGATATCGGTGACATCAGGAATAAAGTCCTTCAAATGGAAGAAACCCTTCGTGTGATCAAAGGAATTGGAGCACACAGAAGTGTCTCATATGCTGACCTTTGTATATTCCCTGGTGTTCGTTATCTAGAAAAATTTAAAACTCCTAACCTCAAAAAATATGATGGGTTAGGAGATCCCTACACACATTTGAAGGTATTCATTGGAGAACTTGAATCTTATGCAGAGGACGAGAAGCTCAGGATGCAACTGTTCCATAAGAGTCTGACTGGAGAAGCCCATTCGTGGTATACCAGATTAGAGAACTCAAAGATCCATAGTTGGGAGGACCTAGCTCACACCTTCCTCACTCAATACAGCTTCTAGTCTCAGATAGCTCCTGACCGGTACCAGATTACCAAGGTCAAGAAACAGTCCAATGAGTCTTTCAGAGAGTATGCCCAAAGGTGGAGGCACATTGCGGCTCAAGTTATTCTTTCCATGACGTAATCAAAAATGGTAATGACTTTCATGGACATATAAGAAGCTCCTTTCTATGAAAGAGTCTTAGCTGGCATTGGTAAACCGTTTTCTAAAATGATTAAACATGGGGAGATGGCTGAGATAGGATTGAAGTTAGGAAAGATTCAAGACCTAGTTGCCCTTAAAGCTGTTGCTGAGCACATCCAATCCAAAAATTATGGAAACAACCCTCTGAGGGTCCATAAAAAGAAAGAGGAGGATGTTTTCTTGATACTACAAGGTCAAAAAGGCAATCAGAACATGCCTATCCAGAGGAGAAATTGCACTCCCTTTCAAGCACAGTCTACAAACCCTCCATTGCGAAAAGGTGGAGAAGTCAAACGTCCTCGAGTGTTCACACCCTTAGGAGACTCGCTCGAGAACATTCACACTCTTCTGACAACTCAAAAGAAAATTAAGCATCTTCTTCCACCAGCAAACCCTAATGGGAGGGGTTTTAATGCTGCTCAGAAATGTGCTTATCATGTCAGGGCACTTGGACATGATAATCAAGATTGTTGGGCCTTGAAACATAAGATCCAGGATTTAATAGACAACGGTGAGATCGTGGTCACCAAACCAGATCAACCTCACGTACAAGACAACCATCTTCCCTAACATAAAGAGGAAGAGGTCAACATGATTAACTGGAGCAATGGACATAGTTCCCATTTTAACGGTGAATCCTCCCAGACCATCAAAGACGATGTTGACAAATGAGATTATGCAAAGTTCCAGTTCGCAATGGAATGAAAGAAGAAAGCTCTATGGAAACAGATTGAGCAATTGGCAGAACTGGTGACCTATCAGCATCAAGTCACACACCTATTAGTTAGCCAGGATCATGCTAGTCTGCTCCCTTTTATTGTGAATACTCCCTCGTCACCTTCAGATAAAGAAACACTAGAAGACAAGGTGACGAAGAGAGCAAGTGCCAAAGCCCATAGGGATTTTGCCAATAGAAGGAAATTTACATACCTGGGCCAACATATGGAGGAAATATTGCAGGTGTTGATTAATGAAGGAAGGATCACTTCCCTTCTACCTCCAATCAATCCCCGTTCAGGACAATTTAATTCTGATGGAGTATGCCAATATCACTCCCATTCTCGAGGTCACGACACTGAAGAATGCTGGGCACTCCGCCACCTCATTCAAAATCTAATTGATATAGGTGTCCAACAGCTAACAGATGACGATACTGTGCTATTTGGGAATGAGAATACTTGCCCTACTAAATGGAAGGGATTGGTAGCAGTTATATCCGCTGAGGCTGATGGGACTGTCAAACCTTTCATCATACAAACAATTCAACTCAAAGGAATTGACAATCCTTTGAAAGTTGCTGCTCTGGACCCAATTAACTTGCCATTCAGACCACGATATCCTATTATCAGCTTACAAAAAGTCCCACAAAATTATGGAGAAGCTAAAGGATCCACCTCTCATACAACTGCTGCAGTGTCAAAGGATAATCCACTGTATCTTCCCCAATGGGTGATGAAGTCTACCATCAAATTAAAGGGGAAAATACCTATGGATCAGATTAAAAAATTCCTCCGTATTATGGGTCATAACGAAGCCAAAGTGGTTTTAAGCTTAAGAGAAGCTCCACATCAAATTTCAATCTTGGACTTGGTTTTAACTTCTGAGGATCACAGGAAGATCTTACTGAAGGTTTTGGAAGAAGCCTTCATGCCGACATCAGTGGATGTAGAAAATTTTCAACATTTGGTTGATCACATTTTTAACAACAATGTGATATCTTTCACCGATGATGACATACCACCGAAAAGGACCGATCATTGCAAGCCGTTGCACATTGGGGTTTTGTCATTCAGATATATGCTAGCTGGAGTCTTGATAAATGGAGGTTCATCTTTGAATATCTGTCCTTAAGCTACTTTGCTAAAGATGAACATCAATCTCAAACGGATTCGAAGTAGCCATACGATCATTAAAGCTTTCGACAGATCCCACTAAAATTCAGTCGGAGAGATTGAGTTACCAATCGAGATTGGTCCCCATACCTTCTGCGTATCTTTTCACGTGCTTAAAATAGATTCAGGATACAACATGCTATTGGAAAGATTGTGGATTCATATGGTTGGGGACATCCCCTCCACTCTTCATCAACAATTGAAATACATCATTAATGACAGCTTAGTCACAGTCAACGCTGAACTGGAATGTCCTAAACAAAATGACATACCCCTCATCAGTTTCAATTTAGAAGTTGAGCCGGTCAGTTTTCATGCCCTAGAGGTGAGGAACACTCACTACCACCCTATTGGGGCGCCACCTCTCACACCCAAGATTTCTGCCGAAGTAATGTCGGCTACTCAAGAAATGATATATTTGGTCATCAGCCGAGATAAGGGCTGGGTAAAAGTCATCAAGGTATTAAGCACCCAATTCAAGTTATCAGTCAAACTAAGATAGCTAGACTGGGCTATTCTGCCAGTTCCAGTCACAGGAATCCACATAAGCATCATCAGATTCCTCTAGCTTCAGTTACACAACGTTTGTCTACACCTATAAATCTTGAGTCTGCACAACCTCATATAAAGGTGTCAGCCAGGGTAATGGCTATGTTATTTCCCAAGCCGATACCGATAAGGGAGAAAGAAGTCTTTGTTCCAGACCCCAGAGTGGAAGAGAAGGAACAAAGAATTAAGCAAGACATCGTCAAAATGATGTCAGGCATACGCATCATTATCTATGATGAACATACGAATAGATATACCCCAGACGATGATTGCCTAGACGTAATGGTCATCATTCGGGAGAAGGAGCATGATGACAACCCCTTCATCACTGCAGTCCACCAGGACTTTACCCTCGACAATTGGAGCAGCACTCCTTGCATTGGTCGACGAGGGTAAAACCGGCAGGAACTCTTTCTGCCCTGTAGATATCATAACTGCTTACTTTTTTGTATAGTATTAGTAGTTATTTTGTCAGTACATGCTAACACTTTGTATGATCAAACTATTTCATATATACTAAGTGAAAGCATATTCTGTTTCAGGACCCTAAATTTAGATGTGCCTGTACTTGCTGATAAGGTGCCTCTTCTCCACAAGGATTGTAACTTTGATGTAAAGTTTGATTCAGCCTTCATGGAAATACATGAGGACATTGAGGTGCCTGCGGAAAATAAAGAATGGGTTGAAGACAAACCTAAACCCAACCTTGATCAAACCACTTCCTTCAATCTTAGAACCTTAGAAAGCCCTAAGTTAATCCAGATTAGTTCAAACCTTACCCCAAACCAAAGGAATGACATGGTTACGCTACTAACCCAATTCCAGGATGTGTTTGCATGGTCTCACGAAGACATGGTGGGTTTGTCCACTGACATTATTCTTCATCACCTTCCCATTAAAGAGGGATTCAAGTCAGTCAAGCAGAAGCTCAGGCGATTGAAACCTGAGTGGAGTTTAAAGCTGAAAGAAGAAATTGTGAAACAATTTCAAGCTGGCATTATCATGGTGTCCACATATCCTGAGTGGATATCCAACATAGTTTCCGTACTGAAACATGGAGGGAAGGAGCAAGTTTGCGTGGATTACTAGGATCTGAACAAAGCTTGCCTTAAAGATAGCTTTCCTGTGCCATTTATCCACATTCTCATTGACATTACTGCTCAATACGACATGTACTCCTTTGCAGATTGCTTCGCTGGATACCACCAGATTATGGTTGCTGAGGAAGATCGTGAGAAAACTACTTTCATCACGCCTTGGGGAACTTTTTGCTATAGGCGATTGTCATTCGGCCTCATCAATGCCAGAGTTACTTATCAACGAGCTATGATGGCTCTTTTCCACGACTTAATGCATAAAGAAATAGAGATCTAAGTGGATGACATCATTGTCAAGTCCCGGAGGGAAGAAGACCACTTAGACCATCTCATAAAGCTCTTCAACAAGTTGCGTAAGTACAACTTGAAGTTGAATCCAGCCAAGTGCGCCTTTGGCTTTAAATCAGCCAAGTTGCTAGGATTCCTAGTCAGCCACAAAGGGATTAAGTTGGACCCCACCAAAATCCAGGCCATAACAGAAATGCCCATTCCTCAGACAAAGAAGAAAATACGAGGATTTTTGGGAAGAATCAACTTCATTAGCAGGTTTATTTCTCAACTCACAACAACCTGTGAGCCTATCTTCAAGTTGTTAAGGAAGAACTCCTCCATGAAATGGAGCGATGAATGCTAGAACACCTTCCTAACAATCAAAGAACAGCTAGTCAAAGCTCCTATTTTGGTACCACTCAGGGATAATGTTCCCCTTTTCATGTACCTGTCCATATATGACAATTCCATGGGCTGTAGGCTGGGACAAAAAGACGATAGAGGCCAAGAACGAACTACTATTACCTCAGTAAAAGATTCAGCAGCAGTGAGCACAAGTACACACTGATTGAGAAGACTTGATGTGCTTTAGAATGGGCTTCCATGAGGTTACAGCATTACCACCATGGTCACACAACCCATCTTATATCCCGCATGGATCCTCTCAAGTACGTGTTCAATAAACCCATGTTCAATTGCGGGCTGTCCAGATGGTAGTTGATCCTACAATAATTTGATATCGTCTACGTGACACAAAAGTCCGTCAAAGGTTAAGGAATTGAGGATTAACTGGCCGCCGCACCTTCAAGGAACTTCAAACCCTTAGAAACCTACTTCCCAAATAAAGGGGTAATGACAGTTCAGCAACACCATCAGTATGATACATACCACACATGGAAAATATATTTCGATGGAGCTATTAATATGGAAGGTTCTAGAGCTGGAGCAGTTCTGGTATCCGGTACGGGGGATCAGTATCCCGTCGCCGTCAAATTGTAGTTTGTCAGCACCAACAACACAGCTGAGTATGAAGGTTGTCTCATGGGGCTAAAACTTACCTGTTCAATGGGCATCAGGCGGTTAACTGTCTTTGGGGATTCAGAGTTGGTAATTAGACAATCCACGAGAATCTATCACACCAAAGAGCTACATTTGTTGCCTTACCATCGACAAGTTTTACATGTGGCTTTGGAGTTCGAAGAAATCTCCTTTCTACACTTTCCTCGTAATAGGAATGACTTTGCAGACGCGTTAACAACTTTGGCCTCCTTAATTCACATGCCTAATATGGAATACATGCCAAGCGTCATATTTGCCCTGTACAAGGTACCAGCATATGGGAACTATGTTGGAGAAGTATCGGATGAGCTACCTCCCATCTAGCACCCTTGGTATCAGCATATTAAGAAGTACCTATGAGATGGATCTACACCTGCTGAGGCGAGCCCGACTGAGAAAAGGTGGATCCATCGACTTGCTATGAAATTCTACCTAAGCGGAGATGCACTCTACAAAAGAGATGCAAGATTAGGTCTCCTCAGATGTCTGGACCAGGACCAAGCTCAGAGGCTCATGGATGAGGTCCATGGTGGAGTATGTGGCCCACACATGAGCGGCCCCCTGCTTGTTAAAAAGATCCTCAGAACAGGACATTACTGGCTTACCCTCAAAGCTGATTGTGATGATCACGTCAAGAGGTGTTATCAATGTCAAATTCATAGAAATGCCATCCACGCCCCTTCGAGTGAGCTCCACAATATGAGTTCACCTTGGCCCTTCTCAATGTGGGGAATGGACGTGATTGGACCCATCGATCCCAAAGCCAGTAATGGGCATCGCTTTATATTCACCATGATCGACTACTTCATCAAGTGGGTAGAAGCAGCCTCCTTCCCCAAGGTTACCAAAGAAGGCATCATTGCTTTCATCAGAAATAATGTCATTTATCGATATAGACAACTAGAGGTAATTGTGTCAAACAATGCTAAGAACCTCAACAACAAAATGATGGATGAATTATGTAGTAAATTCCACATCAAACACCTTAACTCCGTCATCTACCGTCCAAAGATGAATGGTGCTGTTGAAGTGGCTAACAAAAACATCAAGAAGATCATGCAAAAGATGTTCGCCAACCACAAAGGATGGCCTGACTTATTACCTCTTACTCTGTTAGCCTATAGAACATCAATGCGCATTTCCATTGGGGCAACCCCCTACGTATTAACCTATGGGATGGAAACAATGCTCCTCGTAGAAGTGGAAATAGAATCCCTCTGAGTATTGATAGATGCTCAGCTGGATGAAGACCAATGAGTACAAGATAGGTATCACTAATTGTCTCTAATAGACAAAAGGCAAACCGTGGCTATCTTCAATGGGCAGTTATATCAACAAAGGATCTCCAGATCCTACAATAAAAATATCCGGCTAAGGCAATTTAATCAACATGACTTGGTTTTAAAGAAGATACTTGACAACTAAGACCAGTCTAAAGGAAAATTCGTCCCTAACTGGGAAAGCCCGTTTGTTGTCAAGGATATATTGATAGGAGGCGCTCTCAGATTGCAGGAAATGGACGGTGATGAATTTCCACAACTCATCAACTCGGACACCGTGAAATGGTACTATGTCTGAAGTTACCATCAAGCAAACATCCTTGTGTTAGATTATCAGATCACCAATCATTTCGGTTCTTTAACCCTTCATCACATACAACTCTTCGCCACACTTTGGCCATCAGGGAAACATACTCTTCAAGCCAACAGCCTGGTTTCACTACATTCATGCAATTTCGGTTATCCCCCCAAGAATTGAACTTTTTCACACCTGCAGTCTATCCTGAAGACGAGATTAAACTTTTCTACGCTTGTAGTTTGTCCTGAAGACGGGATCACACTTTTTCACACCTGTAGTTTGTCCGAATCATGGGATCAAATTTTCTTCTCCCCGCAGTATAGCCTGCACATGGGATTCATACTTCTCTTCGGCTACGAATCGTCCTGAGGGGCGAACTACGTCAACCTGATCTTATCTTCAACAGGAGTACGTAGGCAACAATATATATGGCCCGATCGCAATAAAACAAAAATAACAAAAACATTTCTTACACCCTTCTCGTTATAAAAATAAAAAACAACAAAAACATTCCTACACCCTTTCTGCCACATATAGATTTGAACCTCTTACACCAGGTTCGAACTACGCAGACCTGATCTCCTCTTTAATAGGAGTACGTAGGCAGCCATTTATGGTTCGGTCTCACCCCCTACCAAAACATAAACACTTGCATCTGGTACTCGAATCAAACTTCAATCCATAACATTTCATTCGACTTCAGACCAAAGGGATGGAATTACCTGAACTCCTCCCAAATAGGAGATTCGGCGACCATCTAAGCTGCGGTTATGCCTTAAAGAGCAACACCAATCCATAAGAGATGGAATTAATTAGGCTCCTCCTAAATAGGAGTACTGGCGATCATCTGTGGTGCGGTCAATCTCAGAAAGGAAAGCCACACTCCTCTCTATATTTCCATACAGAAATCAGTCCCAAGACACCAAAGATGGTAGGGATCCACACAAATCGATGATCCATTCTTAACTATCTAGTGACAACTCAGTGTCCATCCATTAAGAAGGAATTCAGAATGCATCAAGATCACAAGCCCTGAATAAGCAGATAAATATCAAGCAAGTATCTGGACATATCTAAAAGGGAAGTGATAAAAAATATATTTCCCTACTATATATATAATGTTGTTTGATATACACAATGTAAACTATACATGACAAAATGGCTAAGCTAGTCTGTGCAGGAAAATACAAGCCCATCTATAGATCAATGTATATGCGAGCTATCAAGCCCAACATGGCATCCCTCTCAGCAGAAGGAGGTAACGCTATGGTCTCCTGTACAAGGATATCCACACGAGCTAACAGATCTACAGCCATCTGCATGCTCATATATGTAATCATGCCAGTGGTAAGGGACCTCACTGTGGTACTATCTGTAATAGCTACGTCCCGGGAAGATATAGCACTACCCCTCTCAACTATCATGGCATCTCTGGCTGATTTGGCCTTATCCCGCTCAACAACATCGGTGTCTCTACGAGCTAATGCCTCATCTCTCTTTAACAGAGCTGCGTCTCTCCCATAAATAGTAGTCAACATCAAGGCTCTGGCCTGATCTCTCTCAAAGGTCATCTGATGAACACTCAGCTTAAAGTACTGTGCCGAATACTGGATCATAACAGTGCTAGTACTAGGAGAATCTAAAGGAGATGCTGGCAACCTAGTAGACTGCTCCTCCTCGATGTGAGAATCAACGTCCTCCAGGGGCTCTCCATCATCTGCATCACTACCCGGCACTGTTGATACTACTACAGCTGATGAAGTCTCTGTCTCCATCCACGCAAAATACTCTGGCAAAAAACCCGGATGGCTAATAGAGAAAATAGTTATCTCACGTTGATCCCAACATGCATACCCCCAGGATCGGTCCTCTGCTTTTAGATGGCGAGAAGATAAACGCTGACCTAGTGCCCCCTCAAAAGGATGGAAGTCCCGAAACTAGTCAAATTGTGACATCAAGGCCAGTGGGTGATAGGTAGTCATACCCCTCAAACCAGCCAGAAGGAGATAGTCCATGCCCGGAGAATGAGTAATGAAGCTGTAGGGTGAGCTAAGCCCTGTGCACGACAGAATGCCAAACGGATCTCTGGTATCCACCAGGAATCTAGAACAAGACATAGCGTCTGTACACTCCGATGGCTGAAAGGGGTAAGACATAGCTATATCATGGGTGAAGCAATACCCGTGTTGGAGGAAGGTCCCAATCGGTCCCAAGTGTGATATAAACCACACGTATAACATGACCGAACTGCCTATAAATACCCCTGTAGGGTAAGTGCTGCAAAACATGGTCGACCTCTGCGTTTCTGCCACAATCATAGGAATAATGGTACGACCCTCCCTGAGAGCTCTCATTGTCATGATAACACCGATGTCCCGTTCATCCATATATCGTGGCATATACACATACGCTACTATGCACATCAAGAATGCATCCAATCTGGCTAAATGCCACTGATTCTCTGGTATGGTGAAATCTCCAGAATGACGTGTATAGCAGTCCAATGAGCCAAACCTGTCTATCAGGAAATGCTCGGGTAGTACATGACCAGATGTAATCTCATCCTCTACCACTCTACGCCGTAACCCGGTGAGGGTCATGAATTGCCAGCGCATATCTCCGGCAGCCATATGAGCACAAGGTCTATCCAAGGGCAAAGTCGTCAACCGCTCATACTCCTCTAATGTAGGAGTCAGCTCCTGGATACCAAACCGGAAGACCTGTCTCTCTGGTATCCAACGCTCCAGCATACCCTCCACAAATCCTGCGAGAACCTGAAACATCAAAAGGGTTATGGAATGTTGTAGTAACAGATCTATGGTCACCCTATCTGGAGGTGACATACTATCATACCACGACCTCAGACGGGAGGCTACCAAGTCTGGTAAGGTGTGATCTATACGGCTGACTATCGAAGAATACATCTGTGTAGGCCGTATCATAAGACCATCCAGGGGTCAATGCTGAAATATCTCTGGACATACATACATATTCATAACATGATACATGCATTACAGATAATAGATGTCAATATGATATAGGGAATGGAAAACAATACATATATTCCTAAGTATATCATCATCTATATAAATCATCTCTATACAGCTAAAAATACAGGGAAATGGGGTACAAACGGCCTACTACTAACAGAGGCCTATCAAAAGATATAGGGAGAATGGGGCACAGCCACCCAATATCTAGCAGAGGCCTATCAAAAGAGATAACGAGAATACACATCAGAAGAAGATAATGGTGTCAATATCTACATCATCAATCCTGTCCACCTGACGTAACTCCTCTTGAGTTATTGGATCTCTATCAACAGGGATGTCAGGCCTATATAGAGGAGGATTTGGGCCGGCAAAGCCAAACGGGGCATCTGAGGGGCCAACTCCTGAGTTGGGAGGATCAAACGAATCTGCCTCTGTCGGATCTCTGCCCAAATACAGGATAAAGAAATGTGCCTGGTCCAGTCGCTGGGTCAAACTGTCAATCTGTGTCAAATGAGTCGGATCTCAGACATAGGCTAGCCAATCCGTCATCATCACAAATCCTGGAACCATATCTCCCATGAACTGAGTGGCGCGGGTCTGGGCTCCAATAGTGCGAGGGGACCATAAATGCTTGAATATCTCCTGAGTGCATGGACCCTCTGACAGTGCAAAACCGTTAACCCCCAACAATGGGATATCAATGACGGGTGACTGCGACACAGGCCAATAATGCCTGATAGGAGGCAAGATCGGCATACGGATTTGTCCTGTGGTGCTCCTAATAGCACGCTCTCCTAAATAGAGCTCTCATCCTCCATCAGTGAAGAGAGGACCCCTACGGGAGGAAATCACGTACTCGACATCAGTCGGGTACCTATCCTCAAATCTTATGGTCAAGTGCTCCCTAGAATAGGGAATCCATGTGATGACATCAGCTGTCAACAACTTCAGCAGTAGGCGGCAATGAGTGAAACCCTCAGCTACAAGGACCTCCGCCAGTTTGGAATGATGACATCGTCGTCCTCGTGTATAGGTATCTAAACCTAACACACTCATAAGACATAAACATAGAACCCTTTTATAGGCCCAAAACTGTCAACACAAAAACAAACATCTGTAGTCAGTAAACACTCTTAAACTATATATGGAAAACTACAAGAGAAATACTCACTAGCAAAAATGGGTAGAATTCTAACCAAGCCTCGGTCAAGCCCTGCGAATGCATACGCATGCCCATGAGGAAATAGACAAAAGTGTAGGAACCCCAGTAATAATCTCACGTACGGTCCACGTGTTGCGTGGCGCGGATCAAAGCAAACAACACCTTAGAAGAGTTATCTGCTATGAAGTAGCCTCTAATAATCATCAGGAACAATCGCCAAAGAATGCGATCCCTAAATTTGACATCATCTGGCATGGGCTCACTCAACAGCCTACTCATAGCATCTAATAAGTAGGTTTTATACCTACTTATCTGGTACCTATTTCTTGAATTAGTTGCATAAACCTATGTTTTGTAGTTACTTTACATTCATTGTGTGTTCATTTCAAATATTTTATGATATTTTGTAGGCTATGACACGACATTCGCATGAGGAAGCAAGGAAAAGCAATTCAAACATCTTTTGGACTAAAATATGCAAGCAAATACAAGAAGTGAAGATTACTGGGCTTTTAACACCATGTTAAATGCATGTTCTTGGCTTGAAACTTTTATTTTACTGTAGATCTACTTCTTAGCTTTTCATAACATCTTTAATCATCCCAATCGGAGTTTAAATGCGATAGTTATGACCTTTTTATCAACAAAGATCAAAGCTCAAAGTTGTCCTGCTTGCAATTTACATAACATCTACTTCAAGCCCGATTTTGATTTTAATCCAGCCAGAATCTGTCAGATCTCAAAGAATGAAAGTTATAGATCTTGTCAATATCTTTGATTTGATAGGTGGCAGGTCCCGTAACTTCTAGCGGATCAAAAGTTATGCATATTTTACCAAAGGACGTCGCAGCAGAAAATAAAGTAGTGCGGGCAGCGCCAGAAACAGCACGGGGCGAGTCGGGCCACCAGAATCTCTGCTACAGTAGCGCGGGGCATGCCCAAAATGGCCTAGGAACAGCGTGGGATGCCCCAATCGGCGGGGAAACAACTTATTTGGGTTATTTGATGTCCAAATTGAGTTAGAATAGGATTCTTAATTGCCTAACTTGCTTGGGTGTTCATTAGAACTATATATACTTGATTTTAACTTGGATTGGGAGGCTAATTTTGAAGGATTTCATTAGATTAGATTAGATTAGATTAGGAGTAAAACCCTAGTTCTTATTAGAGTTGGAGATTGAAGCAACTTGGAGACCATTGAAGATCAAGAGGAGGAGCTTGAGAAAGATGGAGATTTACTGACAACAGATTTATTCTTCACTCTACTCTTAGTTTTGTCTTTTAATGTGTATTCAATTGTGGATATTTAGTTTTAATTGAATGAACTAATTCTTTGTTTAAGATTACAATGGATCTTATTGTGTAGTTTATTTTAATATGTTTCGCTATCAATTATTATGTTCTATTGTGAGGATTGTCTATTGTGAATTGGACTTAATTGTTTAATTGATTGGCCATCAATTACCGTGATAATCTATATGAACTCGAGAGATGAAGTATAGATTTAGATCTGATCATGATGGCTTGTGTTTGTGATTTCTGCATAGATGGAATTCATGATTCGCGTTTAGAATATAGATATGCCTTTACGCCATATGTAATCTTATAGAGAACTTGTGCTTTAAATCCTTTTTAATTATAATTCACATAGAGATATAGTGGATTAGTTAATTAGTGTGTCTTACTTAATTCTATCATCTGTGAATTTAAGTGAGTATGGGTATTATGCATCGAGAGATGGTTTTATCTGCTTTAGTGTTCTTGATTAACAATTCAGGATAGAAAATAATTGATGAGAAGTGTGTTAACTTAAATGAAGCTATAAGTGAAGTTGTGATATTAAATCTCCGTAATCTTAATTTAACTAGTGGTAATTAGAAATAGTGTACTTATAAATTGAAATTCATTCGTTTAAATAAGATTGAGTTGGTTACGGGTTAGTACTTGGTGATTTTTATTAAACAATTCCTCGTGGGAACGATACTCTACTTTCACTTTATTACTTTTTGACCACGTATACTTACGTGTTGTGCGTAACTAGATTTTACCCAACAAGTTTTTGGCGCCGTTGCCGGAGAATTAATTTAATAATTATTTACCAATATTAATTTCAATCAAATTAGTCTTAATTTAAATATTTTTATTTTTATTTTTAATTCTCTTCCTATTTTTCTTTCTTTTTAGGTACCATGAATGGATGCAATTATCAATGGCCATATATAAATATGACTCCACCAAGGGACACAGGAATTGATGGACTCAATGCATTTTTTGCATTGTCAGCACAGATTAAGACACTTTTGAGGAAGTTGGATGCTTTTGCAGCACAATGTCTTCAAAGTGTGGCGGTTATTTGTGATTATTGTGCTGGAAATCATCTGAGTCATCAATACACCGTCAGTTTTGAGCTGGTACCAGATAGTGGTGATTACCTCAACAACTAAGCTGAGCCTAACTATCACCGAGATTGGGGGTATCACCCGGATTCTTTAGGGAGCTACATTTATGATGACTAATATTACGCTCCAAATCCATCATACACACTAGAATTTTCATGTCCACCTCCATTGCCACAAGAAGAAAAGCTAAATCTAAGGGATGTAATATTGAAGGGCATAGCAAACCTAGAGGAGATGAGGATTAGCCAAGAGCTGTCAACCCAAAATTTTAATAATCAGATGGAACAACTCGTCAATACCTCAACCAATGGTCCTCAATACATGGCTTCCAAGACTGAAATAGAAAATTCAATGCTGGGGGAATTATTGTCCAAGTTCATAGCAGATGAGGAGAAGATGAGTAATCAACCGAGGTCAATGCAAAATCTTGCGGATCAGATAAAGCAAATGATCAAAGCCATAAGCAACCTTCCTCCAAACACTTAGCTTTATGACATGGATGGCGAAATTGACGGAGAACTCGAACCAAATCTGCGACCGGATGATCCACAAGATATCACAAGTGTGGAGACAATTGGGGATAATGAAATAGAGGTCGATGAAGATCTAAATGGGTCTCCACCAAAGATTAAAGAGTCAGTCAGATTTGCAAAATCATGCCCACTTGGTAGTCATGTCATCGGCGAAGCTCTTGATAACATAAGAGCGGGTGCAATTTTGAATCCCTGGTGGGACGAGAAAGAGAAGATAGACGAAGAGCCCATTGTGTGTAACAAGGTTCCATGCCCCAGAGTGATCACATACACAATAGAGAAAACACCTAGATGTGGGACGATCTTGATTGAGATCATACCAAAACAAATCATGCTAGGTGACTTTAATTCGATAACCATCACAAAAGGGAACCTACCAAAAGTTACATTGTTTCCGATGGATGGAGGGTTCCTCAATTATCGAAAAGGAATTGGATAGTGCTGACTAGACAAAGTCGGGCTTACGACGTTAAAACTAGCGCTACTTGGGAGGCAACCCAAGCTCTAAATATTTTCTTCCTTATTTATTCTTTATATTTTAGTTTATAGTCTAAATCAAATATTTAGTTTTCAAAGAATAATGACTCCATAATAGTATGCTAGCAGGTAAGGCAAGAAAAAGAGAGTCACCAATCTACTGGCCCCATAGCACGGGTCACGCCACCTAACGCACAGACACGGCGCGGGCCGGTTGAATAGACTTGTTTCTGTCATTACTACTGGATTTGTAGGCATGTAGATTAGTTGCATTGCATAGCATTGTTTTTTTGTGTTTTTGCTTGAGCATAAGCAACTGTTTAAGTTTGGGGGTATTTGATAAGTAGGTTTTATACCTACTTATCCGGTACCTATTTCTTGAATTAGTTACTTAAACCTATGTTTTACAGTTACTTTACAAGCATTGTGTGTTCATTTCATACATTTTATGTTATTTTATAGACTATGACACAACATTGGCATGAGAAAGCAAGGAAAAGTAATTCAAACATCTTTTGGACTAAAATATGCAAGTAAATGCAAGAAGGGAAGATTGTTGGACTTTTAACACTAAGTTAGATGCATGTTCTTGGCTTAAAACTTGGATTTTATTGTAGATCTACTTCTTAGATTTTCATAACATCTTGAATCATCCCAATCGGAGTTCAAATGCGAGATTTATGGCCTTTTTATCAATAAAGATCAAAGCTCAAAGTTGTCCTGCTTGCAATTTACATAGCATCAACTTCAAGCCCGATTTTGATCTTAATCCAGCTGGAATCTGTCAGTTCTCAAAGAAATAAAGTTGTAGATCTCGTCCATATCTTCGATTTGATAGGTGGCAAGTCCCGTAACTCCTAGCGGATCAAAAGTTATGCCTGTTTTACCAAAGGACGTTGTAGTAGAAAATAGAGTGGCACGGGCCGCGCTAGAAACAGCGCGGGGCGCGCCGGACCACCAGAATCTCTGCTACAGTAGCGCGGAGAGCGGCCAAAATGGCCTAAGAACAGCATGGGACGTTCCAATCAGAGGGGAAACAACTTATTTGGGTTATTTGATGTCCAAATTGAGTTAGAATATGATTCTCGGTTGCCTAACTTGCTAGGGTGTTCATTAAAACTATAAATACTTGATTTTAACTTGGATTGGGAGTTTAGTTTTGAAGGATTTCATTAGATTAGATTAGATTAGATTAGGAGTAAAACCCTAGTTCTTATTAGAGTTGGAGATTGAAGCAACATGGAGACCATTGAAGATCAAGAGGAGGAGCTTGAGGAAGATGGAGATTTGCTGACAACAGATTTATTATTCACTCTACTCTTAGTTTTGTCTTTTAATATGAATTCAATTGTGGATTCTTAGTTTTAATTGAATGAAATAATTCTTTGTTTGAGATTACAATGGATCTTATTGTGTAGTTTATTTTAATATGTTTCGCTATCAATTATTATGTTCTATCGTGAGGATTGTCTATTGTGATTTGGACTTAATTGTTTAATTGATTGGCCATCAATTACCGTGATAATCTATATGAACTAGAGAGATGAAGTATAGATTTAAATCTGATCATGATGACATGTGTTTGTTATTTCTGCATAGATGGAATTCATGATTCGTGTTTAGGATAGAGATATGCATTTACGCCATATGTAATCTTATAGAGAACTTATGCTTTAAATCCATTTTAATTATAATCCACATAGAGATATAGTGGATTAGTTAATTAGTGTGTCTTGCTTAATTCTATCATTTCTGGATTTAAGTGGGTATGGGTATTATGCGTCGAGAGGTGGTTTTATCTACTTTAGTATTCTTGATTAACAATTCAGGATAGAAAATAAATGATGAGAAGTGTGTTAACTTAAATGAAGCAATAAGTGAAGTTGTGATCTTAAATCTTCGTAATCTTAATTTAACTAGTGGTAATTAGAATTAGTTTACTTATAAATTGAAATTCATTCGTTTAAATAAGATTGAGTTGGTTACGGGTTAGTACGTGGTGATTTTTATTAAACAATTCCTTGTGGGAATGATACTCTACTTTCACTTTATTACTTGTTGACCATGTATACTTGTGTGTTGTGCGTAACTAGATTTTACCCAATAGCATCTACGCTCAAAGGACTCGTACGGACAGTCTTGCTCTTGAACGCCTCCGCCGAAACTCCTTGTAAGTATTTGACGGCAGTAGGGGTAATATCCGCCATACAAGGTACTGGTGCCCCTCCAAACTCCATACCTGTGATAAACCGCAAATCCATCGGCATCATCATTACCTCACAGTCCAGCAAATGGAGTGACTGAGTCTGGTAAAACCAGCGCTCAGATACTGCCCTGAGGTAACCCCAGGGGCAACGACGGGGAAGGATGGAAAAGAACGCCCCAAATCCCCAATCATGCACAATTGCTTTATAGTCAGGATTAGAGCCTGGTACATGGAGTGAATGTTGAACTAGTTCCCTAGAGGCTGTGTAAAGCCGGTAACCTACATGAAATGCAGATCAACATCAAAATCCTTTACTCCTCATCAATAGGAAAGAAGGAAGATTAAGATCTAACGTTATACCTCGTTGGCATGCAAATTCATCGAGGGATGTCGACTCAAATCACCCAGGAGCTCTGTGTTTGCCACCTGAATACTCGGGAGGTCCCTACTGGGAGCATGTTCAGCAGGAGCTGGGTCCGCAACCGGAACATCCTCCTCCTTATCCTCGACGTCCAGCACATCAACCTGGACTGGATGTATCACTGCCTCGACTAACCGACAAGGAAGTCTAACAGAACGGGGTCGAGGCACTTTAGAAGCCATCCTCCGTACACCAGAAGTGGTCCTACGGGAACTACTCGGCTGATCTGAATCCATAATATTTGGACAAAAGTCACCAAATCATCTTAGAAAGGGTGTGGTAATTTCTAACCTGGAGATTCCTTTTCAAAATGCATACATGCATTACTTTAACATACATCTACAGTAGAGTTAAAAATGCATGATTATTCAAATGCCTATATTTTGGAAAATTTTACCGTAGTACCCTTTGTAAATAGGACTATCCACATGCACGTAGGCATGACGTGGCCATTCAGTAGCACACCTGTCCACAGTCATATACATACTATATGCATTAAAAGTCAAAGTCATCAATCCATAACGGTAGTTTATTTACCAATATTACTTTGCATTTTTACCTTTTGCTCATTTGTCCTCAAATAGGATAAGAAGTAGCAGAAAAAGATGCCAATTTGACTGTCTCAGAAGTCAAATTTTTTCACATCATTATGTTCAGCATAGTTTAATACTAACATTTACTATGTTGAATATTTTTTATCAAGTCATTTGAGTATGCGTATTCACTACCATGTGTTTAGATGCATTTTATGTGATAAGTCATTTTCCAACGGATAAAAACTGGAAAAGAAGACATGCATATGTTACCAAGACAGTGTAGAACATTTGTACGATGATAGAATTTGCAGAAAGACGTCTGAACTCAGCAGATCTGAAGAAGAGCTCTCAGATTTCCTTCGCGACGCAATATGAAAATGACTTATAAAAGCAACCTGCTGGCATTAAGTAGCCACGGCTGGCCGCAGGTCCACCTGCGACTGCTGTAGGTGTACCTACAGGACCCCTACATGGGTCCCACCCCTACATCTCGGTCCAGTTTGAGTTACAACGGAGTTCTCGTAAGCTGAAAAAGCCAAATCAGGAGTAAAAATGCTACGCGATTGAGCGGAATAGCTTGTCATTCTGGTTTTCTCATACCAAGTCGTGAGTCTTCACATAACTAATTGGAATTCACCCGAGCACAGGGAACACTATGTCGATGATCTCAGCTGTTACAAATCACAGTCGGCAATACCTTGCGCAGGTCCAATGCCGCAAATTCTGGGTCGTCACCCTAATCTTGAATCAGATCCCCGGCGGGGGCATCAAGCATTCTTAAAATGAGATCCTCGGTGGGGGCATCAGGCATTCTCAATTAGAGATCCCCAGTGGGGGCATCACGCATTCTCAAGAAGAGATCCCCGGCGGGGGCATCACGCGTTTGTATATGTCGAAGTACATATCCCCGGCGGGGGTTACAACGCATGTTCCATTGACACACATATCAAGGAAGGTCAAGCAGCCTTGACATCATTGTAACCGTTGGCAAGTAAATCCAACGAAGTGTCAGAAGCCATCCGATGATTTCAGCAGTTGATTTACACATCAACGAGGATCAAGCAGATCCCCAACGAGGGTTACAACGTATGTTCCATTGATTTACACATCAGCCAAGGTCACGTAGCCTTGACAGCATGCCCAACAGGGGTTTTTATCTGGTGACCTACATGTCAGCGAAGGTCAGGCAGCCCTGATGACACATATTGTTGACAGTAAATCCAACAGAACATTGATATGTCCTAGCGATACTGTGACACCCCCAAATCCGGTACTTCCAGTTCCACGGGATTTGGTGTTCACGATACAAATATCATCTATCTATCTACCCATAATAATGCAAACCATGCAATAATAGAAATAAAATCTTCCCCATAAGGGTTACAACATCTGAATAATAATAATACAATCCCAGGTTAAACTAATCTTAAACATCTGTGTGGAATTATAAATAAAGAAGTCTTAAACAAATATATCATATAAAATAACAAGTCATATCAACTAACAGGTCTCCATCATTTGCTAACTTTGCCATTGCCCTTACTAGTGGAAGGTTCGTCAGCTCTTTCATTCTTAACTGCAATGTTATTATTAAGCAAGAGTGAGCACAAATGCCCACAAGTATAAAAATGAAATAACAGTATAATAACATATGAATAAATCAAAGACATCTGAATAAAAGCTCAACTTTTGAATCAAGAGTGAATAACAAGAATCAAAAGAATTCTGAAGGTCGTAAGACCTTGAACTATGTCCTAGGTTAACAGGGGTTATACTTGAAACCTTTAACAGTCATAAGACTAAGGACCTTCTTCTCGTACTTAGGGGAATCAGCCCTTAGTACCATACTGTGCACAATATCTTAACGCTAAGCATAAATAATCCCCTATACAGGGTTGTTCATCTCAGTTTGACATTCGAGTCCGCACCAAAGGAAGTTTGGTTTGGATAATTCTTCAAGGGTTCTGAAATTTAGAACGCTCATCAACTATGGACTAGTTTAATCATTAAGGTTTCACTAGTCTAATAAGGTTCAACAATAATGATATTCAATTTGAATAATAATCTCAAGAAGTATACAATAGAACAATTATTGTATAACTAAATCATACTTTGAAAAAATAATCAATCTCTAATAAATCATTTGAACTTGAATAATAGTAACGATAGCTTATTCAACGTAATTAATAAGCTTGAACAATAATGACAAATAGGGTTAGGGAACTTGCTCAAATTTAAGAGTTTAAGTTTAGGAAACTTGCCTCGTGCGTAGATTACACTTTAACTAAGCACGTTCTTTGAATTAAATCCTATATACCATGCATATACACAATAACAGTTAATTATAAATTAATTAATCAACGTAAACTCATTCTCGTTGTCTACTTTAATTATCGACTATACTTAGTCAATTTATCTCATTATCACATAATTTGTACTTCATGAATAATAATCTAGTTATGAATTCAATAATTTAAATCACATGTAATTATGTTATTTACATGTTTAAACAACTATTTTTATCATCACATTATTCTTCTATCATATCTGCATGTTCATTACATCAATTCACTAACACTTGTTAGACTTTAATATTTTAAAAATCTCATTTCTGAATTTTCTGGAGAGTGGCGCTGCGGCGCCACTGATACACGTGATCGTCGAGCTGCGGCGCGGTGGCGCTGCAGCCGAACACTTGACGATGTAGCGATGTGGCGCCGTGGTTCGAGTCTTGGCGCTGCGGTGCGGCGGCGCTGCGGCGCGAGACTCTAGATTCTATTTCCCAGTTCGCGAAGAACACAGAGTTCGGCGAATTACACATTTCATGGTCATTAAACTCATTAATTTAACATACCCACATGTTAATATTCACATATAATCATTACCTAACCTCTATAGAGTGATTTTAACCCATCTAAACACCCAATAACAGAATTAAATCATGTAAAATTGGACTGTTCTTGATGTTCTTGAAGTTAATGAACAAAATCATAAATTTAACACTATGAATTCATTATAACACTTAATCCATTCGTTTAAGGCTTGGTCTCTTCGTATCAACATGCATAATAATGTAGGAGTGTAAAATTTAGGGATAATATATGATCACTACATAAAATTTCACGTATAAGGCCATAAGGCCAAAACCCAAACTCTGTAATTTTGCAGCAATCATATACGACGTAAAATTATGAATTGATGATAAGGAATTATATACAATATATATTAAAACACATTAAAATGACATCTTAACACATATATGCACATAACTCTCACAATTTCAATTACAGAGACATAACAGAGGTTTTGAAAACCATTTTCTAGAAAACTAAAAGACGTAACTTAAAAATATGGGAAGAAGGGATTACCCTTGAATACTCTGCTTAGATTACACAGGGTGACAAAAATTCCCAAATTCTCACACTTCTTCTCCTTTAATCACATTATTCAAAATTTCTCTCAAAGTTCTCCAACTCTCTCTGAATTCTCTATGTTCTATGCCAGACTTAGAAAATAATAAGAGAAGAATAAAGAGAGAATATGTATAATAATAGTTACGCCAACTGACGCGTTGGTGGTCAGTTACCTAATCATGGGTTAACTGGCCCCAACTCCCCTTAGTGCCATGTTTGGCTAGATTATCACAATATAAAACCATTTAATTTAATAAAGCTTTATCATATGGTTTAATTAATGTCACACCCAATTCAAATATCTTATTTAATTTAATATAATAATCTATCTTAAATTCACATAATCATATAATTAATTTTCTCATTAATAAATAATGTCAATTTACTAAATCTCTAATTAATAATTAAATTAATTAAATAACATCATGCTTAATTAAATAATTCATTTAATTCAACAAGTTCACATAATTATATACTTGAATAATAATTCTTCTCCACATTAATTTAATAAATGCAACACATAAAATTAAATTAATCTACCACAATTGCATCAATTAATTATTTAATCCAATAATTAAATCATCGAAAAATATTTATTTAATTATAAAAATATTAAAATAAATTACAAAATTCTCGTTCGTCACATCTTTTCCCCCTTAAAAGGATTCTGTCCCCAGAATCACGACTCAAAAACTTTCGACCCGTTACATTCTCCCCCCCCCCACAAAGATTCTGTCCCCAGAATCGCATACACATATTTAAGTAAATAAATGAGGGTAATTCTTCATCATATTCTTTTCCAGTTCCCACGTAGCTTTTTCAGCGTTGTGGTTTCTCCAAATTACCTTAACTGAAAGTATAACTTTATTTCTCAGAACTTGTTCTTTTCGGTCGACAATTTGGACAGGAATTTCTTCGTAAGATAAGTCTTTCTCAAAATGTAGGGGTTCGTATTCGATTACATGCTTGTAATCAGGCTTGTAGGGTCGTAACACAGAAACATGGAAGACGTTATGGATATTCTCGAGTGCTGGAGGTAAGGCTACCTCATACGTAACTTCTCCGATTCTTCTCAGTACTTCAAAGGGTCCAATGAATCTTGGGCTTAATTTCCCTTTCTTTCTGAATCTGATCTTTCCTTTCCAGGTAGAGACCTTCAAGAAAACATAACTACCTGATTCAAACTCGATATTTTTATGATGTGGGTCAGCGTATTTCTTCTGTCGATCTTGAGCCGCTACCAGTCGTGCTCGGATCACTTTGACTATTTCTGCTGTCTACTGTACCAATTCTGGCCATAGCAATTGTCTCTCACCAACTTCATCCCAGTAAAGCGGAGTTCTGCACTTTCTGCCGTATAAAGCTTCATAAGGCGGCATGACAATACTAGCGTGGTAACTGTTGTTGTAGCCGAACTCTACTAATGGTAGGTGATCATCCCAATTTCCTTTAAAGTCCATCACACAGGCTCTTAGCATATCTTCTAATGTCTAAATCGTTCTCTCACACTGTCCGTCTGTTTGAGGATGGTAAGCTGTACTCATTCGCAATTGCGTACCCATGCATTCCTGAAGACGTTTCCAGAAATTTGATGTGAAGCGCGGATCCCTATCTGAAATACTTGATACCGGAACTCCGTGCCTTGAAACAATCTCTTTTACGTATAGCCTGGCCAACTGATCTAAGTTGAATCTTATTTTGATCGGAAGGAAATGTGCAGATTTTGTCAGTCGGTCAACGATAACCCATACTGCGTCGTAGCCTTTCTGAGTCGTCGGAAGGCCAACCACGAAATCTATTGTAATATGCTCCCATTTCCATTCTGGGATTTCCAACGGTTGAAGTAATCCACTTGGTCTCTGATGTTCTGCTTTTACCTTCTGACAGGTCAGACACTTGGCAACACATTCTGCAACATCACGTTTCAAATTCGGCCACCAAAAATGTTGTCGAAGATCTTGGTACATTTTGGTACTACCAGGGTGAATCGAATATCGTGAACTATGAGCCTCGCTTAAAATATCTTCCTTAATCTCTTGTACTGGCGGTACCCAAATTTTACTCTCAAATCTCAGTATTCCTTCCTTATCCATCTTAAATCTCGATTCGGTTCCTTCAGATATCTTCTTTGTCACCTTTTTGCATTCATCATCCTGAAGCTGAACCTCCTTCACTTTATCTACTAGAGTTGTACCAGATTGCATCTGAAATAGCTTCTCATCAATCTCTATTGGATACTTCACTTCCAATTCCAATTTCTCCATTTCTGTGATTAGCTCCTCCTGAGCAGTCAACATCATCAATTTCTCACGACCATTTCTACTTAAGGCATCGGCAACCACATTCGCCTTACACGGATGGTATAAAATCTCACAGTCGTAATCCTTGATTAATTCCAACCATCTCCTTTGACGCATATTCAAATCCTTCTGTGTGAAAATATATTTCAAACTCTTGTGGTCCGTATATATCTCACACTTCTCCCCGTAGAGATAGTGCCTCCAAATTTTTAAAGCAAAAACAACTGCAGCTAACTCCAAATCATGGGTCGGATACCCCTTCTCGTAATCCTTCAACTGTCGTGATGCATACGCGATGACTTTACCGTTTTGCATTAGCACACAGCCAAGTACTTTATGCGACGCATCACTAAAAATAACAAAATTGCATGTATCATCCGGAAGAGATAACACAGGTGCCGTACTCAACCTCTTCTTTAATTCTTGGAAGCTCTCCTCACATTTCTCCGTCCAAACAAATTTCACAGCTTTTCGAGTTAAATTCTTTAACGAAGTTGCGATCTTGGAAAAATCTTGAATGAATCTTCTATAATATCGCACCAATCCAAGAAAACTTCTTACTTCTGACGGCGATCTCGGCTGTTCCCAGTTAATTACGGCTTCTACTTCGAATGGATCTACCGAAATTCCGTTTTTATTGATCACATGACCAAGAAATTGTACTCGCTCGATCCAGAATTCGCATTTCAAAAATTTAGCGTACAACTTCTCCCTTCTCAATACTTCCAACGCTAACCTCAAATGTTCTTCGTGTTCTTCTTTGGTTTTGGAATATACCAGAATGTCGTCTATAAATACCACCACGAATTTGTCCAAAAACGGTTTGAACACACCATTCATTAGTCCCATAAATGTTGCAGGAGCATTCGTTAGACCAAACGACATTACTAAAAATTCATAGTGACCGTATCGCGTTCTGAACGCTGTCTTCGGTACATCCTCTGGCCTCACCTTCAGTTGGTGATAACCACTACTCAAATCTATCTCGGAAAAGTATCTTGCTCCCTTTAATTGATCAAACAGATCGTCGATTCTTGGTAATGGATATCTATTCTTATCGTGACCTTGTTCAGTTCTTTGTAGTCAATGCAGAACCGTATCGATCCGTCCTTCTTTTTCACAAACAACAACGGCGCTCCCCACGACGATACGCTCGGTTGAATGTACTTTTTGTCCAGCAATTCTTGTAGTTGAACCATCAGTTCTTTCATCTATACTGGTGCCATTCGGTATGGTGCTTTCGATATTGGAGCGGTTCCGGGCGCCAAATCGATCATGAAATCTACCTCTCTATCTGGTGGAAGTCCTGGCAAATCGTCTAGAAATACGTCGACGAAGTCCCTTACAATCGGTATTTCTTCTACCTTCGGATTCTCTTTTCGACTGTCGACTATGTAAGCTAAGTATCCTACACAGCCTTGTCTTAACAACCTCTTGGCCTGCATCATCGTCAGACAACTCACTTGTCTAGGTGACTTGCTACCACAAAACACAACCTTTGACGGAGTCATAAGGTTAATACGCTTCTTCTGGCAGTCAATTACCGCCCCACAATTGGATAACCAATCCATACCCAAAATAACGTCAAATTCCCCAAGCCGAATAGGGATAAGATCTACGTTCATGATATTACCCTTAATGTTCACCCTACAGTTCTTAAACACGTACTTAACGGGAATTATGTCTCTATTCGCAATTTCTATATTCATGGGATATTCCAACTCATCCATATGCAAATCTAAACTATTAGTAAAGTCTTCGGATATAAAGGAACAAGTAGCACCCAAATCAAAAAAAACATAAGCATTAATTTCATTGATCGGAATAATACCTGCCACCACCTCACGAGACTGGATTGCGTCCTGCACTGTCATATTGAAAGTTCTGGCGGGCGGTCGGTTTGTTGCAGGTGGTCCGGTAATGGTTAAGGTATTTCCACGGTTAGCTGTGACACCCCCAAATCCTGATACTTCATTTCCTCAAGATTTGGTGCTCACGTAATCAAAACATTAATTTCTAACTACCCATTCATAATATACTTGAATAGTAAAAGAAAACCTGCCCATACAGGATAAAATATTAATAAACATCTCCCAGGTTATCTAACCTTTAACAACAATCATTCAAGTGCGGATAAATAAATAACTTCATTACAATCATTGAACCAAATTCTAAAAATAAACTATCAAACTATTACAAGTCTTCAGCATTTTTTCATCTTTCCTTTTCCCTTACTAGTGCTCGGTATGTCACCAGTTTCAACTTTAGCTGTAAGAAATTTTACAGGCAAGAGTGAGCAAACAAGGCCCACTTGAAATAACAATAAGTAAATCATTAAACTTTTACATCAACTGCCAATATCAGGATCAATAGAACTGAACAATATATTCTATTAACTTTTTGAAAACTTTAACATTTACTGAGGGTCTAATGACCACGAATCATGTCCACAGTTATAAGTAATCTTTCAACTTTGACTTTAACAGTCATAAGACTATAAGGACTCCACGTACTTAGTGGGATCAACCCTTCGTACAATGTATTGTGCATAATCATTTCAACGCTAAGCGTAAACCTCTATTAAAAGAGTTGTTCATCTCAGTATTTAGAATACAAGTCCGCACCAAAGTAAGTTTGGTTTGGATAAGCTTTCAAGAAAATTTGGAGTTTAACGAACATCAACTACGGAGTAGTTGAATAAAACCAATAACACTATACTATAGAATAATCGTGATTGAACCAATCATAGCAAGTCATGCATTAGGAATAATCTAACATCATACAATTTGAATAACTATAGCATACCTTGCTTGAACAATACTAAGCCAAGGTTAATTAGAATTGAATAATAAACATGAATAGCAATTTAGTTATACATGAAAATTCATAATCAAAATACAAGAATAACTTGTTTGTCCTCAAACCAAAGTCTAGACGACTTACATCATTATAAGATAATCGAATTGAAAACAATAATTAGCTCAATTATAAGATAGAGTTAGAAAAACTTGCACAATGAAGTTTTGAATTAGAGAACTTGCCTTTAGCACAAGCTAAACCCTTACCACTTGAATTAATACCCTATACATATGCCATACCGACATAGTTAGTCATTACCAACATTGTATATTTATATAAACAAATGTATTCATCATATGGGTTAAATTACCCATTCACATAATCCACTATGTTACAAGTAGGTAACACTTAATAACATGATCATTCATAATTTAATACTATTGAAATTATCATTTAACATTAGTATTATCAACACATAATATTTATTTTCAAGTTTTGTACACTAAAACAAAAATGTCAGAACATTCTGCTAACTCGCGCTGCGGCGCCACAGTTTACACTGTGGTTCACACTGCGGCGCTGAGTTGGCGCTGCGGCTCAGGTCACAGGCCATTGGTTGGTACTGCGGCGTGGCGCCGGCGCTGCGGCGTGGCGCCGGCGCTGCGGCGTGGCGCCGGCGCTGCGGCGCGAGATTTGTACTGCTGGGCCGCGCTGCGACAGAGACTAGAATCCGGCGGCCAAACTCGGCAACAGCATGAACAAAAGCCAAATTGGCCAAAAAGCTCGAATCTAATAGACTGATTATCATGTAATACACATATAAACTTCATATAAACATATTTTAAAGACTTCTAACATGTTTCTACTCATAAAATAACATAGACATCAAATATACAGCACACAATTTCAATATTTTTGACAAAAACTCTATTTTTGATATTTTCAAAGAAAATCAACACTGTGATTTTGTTTTTCAACTAAAACACTAAATTCAAAACATCACGATTATGATTTTACATACTCTAGCAATTCCAAATATCAATTTATCAATTTAACAACTAATTAAACCTTAATTTCTATTTTAAATTAAGCCATACTCATATATTTTTCATATAAACACTCTGTAATATATTTGCTTCTACAAAACACATACATACATGAATTACTATATCTATAATCATATATAACTCATGAAATAACCTTATAATAAATAATCATACTAAACTATATTCACAACAACAATTTATCTTTTATAAAAATTTCACAGAGAACTTTTTGGGAAGAAGAAAAACTAAGCTTTTAAAGAAAAGGTTAAGCTCCTACCTTTGATTAAGAAGATGATGGCTACTTTTGATTATCAATGTCTTTTCTCCAATTCCTTTATCAAAACCTGTTAGAATTTCTCTCAAATTCTCTCTAGTTTTCTTCCTCTCTTCTTTTCTCTCTGTAAATTTCCACTGAGTCTTTCTTCTCCCTAACTCTAACATACGTAAAATATTATAACGTATATAGTAATAATATATATTAATGATATAATATAAGTACTGATATAATTATATCAGTTATGTTTTTATTTAAAAATCAAAAGCCATAAGGCTTGTTTGGCTAATCAAAATAATATAACTCATTAACCATTAGACCTTGTTTGGTAAATCTAATTAAAATAAATGGATTAATCCTTATACCTTGTTTGCTAAAACATTATTAGATTAAAGACTTATTATGCAATAAGACATGTTTGGCAAAATCTAAATTAAAGTCCTTTAGCTTATCTTAATATCTCCTTTATAGCAAAGTTATTAGCCACACTTTTATTTAATTAATAAATCAATTAAAACATTAATCTATTAAATTACTTTAGCACATAATTTAATATCACATAACTATAATTTCTTTTATAATTATAATTTTATTTAACCAACTAATATTTTAAATTACAATTTCTCATTTAAAATATTATAATTTATTTAAATCACTGTAAGCTCTCTAGCTTACTTATTAAATTAATTTATTATATAATCTCATAATAATTAATTTCTTAGCTCTTTAATTATTTATTCAACAAATAATTAACTAAACCACATCAACTCAAATTGCCATTAAATACTTATATAATTCATTAAATATTTAATATTACAAATACATATTTGATATTTAATATTTAATTATTTATTTAGCAAATAATTAACTAAACCACATCAACTCAAATTGAACAATTATTTATTCAACCATAAACATATCCATTAAATACTTATATAAATAAATAAATATTTAATATTACACTTTAAAATTCTGGAATGTTACATTAGCTACTTGCACTGCTCCTCCTGATCCCTTCTTGGGGCAATCTCTTGCTAGATGATCCTTAGAACCACAGTTAAAACAAGCACCCTTCTTTGGGTTTGGACAGTTTGGTGCTATGTGGCCTTCCTGACCACAATTGTAGCACACTCGCTTCCCTTTCATGCAAACTCCCAGATGAGCTTTTCCACAGTTTGAGCACGCTTCAATTTTCTTCTTTTGCCCACCTTGTTGACTTCCAGCTGACGAATTATCCGTCCACTTCCTCTTCTGATTATGAGTACCCCCAATATTACTCCCACCAGTCTTGTTATTTCCTTCACCTTCACTCTTCTTCTTCTTCTGCTCTTGATTGTACTTGGTCACCGCATCGCTCCCACCTTCAGCGATGATGGCCTTTTCCAATACTCTGGGAAATGTGTTTAACTGAAACATTGACTGTGACACCCCCAAATCCTGGTACTTCATTTCCTCAAGTTTTGGTGTTCACGTAATCAAAACATTCATTACTAACTACCCAATTGATAAAATTGAATAAATAAAACCTGCCCATACAGGATTAAACTTAAATAAAAATCTCCCAGGTTATCTAACCTTTACAAACATTCATTCATGCGGAAAATAAATTAATATAAACTTCTTTACAATCTTTAAACAAAGTCTAAAAATAATCTGTTCAATCTATTACAGGTCTTCAGCATTGTTTCATCTTCCCTTCCCTTTACTGGTGCTAGGTACATCACCAGTTTCAACCTTAGCTGTAAGAAATTTTACAGGCAAGAGTGAGCAAACAAGGCCCACTTGAAATAACAATAAGTAAATCAGTTAACTTTCCATCATGTACCAACATTAGGTTTAATAGAACTGAACAATAAATTCTATTACTTTTTAAAAACTTTAATCAATTACTGAGGGTCTAATGACCACGAATCAGGTCCACAGTTATAAGTAATTTTTCAACTTAAACTTTAACAGTCATAAGACTATAAGGACTTCACGTACTTAGGGGGATCAACCCTTCGTACAATGTATTGTGCACAATCATTTCAACGCTAAGCGTAACCTCTTATAAAAGAGTTGTTTTTCTCAGTATTTAGAATACAAGTCCGTACCAAAGTGAGTTTGGTTTGGATACATCACGGGGTAATTTAGAATTCAACGGTAATCAACTAAGGGTTAGTTGATTACAAACAACATAACTGTATACTATGGAATAATCATAGTTGAATTGATATTTATAAACTAACATCATGCTTTAGGAATAATTTAATAGCATAATCATGGAATAATCATAACATGCATCCTCATAAACCAATAGATACACGAGCTTAATCAACAATAAACAATCTAACTCTACGAAAGTGTAAAGTTAGCAATTTGTACAATTGAACTGGAATTAGAGCGATAATGTGTTTAACGAATTCAAACTTGCACAATGAAGTTTTGAGTTAGAGAACTTGCATAAGTATAACATAACAGTGCAAAGTAACCTTGCTGAATAATAAAGTAGAAAGGGTTAGGGAACTTGCCTCGTGTGTAGGTTAAACAATTACTATTCACGTTCACCCCAAGTCCTACACATACCATATGCATTGACAATACACATTAGTTACACTAACATTACCTTTATGAGTTCTTTTATTACTCTTAGTATAGCTACTAACTAAGTTTAAGTTTAAACAACACATCTTTCATGAATATTACTTTTTAGCTTTATTACAACTACTTAAATGATCATGCCATTGCACCACATGTACATTAACAAGTTGATACAACATCCTAATACATGTCCAACATGTTATCATTAAGTTATACTAATACCCAAAGGGTTGCACTTGCATTCGTGCATCCCGACGCCCTTCGATTGGCTCTAAATACACAATAGTCCTAAAGATGGCCATTTTGACTACTGTTATAGATCTCAAATTAAAAAACTTAAAGAATGAAAGTTGTAGGTCTACTCGTCCTCTTTCCGAATCATCTTGAATTACCTAAATCGGAGTTCGTATGAAAAAGTTATGGCCGTTTTACTACAGGAGGCCAAAACTGCCCAACTAGGCCACTTTTCCGGCGCCGGGGCGCGGAACAGTGGCGCTGGGGCGCGAGCATCGGCGCTGGGGCGCGAGCTACGGCCCATTTTGGCGCTGGGGCGCGAAAATTGGCGCCAGGATGCGAAAATTGGCGCTGGGGCGTGAATTTTGATGTTGGGGCGCCGAAACTCAGAGAAACCAACCACGAAGAACAGAGTCAAAACTACTGTCTTAATTTCTTAACAACAATTCACCCCAACAACATGTATAAATAATATAACTTACACATAATTGCTATCAATCATCCATATATCCATCACCAATCATTAATTATCAATACCAAAAACTAATTCTTTGAAACACTGTGTTTTAAAGTAAAAATCCATTGATGAAATATAAATTACAGTGAACGAAAATTTCCACTGTTATCAACAAATTTTGATTCCTTTGAAATACAATTATACCAACATAACAAATTAACATGTATAGTTCAATTCCTCAGTTAGCATACAATTTATAGAATCACATACAAATACTAAATTAACACAACTTAAACCATAATTTTAGAAAATTAAATACTAGAATAACATATTTTAAAACCCAAAAACTCCATTTTTGATATTTTTCATAAAAATCAACACTGTGATTTTGTTATTCAACCAAAACAGAAATTTCAAAGCATCATAATTATGTTTTTACATCCTCTAACAATTCTAACAATCAATTTATCCATTTAACAACAATTAAAACCTTAATTACTATTTTAAAATAGCCATATTCATACATATTGTCATATGAACACTCTATAATATATTTTCTTCCACAAAACACATATATGCATGAACTAATTTCTCTATAATCATATATAAGTTCATAGAACAACCATATAATCAATAATCATGCCAAACCATATACATAACAACAATTTATCTTTTATAAAATTTTCACAGAGACTTTTTGGGAAGAAAAAAAAAACTTTTAGAGCTTACAAAAGAAAAGATGGCCTACCTTGGATTATGAAGAAGATGATACTCTACTCTTTGATTATCAAGCCTTTTCTCCAAAACCTGAAAAACAACTCTCAATTCTCTCAAAATCCTCTCAAACCTTTCTCTGTGTTCTTCTTCTTCTCTATTTTCCTTCTTCTGAACTCTTTTCTCTCTCTAACATACGTACTAAAATATAACGTATATAATTATAATTATAATAATTGTATATTATAAATATAATATATATAACTGACATCAGTTAAAGGTTTTGAAAATCAAAAGCCATAAGGCTTGTTTGGTTAGTCTAAATAAAATAACTCATTAATCTTTATGCCTTGTTTGGTAAAACTCAATTAGATAAAGAGTTATTATGCCATAAGACATGTTTGGTAAAACCACATTAAACTCTTTTAATTTATTTTGGTAACTCCTATATAGCAAGGTTATTAGTCACACCTTTATTAAATTAATAAATCAATTAAACGTTAATCTATTAAATTACTTTAATACATAAACAATTATAATTCTTTTTACAATTATAATTTCATTTAATCAACTAACATTTCAAACTACAATTTCTCATTTAAATATTATTATTTATTTAAAATCATTATAAGCTCTCTAGCTTATTAAATTAAACTCCATTATTATAAAATCTCATAATAATTAATTTATTTAGCTCCTTAATTATTTACTCAATAAATAATTAATTAAATCACATCAACTCAAATTGCCATATAATTCAATAAATATTTAATATTGCCAATAAATATTTAATATTTAATTATTTATTCAACAAATAATTAAATAAACCACATCACTCAAATTGAACAATTATTTATTCAACAATAACATATCCAATAAATATTTATATAAATCAATAAATATTTATAACTTACATTTAAAAAAATATGGAATGTTACATCATTCCCCTCTTAAAAGGATTCTGTCCTCAGAATCACAACTCAAACAACACATTCGCTACATTCTTCCCTATTTACAAAGATTCTGTCCTCAGAATCGAAGACACAGATTAAACAAATAACTCAGGGTATTCTTTCAACATTTTCTCTTCGAGTTCCCACGTTGCTTCTTCAGCGTTGTGGTTCCTCCAAATCACCTTCACAGAAGGTATCACTTTATTCCTGAGCACTTGTTCTTTCCTGTCGACTATCTGTATAGGAACCTCTTCATAAGATAAATCTTTCTCGAACTGCAACGGTTCGTACTCGATTACGTGCTTGTAATCGGGTTTATATGGTCGTAACACCGAAATGTGAAAAACATTATGAATATTTTCCAACCCTAGAGGTAGAGCTACCTCGTAAGCCACTTCTCCCACTCTTCGCAGCACTTCAAAGGGTCCAATAAACCTCGGGCTTAGCTTTCCCTTTTTACCGAAACGAATTTTCCCCTTCCAAGGAGAAACTTTTAGAAATACATAGCTTCCTACGTCAAATGCACGATCTTGCCTGTGTTGATCAGCATACTTCTTCTGTCGGTCTTGAGCTGCTACCAATCTTATCCTGATGAGTTTGATAACCTCAGCAGTTTGTTGCACCAATTCTGGTCCTAACAGTTGACGTTCACCAACTTCATCCCAGTACAGTGGAGTTCTGCACTTTCTGCCATATAACGCTTCGTAAGGCGGCATGCCGATACTCGCGTGATAACTAATATTGTAGGCAAATTCCACCAACGGTAATTGCTCATCCCAGCTTCCTTTGAAATCCATGACGCATGCTCTCAACATATCTTCTACTGTCTGGATCGTTCGTTCGCTTTGGCCATCTGTTTGCGGATGATATGATGTACTCATTCGCAACTGTGTTCCCATACATTCTTGTAGTCTCTTCCAGAAGTTTGATGTGAACCTCGGATCTCTGTCTGACACAATTGACACTGGAACTCCATGTCTTGCAACGATCTCTTTAATATATAGTTTTGCCAGCTGATCAAGATTGAATCTAATCTTTATTGGCAAAAAGTGTGTAGATTTTGTCAGTCTGTCTACTATTACCCAAATCGCATCGTATCCTTTCTGAGTAGTTGGAAGACCCACCACAAAATCCATCGTGATATGCTCCCACTTCCATTCCGGTATTTCCAACGGTTGAAGCAATCCGCTGGGTCTTTGATGTTCGGCTTTTACTCTCTGACATGTTAAGCACTTCGCTACACATTCTGCGACGTCCCTTTTCATATTTGGCCACCAAAAATGTCGGCGCAAATCTTGATACATTTTCGTGCTCCCTGGATGAATTGAATATTTTGAGCTATGAGCTTCGATCAAAATTTCTTCTTTCAGTTCTGGTGCTGCTGGAACCAAGATTCTTCCCTCGTACCGTAGTAATCCTTCGGTATCGACCTTGTATTTCGTATTGTTACCATCAACCATATTCTCTTTTATCTTTCCACATTCTTCATCTTGTAACTGAGCGTTTTTCACCTTGTCCAGTAAAGTTGGACCTGCTTCTAGATGAAATAGTCGTTCATCGGTTTCCTGTGGAAATTTGATTTCCAGTTCTAACTTTGTCATTGCTGAAATGAGCTCCTCCTGAGTTGTTATCAGCATTAATTTTTCCCGACCTTTCCTGCTTAAAGCATCTGCAACCACATTCGCTTTGCCCGGATGATAAAAGATCTCACAATCGTAATCCTTTATCAATTCCATCCATCTCCTCTGACGCATGTTCAGGTCCTTCTGATTGAAAATATACTTCAGACTTTTGTGGTCTGTGTAGATCTCACATTTCTCTCCATACAAATAATGTCTCCATATCTTGAGAGCAAATACCACTGCAGCCAATTCTAAATCATGAGTCGGGTAACCTTTCTCGTAATCCTTCAGTTGTCTTGATGCATAGGTAATAACTTTGCCGTTCTGCATAAGAACACAACCTAACCCTTTGTGTGAGGCATCACTATACACCACAAAATTTCCTGTATTATCTGGCAGGGTTAACACAGGTGCCATACTTAGCTTCTTCTTCAAATCTTGGAAGCTCTCTTCACATTTCTCCGTCCACACGAATTTCACAGCTTTTCGTGTCAAATTTGTTAACGGAGTGGCTATCTTAGAAAAATCTTGTATAAATCTTCTATAATAACCGGCCAGCCCCAAGAAACTCCTCACCTCCGAAGGTGTTCTTGGTTGTTCCCAATTGATTTCAGCTTCCACTTTCGATGGATCTACTGAAATCACATCTTTGTCAATCACATGACCCAAAAATTGTACACGGTCGAGCCAAAATTTACACTTAGTGAATTTCGCGTACAACTTTTCCTTTCTTAGTGTCTCCAATGTCAGACGTAAATGTTCCACGTGTTCTTCTTGAGTTTTGGAATACACCAGAATGTCGTCGATAAACACCACTACGAACTTGTCTAAAAATGGTTTAAATACCCTGTTCATCAAATCCATGAACGCGGCAGGGGCATTTGTTAAACCAAAAGACATCACCAGAAACTCGTAATGTCCATACCGAGTTCTGAATGCCGTTCGTGGTATATCCTCCTTCCTCACTTTCAACTGGTGATACCCACTTCTCAAATCAATTTTCGAAAAGTATTTAGCACCCTTCAACTGGTCAAACAAGTCATCTATTCTTGGCAACGGGTATTTGTTTTTAATAGTGACTTTGTTTAACTCCCTGTAATCAATGCAAAGACGCATTGACCCGTCCTTCTTCTTCACGAATAAAACTGGCGCTCCCCACGGCGATACACTTGGTTGAATATACTTCTTGTCTAGCAGTTCTTGCAACTGTACCATCAGTTCCTTCATTTCTATCAGAGCCATTCTGTACGGAGCCTTTGATATCGGTGCTGTTCCCGGCACTAAGTCGATCACGAATTCAATTTCTCTGTCCGGCGGAAGTCCTAGCAAATCTTCTAGAAACACGTCTTCGAATTCTCTCACTACCAGTATTTCTTCTAATTTCACACCTTTCTTCTGAGTATCGACTATGTAAGCTAAATAGCCCACACAACCTTGACTCAACAACTTCTTGGCCTGCATAGTCGTCAGACATTTCATTTGTCTTGGCGACTTGCTATCATAAAATACTACCTTTGACGGAGTCATAAGGTTTACACACTTCTTTTGGCAGTCAATTACTGCTCCATAATTGAACAACCAATCCATTCCCAAAATTACATCAAATTCCCCGAGTCTAATCGAAATCAAATCTACTAACAAGATATTCCCCTTAATGTTTACCCTACAGTTCTTGTAAACGAACCTAACAGGGATTATTTCCTTATTCGCAATTTCTATGTTCAAAGGAAAATTCAGTTCTTCTCTAGGCAATTCTAACCTCTTGGCAAATTCATCAGATATAAACGAGCAAGTAGCACCCGAATCAAATAATACATATGCATTAATATCATTGATTGGGATAATACCTGACACCACATCTTTTGATTGCACAGCATCTTGCACAGTCATGTTGAAGGTTCTGGCTGTGGGTTTGTTTGATGCTGCAGGTCCTGTAATAGCCCACGTACCTCCATTGTTACCTCCTCCATTGTTTCTGGTTGTCCCTCCCTCCTTCTTCTTAGGGCATTCACAAGCAAAATGATCCTTGGATCCGCACGTGAAGCACGCCTTCTTCTTTGGTTGAGTGCAATTTGGGGCGATGTGACCCTCCTGGCCACAATTGTAGCAAACTCGTTTTCCCATCAAGCACGCACCCTTGTGAAATTTCCCGCATGTCGCACATGCTTCAAACTTTTTGTTTTGCTGGTTACCCTGCTGGTTTCTAGCTCCCCTGTTCCCATTCCACTTCCTCTTCAAGCTGTTGATGTTGCTGTTGTTATTTCCACTGCTGCCACCTCCATTCTTCATTTCATTCTCATTCTTCTTCTTCTTTTGTTCCTGGTTGAATTTGGTCACCGCCTCTCCTCCACCTTCAGCGAGTATTGCTTTCTCCATTACTGCTGCAAATGTCTTCAACTGGAACAGGGAAACCCTACTGTACAGCCAGGGCTTCAGTCCCTGTTCAAACCTCTTCGCTTTGCGTTCGTCTGTGCTAACCTGATATGGCGCAAACCTCGCCAACTCTTTGAATTTTGCAGCATACTCGGATACCGTCATCGTCCCTTGCTTCAGCTCCAGAAACTGTACTTACAGCTGACTCTTTGAACTCTCCGGGAAACAGGTCTCGAAGAACAGTTCCTTGAACCTATCCCAGGTCATCACTCCTGGCCCTTCCCGAGTTTTATTGGCTTGCCACCAATAACTAGCTTCTGCTTTCAACATGAAAGTTGCGAAAGCAGTCTTCTGCTCATCCCCTACCCTAGCGACATCGAACACCTTCTCTATTTCCATAATCCAGGTTTGTGCCTCGACCGGATTCATTGACCCACGAAATTCAGGTGGTCCGACCGCCTTAAACTCCTTAAACGTTGTGCCTTGGTTTTGAGGTTGATTCTGCAACGCTCCTGTCAATAGTGCCACTAGTTGTTGAACGGGATTCGCATCAACATTGTCATTAGCTTCTTCGGTGGTTCTCTGTCGTGTTGGTTGATGTCTGGGAGGTATTTTCTGTTAAAGAAAACATCTATTAGACCATTACTCAACTTCTTTACGTATTTCTAATTAATTTGCCTCAACAAAGAAATAATCACATAGCACATAACACTTTGAATAAAATAATAACCTTTATTTATTCATAACTTTTTGAAAACATAACACAATAGCATCTCTGCTATCTACATCCTTTCCTGAACTACAAAAGTTTCAGGACAACGCCATTATTATCATATCCCATGGTTACTTAACACTAGGGATTTACACATTATTTAATACATATTACGTGCATTACAGGCACACTTTCTACGATGATCTATTAAGATACTTCTTAGCCCTATCACGTTCTTCCTCCATGACTCGAAACATCGTTCTTCGATCTAACACAAATGATGGCAGCGTCTCGAACTGAATCGGATATCCCATAACTCGATCTTGAGCTTGATTAATTGCGGTGTCGAATACTTTGTCCATTTCTTCCATCTTCATCCTTTTTGCCTGTGAACTCCTTACTGCTCTTCCAGTTCGTTGATAAGCTTCTTCGTATGCATCTTCAGCTCTTGCCCTCTTAGCCGCTTCTTCTCTCAGCCTGCTCTTCAGTTCAGCAACCATCTCGATCAATTGTTCCTTCTCTCCTTTAGTCTGTGTTAGTTTCTCCTCGACGTTTGTCAGTCGTTCATCACGATCCTGGATCTCGCCGTCTTTTTGTGTAATTGTAGTCTGTTGTTCAGCTACTATCTCCTGTAACTCCTCAACTATATCCTGAAGTTCCACGTTACGGTCATGCACTTCATCATATACACGGCCAACTATCGAGTTAAGCGGAATCCTTTCCTCCTCATCCTCGCCATCCTCATTCTCCTGCGGTAACTCAATGGGATCCTCCTCGTCTGTCTCCACATCATCATCCTCATCCTCAACTACTGTGACCAACGGGGCTGACTCCCGTGGCAGTAGTTGTTCCCAAACTACCTGAATGTCGCGAGGCTCCTCCTCTATAGGCATTGAGGTCCCTCCTCCCTAGTCTGACTAGATTCTCCGACATTAGTCATCCTGACAACAAAATTTTAAAGTTTTAGTTATTAATCATTCTACTTGACACTCGCGAGCACATAAGTTATAAACACATAAGCACATAAGTGTTTTATTACTTCTTTCTTAAAACTCGATAAGAGTTAACTCCACTATCTTTTCAAAAGGTTACTTCCTAAGGCTTTTTCCCCCACCTAAGGTTCATAACCTAAAGCTCTGATACCAACCTGTGACACCCCCAAATCCTGGTACTTCATTTCCTCAAGATTTGGTGTTCACGTAATCAAAACATTCATTACTAACTACCCAATTGATAAAATTGAATAAATAAAACCTGCCCATACAGGATTAAACTTAAATAAAAATCTCCCAGGTTATCTAACCTTTACAAACATTCATCAAGCATTCATTCATGCGGAAAATAAATTAATATAAACTTCTTTACAATCTTTAAACAAAGTCTAAAAATAATCTGTTCAATCTATTACAGGTCTTCAGCATTGTTTCATCTTTCCCTTCCCTTTACTGGTGCTAGGTACATCACCAGTTTCAACCTTAGCTGTAAGAAATTTTACAGGCAAGAGTGAGCAAACAAGGCCCACTTGAAATAACAATAAGTAAATCAGTTAACTTTCCATCATGTACCAACATTAGGTTTAATAGAACTGAACAATAAATTCTATTACTTTTTAAAAACTTTAATCAATTACTGAGGGTCTAATGACCATGAATCAGGTCCACAGTTATAAGTAATTTTTCAACTTAAACTTTAACAGTCATAAGACTATAAGGACTTCACGTACTTAGGGGGATCAACCCTTCGTACAATGTATTGTGCACAATCATTTCAACACTAAGCGTAACCTCTTATAAAAGAGTTGTTCTTCTCAGTATTTAGAATACAAGTCCGTACCAAAGTGAGTTTGGTTTGGATACATCACGGGGTAATTTAGAATTCAACGGTAATCAACTAAGGGTTAGTTGATTACAAACAACATAACTGTATACTATGGAATAATCATAGTTGAATTGATATTTATAAACTAACATCATGCTTTAGGAATAATTTAATAGCATAATCATAGAATAATCATAACATGCATCCTCATAAACCAATAGATACACGAGCTTAATCAACAATAAACAATCTAACTCTACGAAAGTGTAAAGTTAGCAATTTGTACAATTGAACTGGAATTAAAGCGATAATGTGTTTAACGAATTCAAACTTGCACAATGAAGTTTTGAGTTAGAGAACTTGCATAAGTATAACATAACAGTGCAAAGTAACCTTGCTGAATAATAAAGTAGAAAGGGTTAGGGAACTTGCCTCGTGTGTAGGTTAAACAATTACTATTCACGTTCACCCCAAGTCCTACACATACCATATGCATTGACAATACACATTAGTTACACTAACATTACCTTTATGAGTTCTTTTATTACTCTTAGTATAGCTACTAACTAAGTTTAAGTTTAAACAACACATCTTTCATGAATATTACTTTTTAGCTTTATTACAACTACTTAAATGATCATGCCATTGCACCACATGTACATTAATAACTTGATACAACATCCTAATATATGTCCAACATATTATCATTAAGTTATACTAATACCCAAAGGGTTGCACTTGCATTCGTGCATCCCGACGCCCTCCGATTGGCTCCAAATACACAACTGTCCTAAATATGGGCATTTTGACTACTGTTACATACCTCAAATTAAAAAACTTAAAGAATTAAAGTTGTAGGTCTACTCGTCCTCTTTCCGAATCATCTTGAATTACCTAAATCGGAGTTCGTATGAAAAAGTTATGGCCGTTTTACTACAGGAGGCCAAAACTGCCCAACTAGGCCACTTTTCCGGCGCCGGGGCGCGGAACAGTGGCGCTGGGGCGCGAGCATCGGCGCTGGGGCGCGAGCTACGGCCCATTTTGGCGCTGGGGCGCGAAAATTGGCGCCAGGATGCGAAAATTGGCGCTGGGGCGTGAATTTTGATGGTGGGGCGCCGAAACTCAGAGAAACCAACCACGAAGAACAGAGTCAAAACTACTGTCTTAATTTCTTAACAACAATTCACCCCAACAACATGTATAAATAATATAACTTACACATAATTGCTATCAATCATCCATATATCCATCACCAATCATTAATTATCAATACCAAAAACTAATTCTTTGAAACACTGTGTTTTAAAGTAAAAATCCATTGATGAAATATAAATTACAGTGAACGAAAATTTCCACTGTTATCAACAAATTTTGATTCCTTTGAAATACAACTATACCAACATAACAAATTAACATGTATAGTTCAATTCCTCAGTTAGCATACAATTTATAGAATCACATACAAATACTAAATTAACACAACTTAAACCATAATTTTAGAAAATTAAATACTAGAATAACATATTTTAAAACCCAAAAACTCCATTTTTGATATTTTTCATAAAAATCAACACTGTGATTTTGTTATTCAACCAAAACAGAAATTTCAAAGCATCATAATTATGTTTTTACATCCTCTAACAATTCTAACAATCAATTTATCCATTTAACAACAATTAAAACCTTAATTTCTATTTTAAAATAGCCATATTCATACATATTGTCATATGAACACTCTGTAATATATTTTCTTCCACAAAACACATATATGCATGAACTAATTTCTCTATAATCATATATAAGTTCATAGAACAACCATATAATCAATAATCATGCCAAACCATATACATAACAACAATTTATCTTTTATAAAATTTTCACAGAGACTTTTTGGGAAGAAAAAAAAAACTTTTAGAGCTTACAAAAGAAAAGATGGCCTACCTTGGATTATGAAGAAGATGATACTCTACTCTTTGATTATCAAGCCTTTTCTCCAAAACCTGAAAAACAACTCTCAATTCTCTCAAAATCCTCTCAAACCTTTCTCTGTGTTCTTCTTCTTCTCTATTTTCCTTCTTCTGAACTCTTTTCTCTCTCTAACATACGTACTAAAATATAACGTATATAATTATAATTATAATAATTGTATATTATAAATATAATATATATAACTGACATCAGTTAAAGGTTTTGAAAATCAAAAGCCATAAGGCTTGTTTGGTTAGTCTAAATAAAATAACTCATTAATCTTTATGCCTTGTTTGGTAAAACTCAATTAGATAAAGAGTTATTATGCCATAAGACATGTTTGGTAAAACCACATTAAACTCTTTTAATTTATTTTGGTAACTCCTATATAGCAAGGTTATTAGTCACACCTTTATTAAATTAATAAATCAATTAAACGTTAATCTATTAAATTACTTTAATACATAAACAATTATAATTCTTTTTACAATTATAATTTCATTTAATCAACTAACATTTCAAACTACAATTTCTCATTTAAATATTATTATTTATTTAAAATCATTATAAGCTCTCTAGCTTATTAAATTAAACTCCATTATTATAAAATCTCATAATAATTAATTTATTTAGCTCCTTAATTATTTACTCAATAAATAATTAATTAAATCACATCAACTCAAATTGCCATATAATTCAATAAATATTTAATATTGCCAATAAATATTTAATATTTAATTATTTATTCAACAAATAATTAAATAAACCACATCACTCAAATTGAACAATTATTTATTCAACAATAACATATCCAATAAATATTTATATAAATCAATAAATATTTATAACTTACATTTAAAAAAATATGGAATGTTACATTGACACCTTACTGAAAACCCAAGGCTTTAGTCCTTGTTCAAATCTTTTGGCCTTTCTTTCGTTAGTGTGTACTTGGTACGGGGCAAACCTTGCCAACTCATCGAATTTAGCCGCGTATTCAGGTACGCTCATGTTTCCTTGCTTCAGTTCCAAAAATTGAATTTCTATCTGATTCTGCGAACTAGTTGGGAAGTACATTTCGAAAAATATTTTTTTAAATCTCTCCCACATAATTACACCTTCACCTCCTCGCACTTTGTTTGCTTGCCATTAGTAGCTAACCTCAGACTTCAGCATAAACGTTGCGAAAGCGGTCTTCTGGTCTTCTCTAACCCTAGCAACGTCGAATACTTTCTCCATCTCCATGACCCACGTTTGAGCCTCGATTGGGTTCCTGGAACCTTTGAACTCTGGCGTTCCCACCGCCTTGAAGTCTTTAAACGTTGTGTTTGGTGTAGCTTGAGGTTGATTGTTCATTGCACCCGTCAGTAAGTTCACCAACTGCTGAACAGGATTAGCGTTGGCGTTATTGTTATTATTGGTTGACTCTTCTTGAGCCAGTTGACGCTGTTATCTCCTCCTTGGCGGCATATTTCTGATAAAATAAACGCTTATTAGAACTTTATTTATTTCTCTAAATAGTTAAGGCATTACTCAACAATTTAACATACTCATTTATCACATCATCTCAAAAAACTTAATATATTTATTTCAACTCAAAGTTTTAACATCAAACTATAGCATAACTGCTATTTACATCAACTATCCTGGAATAAATAATCCACATGACTTAAAATATTAACATATTCCTTCGTTCATAAACACATCGGAATTTACATATAAAAAAAAACTAATTAAGACTTTCACATAATTAAACGGATTCTAATCCTATCTATCAAGGTGCTGAATAGCCTTGTCACGCTCCTCATCCATGATACGAGACATCATCCTGCGATCCAACATATACGACGGAAGTCCTTCGAACTAGATGGGGTATCTCAAAACTCGTTCCTAAGCCTCATCTATTGCATGATTAAGTGTGGAGTATGTCTCTTCAAGCTTTACCTTCTTTGCACGACTATCATCTTCTGCACGATCAACTCGACGTGATTCTCTTACCCATCATTCCTCTGCTATTTTCAGTCTTTCGGAGGTTCCTTTCAATTCTTTTTTCAGCTTCTCTATTTCCTCGGTCTTATCTTCGGTTTGACCCTTTTCATGGACCAAATCCCATTCTACATTTCCCAATCGTGAGTGAAGAGTCAAAATCTCCCTCTCCTTCTCCTCTAAAGTAGACTGCTGAATAGTCGCTCGCTCAGCCAATTCCTGAACCTCGTCCTGTAACTCAACGTTATGGTCGTATAACGTGTCATACATCTACGCATCAACGGTGTACCGCGGTAACTCCTCTTCTTCCTCTTCCTCATCAAACTCCTCCTCAAGATCCTCCTCAGGATCAGTCTCGGGCTCATGCTCCTGACCAACAATAGTGATCAATGGAGATGACTCCCTCTGAACTAACTGTTCCCTAACAACATGTATGTCTCGGGGCTCCTCCTCTGTAGGTACTATAGGTAATCGAGGTTCTTCCTCCCCAGCTTGACTAGCTTCTCCAATATTCGTCATCCTAACAACAAAATTTTAAGTTTTAGTTACTAAGTTGTACTAACGAGCACATAAATTAACACATAAACACATAATGTATTTTATTATCTTCAATGAAATACCAAAAATTCATTTCTTAAAACTCGATAAGAGTTTTTCTTTACTATCTTCTTTTTATAAGGTTACTACCTAAGGTTATTCCCCAACCTAAGGTTCATAACATACAGCTTTGATACCAACTTGTGCCCCAAATTCCGTACTTCCAGTTCCACGGGATTTGGTGTTCACGATACAAATATCATCTATCTATCTACCCACAATAATGCAAACCATGCAATAATAGAAATAAAATCTTCCCCATAAGGGTTACAACATCTGAATAATAATAATACAATCCCAGGTTAAACTAACCTTAAACATCTGTGCGGAAGTATAAATAAAGAAGTTTTAAACAAATACATCGTATAAAATAACAAGTCATATCAACTAACAAGTCTCCATCATTTGCTAACTTTGTCCTTCCCCTTACTAGTGGAAGGTTTGTCAGCTCTTTCGTTCTTAACTGCAATGTTATTATTAAGCAAGAGTGAGCACAAATGCCCACAAGTATAAAAATGAAATAACAGTATAGTAACATGCGAATAAATCAAAGACATCTGAATAAAAGCTCAACTTTTGAATCAAGAGTGAATAACAAGAATCAAAAGAATTCTGAGGGTTATAAGACCTTGAACTATGTCCTAGGTTAACAAGGGTTATACTTGAAACCTTTAACAGTCATAAGACTATGGACCTTCTTCTCGTACTTAGGGAGATCAGCCCTTAGTACCATATTGTGCACAATATCTTAACGCTAAGCGTAAATAATCCCCTATACAGGGTTGTTCATCTCAGTTTGACATTCGAGTCCGCACCAAAGGAAGTTTGGTTTGGATAATTCTTCAAGGGTTCTGAAATTTAGAACGCTCATCAACTATGGGCTAGTTGAATCATTAAGGTTTCACTAGTCTAATAAGGTTCAACAATAATGATATTCAATTTGAATAATAATCGCAAGAAGTATACAACTGAACAATTATTGTATAACTAAATCATACTTTGAAAAGACAATCAATCTCTAATAAATCATTTGAACTTGAATAATAGTAACGATATCTTATTCAAGGTAAATAATAAGCTTGAACAATAATGACAAATAGGGTTAGGGAACTTGCTCAAATTTAAGAGTTTAAGTTTAGGAAACTTGCCTCGTGCGTAGATTACACTTTAACTAAGCACGTTCTTTGAATTAAATACTACATACCATACATATACACAATACAAGTTATTTATAAATTAATTAATCAACGTAAACTCATTCTCGTTGTCTACTTTAATTATCGACTATACTTAGTAAATTTATCTCATTATCACATAATTTGTACTTCATGAATAATAATCTAGTTATGAATTCAATAATTTAAATAACATGTAATTATGTTATTTACATGTTTAAACAACTATTTTTATCATCATATTATTCTTCTATCATATTTGCATGTTCATTACATCAATTCACTAACACTTGTTAGACTTTAATATTTTAAAAATCTTATTTCTGAATTTTCTGGACACTGGCGCTCCGGCGTCACTGATACACGTGATCGTCGCGCTGCGGCGCGGTGGCACTGTGGCGCCGTGGCTCGAGTCTTGGTGCTGCGGTGTGGTGGCGCTGCGGCGCGGGATCTCAGTTCTAGAGTTGGCACCGCGGCGCGAGACTCCAGATTCTGTTTCCCAGTTCGCGAAGAACACAGAGTTCGGCGAATTACACATTTCATGGTCATTAAACTCACTAATTTAACATACCCACATCTTAATATTCACATATAATCATTACCCAACCTCTATAGAACCCATCTAAACACCCAATAACAGAATTAAATCATGTAAAATTGGACTGTTCTTGATGTTCTTGAAGTTAATGAACAAAATCATAAATTTAACACTATGAATTCATAATAACACCGAATCCGTTTGTTTAAGGCTTGGTCTCTTCGTATCAACATGCATAATAATGTAGGAGTGTAAAATTTAGGGATAATATACGATCACTACATAAAATTTCACGTATAAGGTCGCAAGGCCAAAACTCAAACTCTGTAATTTTGCAGCAATCATATACGACGTAAAATTATGAATTGATGATAAGGAATTATATACAATATATATTAAAACACATTAAAATGACATCTTAACACATATATGCACATAACTCTCACAATTTCAATTATAGAGACATAACAGAGGTTTTGAAAGCCATTTTTTAGAAAACTAAAAGACGTAACTTAAAAATTTGGGAAGAATGGATTACCCTTGAATACTCTGCTTAGATTACACAGGGTGACAAAAATTTCCAAATTCTCACACTTCTTCTCCTTTAATCACAGTATTCAAAATTTCTCTCAAAGTTCTCTAACTCTCTCTGAATTCTCACTGTTCTATGCCAGACTTAGAAAATAATAAGAGAAGAATAAAGAGAGAATACATATAATAATAGTTAGGCCAACTGACGCGTTGGTGGTCAGTTACCTAGTCATGGGTTAACTGGCCCCAACTCCCCTTAGTGCCATGTTTGGCTAGATTATCACAATACAAAACCATTTAATTTAATAAAGCTTTATCATATGGTTTAATTAATGTCACACCCAATTCAAATATCTTATTTAATTTAATATAATAATCTATCATAAATTCACATAATTATATAATTAATTTTCTCATTAATAAATAATGTCAATTTATTAAATCTCTAATTAATAATTAAATTAATTAAATAACATCATGCTTAATTAAATAATTCATTTAATTCAACAAGTTCACATAATTATATACTTGAATAATAATTATTCTCCACATTAATTTAATAAATGCAACACATAAAATTAAATTAATCTACCACAATTGCATCAATTAATTATTTAATCCAATAATTAAATCATCGAAAAATATTTATTTAATTCAATAAATATTAAAATAAATTACAAAATTCTCGTTCATCACAGATACAAACTAGAGAAGATAATCATCATCGAGGAGGATCCATGATGGAATATGTTATACATATCCTCAAACAGATAGAGCATTATCCCCACAGATCTCTTGTACACAAGAGGCACATCTTCGAAATCAAGTCTGTATCAAGGATTAAAGACTTTGGTGATAATTCCAACGTCAACATCCTAAAAGATTTGGATCACACATCCAATCTGGTCATCATTGCCAATTCTCGGTAGAAGCAACAGAGAGCCGGTAATCATCCCCAACATGTTGGACAACAACCCTACACACATGCATCACACATTTGCATCACGTTGCTGCACTTTGCATCATGTTTATCTTGTTACATTTCAAGTGTCTAGGATTCTTTATCCTATCCGTGCATTGCATTGCATGAATATGATAAAGAGGTGCATCTTTAGACACTCGAAATTTTTTGCACACCTGTTACTAACATTACAGGAGGGCAGATTCGTTTTTCAGAGATAACCCAGGAAGACAACTCATATCCAGTCCAGATACTGCCGGAAGTTCAGTCTCAACCCCGGAGCACACACCGGGAGTATCAGTTCTAACCTCGGAGATAACCCCGAGGCATGCACTTCCAATACCAAAAATTCCATTAGAGAAGACTGATCCATCTCGGAGATAAACTCGAGATATTCAGTATCAGTCCCAACACTAGGAGTAGCAGTTACCAACCTTGGAGATAACCCCAAGGAATGTAGTTTCGGAGATAACCCCGGAAATGCTTGTTTCAAATGCATGCAATCGGCTTAAACCTCGGCACTTACACCGAGGCACTCATTACAAGACCCGAAGATAATACCGGGAAGACATGCACACCTCAGATATGACACTGAGGACCTTCAACACTTGTAGCATTCCAATCTCAGAGATAAGCCTGAGCAACGTCTGCTTTATCAGTCCAAACCGACGATAACCCTGGTGAAGGACAAAGTCGTCATCTTGCCACCTTGACGCCACATCGCGCCGTCTCAACATTTCTTACATACATTTCTATACAGCAATGTCCCACAAGAACAAAGGAGGTCCAATCCCGAGTGACTATTACGCAGGGTAACAGATATAATTTGAAGCTTGAAGACCGGAGGGCATGGTCCCATCTTCCTGACTTCGTACAACCTCTAATCCCATGTCATTGCGTAACTCTAGACAACGGCGGTCCGAAATAGGTCTTACATACCTCAGTCGGATGCCCGGATTACAATTCTAAAAGTTCGAGTGGACATTACAGTACATGCGTGCACTTACTTCAAGACGGTGAGACCCACGAAGCCTATAGCAACCCGGCCAGCCGCAGGTACATTTGCGGCCTAGTCGCACGTACTCCTGCTGCTCCCCCCTCTATAAATAGAGGGCTTGGGGTGGCCATTTTGTAAAAGAAAAAGGCGAGGAAGCCCTGTCAAATTTCCTCTGTACTCACCATACACTGAGTGCTTTCTCATTTTAAACACTTGTGAGCTCATATACAACTACTTTTTGAACCGGCGGGAGTCGAGTGTTCATCCCTTTAAAGATATAGAAGTCTTCTTTGGCAGGCCACTGTAAGCCTTCTCACATACTTTAAAGCCTTTATCTTCTTCTTTGCACACACTATTCTTCACGTTGAGAGTCATGTTGCGTGTGTTTGCCCGGACTTCGGTCCGTGGTTTTATTTTAGTTTGTACATATATATATATATATATATATATATATATACATATATATATATATATATATATATACATTTAATCCCACCTGGAGTTTACTTCGTGGCGGTTGATCGTCTTTACAACTTTCTTTACTTTTCATCCTGCCTGGAGTTTACTCCGTGGTAGTTGATTGCTTTTACAGCTTTATTTACATTTTCGATCCCCCATGGGAGTGCTTCGTGGTGGCTGATCATGTCTGTATATATATATTTATAGCTTTTATATATATACCTGCTTACTGCTTTATTATCAATTACGACATCATGTGAGCGTAGGAATCATGTGATCACAAATTCATTCTACTGGATCTAGATTTGATTCCAATGATGGACATTTTCAGCTGTGAGCAGCTTGTAAATTTATTTTGTACATTATTTTCGCGACGATGCTTTGCATCTCGAAAATTAAAAACAATCAAGCCGAACATTTAATATAAAATGGGAGTGTAAAAGGTCTCAATTATTATTGAGCACAAGGGTTTGAAAAACCTCTTTTCTAAAACATCACTGCCATATCTTGTTTAAAACTAAATTTTTACACAAATTCAAACCCTGTGTATATAGGTGCAATCAAGGCCTCGCACTACTTCCTAATAATTGCACATTGATCCACACACACACACACATTCATTTAACAATTTCTTGAAAAGTGGCGGTCACCGTGGTAACACGGATTTTAGGGGGTGCCTAACACCTTCCCTCCGAATAATCAAGTCCCCAGACCCTAATGAATCTCGGTTTCACCGACCCGTTTAGCAGTGTCACATCACATGGTCAATGTGCAAACCTTTTCTCGATTATGTTGGTACAACCATATAAAAAACTAACTGGTGACTTTTAACAGTCCATCGTCGACATGATACATGTCGGACCTTTTTCACTTGTTTTTTCAAACAAATCTCACCTAACATGAGAATACCAAAGAACAAGTAACGGAAAGGGACAGATAAAAATTACGACATCGATAACAATCATGTATACAATGAAATATATGAGACCTGATGATGATCGGTCATATTCAGGAGAAGATCACTGTAAGATAGTGAAAAACATCTTAAAATACTTAATCGACACTAAGGATGTGATTAAAATTTATGGTGAGTCGAAATTAAAACTAGAGGGCTTAACAGACTCAAGTTTTTTCATACAGACCAAAACGACAAAAAAATTCACTTCAAGATAAAGGGTTACCTTGAACAGTGGTGCAGTGAATTGGAATGGTTTCAAATAGCAAAAAGTTGTTGGTTTAATGATAAAGACAAAGTATATAGATAAATGAAGCTGTAAGTTGACTATTTGGATGAAAACTTCATTACATAACTAGGAATAGTTCCTAAGTCTCATCTTGAATCTAAACATGTATTGTTGCACTTTCATTTGATTATAGGAATCATTAAAAGATGGGAAATCACTATAGATATAGTGGACTCTCAAGAACAACATTACATATCCATTAACTAAAGCTTATCCAACAGTAGGATAATCTTTACTTAGAGAAGAAGGGTATGAAATATCATGGTGATTTGCTTTAGTACAAGTGGGAGATTGAAAGTAGTATGCACACAAATCAATCATGTTTTATGATAAAGCATATACTTTGTAACAATCTTATTTATTTATTAATAAAAAGTATTAATTTATTAAAGGCTTTTAATTATCTAAATGATGCTGCTTTATAATATGTGATAAACCTATAGTTTTAAGCAATGCTTTTAGAATAATGATGATGATCATTCTAATGAGATCTAAATTCTTAGAAAGCTTAAAACTAAAATAGTTTCCAATCGTTGGATTACTAAATTGGGGATTAGTGAATCTGGATAGATCGGTACATATGTTGCTTGTCCATTGGATGAGGATGATTGATCTCATGATCATTTGTGTGGAGACACTAAAGTAAGTGTGTAGGTGCTTATTGGAGAATAAGTACACTGAACGTGGCTCGCTAAGGAATACATAATAGAGTTTTACTTGCATGTCAATAGGAATTCTTGTAGTGATAGTAGTAGAAGTGATCCTTGGACTTGAGATCATCATAGTATCTTGTGTATGATGAGTTATACTTTAACTTATTTCTTAAGAACCTTAGAGTATATCAAAAGGTATGCTTGGGTGTAATAAGTTATACATGAAGATAATGTATGATCAAAAAAGAATCTATAGCTTCTAGTAAAAAAAATGAAATATCATATGTGATTCGATAAATGACAACTCAGTAGTCCTTAGCCAAGGCAGAATGAAATTATAAAGGAGTTTCTAATTTACATTATTTGGTATTGTGCATTTTAGAGTCGAAATACATATAATTAAATAAAATAAGACTTGACAGTAATTCCATGTCTTATATTTAATTGGGACATTGTATGGTGAATGTATTGAATTGTACGGTAACTATTTACTCAAAGGTTCTTTTATGATTAATGTTGAAATCTATATTATCTAAAAAGTCGTTAATCGCTAGGAAGGCTTATCCCTATTGTAGAATAAATATTATTTATTTAAATAAATTAATAGTTTAATTTATTTATTTAAATAATATTAGAATTGTTCTAATTGATTTATTCACAACTGGTTTAATATGGAGAATATAAAGGGTCACACCATAAAAGGAATAATAATTATTGAAGAAGCAAATGACATAATCGTAATAATAAATTAAGTATATTTAATTTAATCTATGGTGATTGAATAAATTAAATAGCTTAATATTTATTATTTAATATAATAATATATTTTGGAAATATTAAATATAAATTAATAAGAGGAGTCTTATTATTATTATTACTATTATTATTATTTAATTTCTAAAGGAGTTTGAGAGTTAATTAAAAAAAGTACTCTCATATATCCTAATAAGATTAAGAGGCTAATTAATTAAAAGAGTTTAATTAATTATTCCTAATAAGATTGTGAGCATAATTAATTAAAAGAGTTTAATTAATTAAAATAAAACTCAATTCCTTAATTGTTAAGGAGGGTTGCCCAAATCTATAAATAAGAGGAGTCTTATTATGGGTGAGGGTGGTTAACACTTTCACATAACACGTGAATATGTAATAATAATAGTTAGAAGAGTACACCCTTTTCTATGAGTGATAGAAAAACTAGGGTTTTGCCAACTACCCATTTTCTTGAATCCTTCTTCTTCCTTGTTGGATCACCTCTAGAGGCCAAACACTTGGGTGGCTAACATTGATCAAAGGAAGGAACCAAATTCGGTGGATTCAAGTTGAACGCGAAAAGGATTTGGAGGTGAACTTGTACCTGAGGAAGCTCGAATCTTCAAGGGTATGATTCCTGTTCTTTATCTTTCCGTTTAATTAATAATTGTGCATAAAGGATGATCCGGGTATATGGTTTGTAAAATTTTAAAACTCTATTTTATAACGTTTTCGCTTATTTTGTGCAATTTGATTACGTTCATGAATATTACAAACCTAACAATGCAAACCTGGATAACTCCGCGAACTTAGCCTTATACTAGGACACAATCATGTTGTTCTATTCCAGTCTAATAAACTCTACCTCCTTCATATGACGAATACTTTAAGGAAAGTACTTGTCATTGAACAGTTTTTGGAACGCTTCCCAAGACATATTGAGTGCGGCTGGCTGGGTATGCTTCACAGATTCCCACTAGTAATCTGCCTCACCACGGAACACAAAGGTGGCGAATGGAACCTTCTGTTCCTCCGTGCATCCCAAGACATCAAATATCTTGGTAATTTTCTTAACCCACATTTCTGCCTTAATCGGATTCGGCTTTTCCAAAAACTCTGGTGGTCCCAACTCTTTGAACTGCTTGGTTGTGACAAGCCGCGCGTTGCTATTATTTTCACCCATATTTTGTACAGGAGTCTCCCTCGTCTGATTTTGCATGAACTGCAAAAAGCTTCTAAACATCACATCATTCATCGTTTGATCGGTGGTGTTGTTTACAGGAGGAACATTGTCGTTCTGTTGCACGTTCTCCTGGTTGGTGATTAATGGCGTCTCCACTGTCTCATTCACTCCATTATTAACATTTTCAGCTAGCATTCTCAAATAATGCCATAAAACAAGGGTTAATTAAAGAAATTGACATTCCACATATTATCCCTATATTATGACCGACCAATTAAACACAAATAAGCTTAGGTAGGACACACTAGCGAAGGATTTACTCGTCACTCCCTTCCTAGTTCTAACCATAGATCTCTATTAGAGATCATATCCCTAAGCTCTGATACCAATTGTGATGCCCCCAAAATAGGTACACACAACCCATTCTGAGTCGCCAAATACATGGTACAGGAAATAACTACAACTTCATTATTACAATGTTCGTGTAAAATACGACAACACATATACTGTGAGTTTAAATAAAAATATTATCTTCTAAATAATATCCAAACTCAAATATGTCCTCATTATAATTATTGATACACTATTTTACAAAATAGTGAGGACTGTTAAAACAACTGCCTTGAAACATCACTCCACACCTCGACTAGTTTTCGCTATATTTCCGACTCCTGAGAAGAAAAATGGAACAAAAAAGAAAAGGGTGAGCTCAACTAGCCCAGTAAAGAATACTATGACTAAGATAATGTAGAACAAATTATCGTTAGCCCTCAATAAATCAGATAAAATATAATGAACAACAAGTTTTAGATCAATAATTACAGCGAAAATAACAATCCATTAGAAGAGTCAAGTAGAACATGAAATCTACTATCTTCTATGATTTTAAAAAGTCCATCATTAATATTTTATCCCTATGACATCAATCAATATACATTTTGAATCAAATATTCATCTTTGCACAATGGGCCAAAGATATTCATTTATATCAGTAATTGGTCATGTTTATCTCAACACCTATCCATCTTTGCACTACGGGCCAAATATATTCATCAAGTAATCATTCATCTTTGCACTACAGACCAAAGATATTCAGTTATATCACCATTTAGGATTGAGGATGATGAAAAATATTTTAAAGAAAATGAATCTAGTGAGATAAAAGGACAAAGATTAGGGATTCATACTTCAGTTTATCCAAGTTTAAAAATACTCCATAATAATCAATTGTGGAGCAAAATTCAAGAATTAAGATCAAAACATGGATACAATCAAAGATAGTAACCATAATACACAACTTGGACCAAGAAAAGAAAATTTAATTTTTCTATGAATAGTACTGTATTCATGAATAGTGTCGTATACGTGAATAGTGTCATATACGTGAATAGTAACTCCGACACGAAAAGGTAACAATTTCACAATAAAAATCATACTTCGTGAATAGTACTCAGGAATAGTATTGTATTCGTGAATAGTGCCATATACGTAAATAGTAACCTCGACATAAAAAGGTAAAAATTTCATAATAAAATTCATACCAATATTTTGGTATAATGATATTGAAAGAAATAACATCATTTACGAAGAAAATAACATCCCTTACCTCAAAAGACAAGTACTTCTCACTTAAATATTGGATAGAATGCTGAAGAAAACTTGCACTGAAGAGTAACAATTAAAGTATTTAAATACTCACAAAAATACGCTCGATATTATAGAGAGAGAAAACTTCTGATTCTTGTGTGATTTTCAATTATAACTAAGCACCCTATTTATAGGAAATGCTTAGCACACCAGGATTGACAAAATCCCTACGGTGGCTTCTACGCAACCCTTCTTTGAAAAATGAACACACCACTTTTGAAATAATTCTCAGCACATTTCACACCAACAAAGGACAAGAGTTGGGCCCACCCATTCTAGAAAATCTCCACCAAAATATTTTAAATTTAAACAATATTCATAAACTTCAATAATTCATAATAAATAGCTTTTTTATCAGAAAAATATGAACCTTATGTCCATTTCATAGGAAATTTAATTCTCTACAACTTTGTAGAAGAAAGTTTTTCCAAATTCCAAACAGAAAATGACCGAAATCCACATACGGATGATTTTTAATACCTCGATTCCGACAAAATACTGATAAAATACCTCAGCATTATTTCCTTCATTTATATCCGCATAAAATAAATATTTCATTATCATATAAATCAATAATTAATTATTCACAGAATCACAATAATGACAACCAGATCGTTCCTAGGAAAGATGGGACTTTCCGATAAGAATTTCTCCTTATTGGCACGCAATTAGGTGACCAAACCCCTTTTCTAGACAGAACTTCTTTAGACATTGCCAATAATGTAATCTAATAATATTATTCAAATAATATGAATTATTGGTCTAATAATGAGAAATATTGGGCAGTGACAATTATTGAATCAATAATATAAAATATCAACGTAGCAATTATTGAATCAATAAAATAAAATATTGAACAGTAATTACTATAACAATTATTGAGTAGTGACTTCTTACATAAGAATCAATAATCCAAAAAAATATTATGCAATACAGTGTGCTACTGTATAACTACGCGTATTACTGTACTTTAACCACCGGGTATTCCAACAGTGTTAACGGAAACAAGTACGCCGTTATTTATAAAAAAATCAAATTTGTCGTTTTCTTCATCTGAAAGTTTTTCGTTATGGGGCCCACAAATGGCTGCGCCATCGTACAAATATTTCCCGACAACAAGAATATTCCACGACCAAACGAATATTCTCCGACAACAATGAATATTTTATAATCACTTGCTTATTTAAAATATTTGTGCATTTTACCCATAATTAACCATATTAATCAAATCAACCCCTTATAATTTCAAAATAATGAATAGAGGAAATTCAATTTTATTTATAAAAAGTTGGGGTCATACACAAGAAGGTGGCAATGACAAAAAAACCCTAGCTTTGCAATTCTTTAAATAACAGCCCTAACTCAGTCCAAACCCACAAAATTTCTAAGCCTATAAACTTATATATCATACCTAAACAAGCCTTGGTGATAGCAAGAACATAATCAGAAGCCAGAAATCAAAATCAAGTAAGAAAAAGGTACAAACCCTAATTTAAACCTAGATCTTTGATGCTATGTTTAATTTGTAGTTTAGTTATCTAGATATATGTAATAATATGTTAGTAAGTATGCGAAGTTGATAGAACATATTTTTATAACATCTAAATTCATCAAAATATTGTTTTAAGCAATCTGGAAATTCTGGAAAAATAGGTCTGACAATCAAATGTCAGATCCTATAGATCCTTGTATGTTAATATATAGGTCTGTTAATTGTATGCTAGTTGTAGTATTACATGAGGTTATTGATTTGGAAAAGAAAACATGTCTATTAGATTCATATATTGCAAAATATAAGTGGTCAAAAGTTGTTGACCGACTACGAAGTTCTGATTTCTGGGTTACCCAGAAATCTCAAGAACAGGTTGAGCCGGTTACTTTGACCAACCATTAAATTGCTTTCTGTTTGTTGTTAGGATGTCTAAGTGTTATGAAATGATACACTGACATACATACTACATATCTATGACACTCAAACTCTTAATTTTTTCATAGGATTATTATAATTAATGGTCAAATATCGTTGACCGAGCATGATTGCGTTTTCTGGAAAACCTAGAAAACTGAAGAACACCAAGAACATCATCTGGCTGCACTTTGACAAACATAAATGTGTAACATATATGTACCTTGATATATAGACTACATATTACAATAATAAAAATACACATCTGTCACACGGATTGAAAGATATAGAAGTCGCAATATCGTTGACCGATCATGACCACTGTTCTGGGTTACCCAGAAACCCAAGAACAACTCTTACAGTGACTTTGAGTCTGTATAACTTTTTGTTATATGAAAGTTAAAGCCTAATATTAGTATGTTGTTGTACTACTACATGAGTACTACAACACCTATACACTTACAAACCCATAATCATCATCAGTAAAGAATTAAGCTAATATCAAAGTGACCTCTAAGCTATAATCAAACTGATTCCTAGAAAATGAAGAACACCTATAGCAACACTTTCTGTCGCTATAGGGCTTTAGCGACAGATAATATATATAAATTTAATAAATAAATTAATAAAATTAGAAATAATTGATAAATAAATATAAATAATTATAAAAATCATTTTAAGTTGTAATAATTAACTTTTAATATTTTTACATAAATTCAATAAATATTTTATTTATTTAAATATTATTAATAATTAAGTTATTATTAAATTAATTAGAATAATTATTTATAAATAATAAATAATTATTGAAAATGTTATTAATGGTTTAAAAATTATATAAAATAGTTATAAATTATTTAAAAATAATAAAAAATATTTTTATAATATTCTATGTAAATATTAATTATTTAGAAATAGAAATAAATGATTTAAAAATCCTTTAATGGATAAATAAATATCTAAAAATTATTATAAGCTTTCAGAAATTATTATAAAAGGTATACAAAGTATATAAGAATATAATAAAGCTTATACAATAAGTTTAACCATGATATTAGTTTATTAATTATCGTGTAAAGTTTTAGGACACCAAAATCATATCAAACTTTAAACGATCGTAAATAGTTTGTGTATTTGAGTATTGTTATTAATACTAATGTGTTAGACATATATGTTTGAACGTCTTAGGTGTTTATAGATGAATCGAGTAACATTGTTTAATCAATTTTTGCTCATGCAAGTTTAGTAAACCCTAATTTATTACATACACAAGTCTTCTAAACTTATTTAATTACGCAAGCTCTCAAACCCTGCTTATTCGTTGAATAAGATTTCTATCTTGATTTGCTTTTGATATATTATTCCAAACCTAACTTGATTGTCAATTATTGCAAAGTTATCGCTATAGCTTCAGCATAACTAAGAAATGAAATATTTATGCATATGTTATTGTTTATTGAGCATAAACTATTGTGTCAAACCAAATTGCTTTGGTAAGACATCCTATATTGAGTTGTAAATCCTATAAGGGAAAAAAATTGTGTGTCAGTATATCTGACACTTAGGGCACGTGGGCACGATTAGCATGATATGCATTCTCCTAGGATGTTGAATAGGTTGATCCCATGTCTCACATCTGAACAAGATTTCTAAGTCTTCGTGATTGACAGAAATAATAAAAAGTCTAGAAATGGTTGAAATATAAAAATTCCAGAAATGGTAAACAACACTCAATTGAGAAAAGTTTTGAATTGTTATACTTCTTCAAATCCTATATTGTGTTATAAATATAAAACCTGTTGAGCATGTCATAGCTCATTCTTGCAAACCATTCCCTTTGCAGTATTAGATGGTAACCCTGGCACATCTGGAATGAACAATGGGAAGCGACAATGCTTAGATTAGTTTAAATTACTGTCTAGGCGAATGTTAAACTTTTGTAATAAGAAATTCTTTATGAAGAATCATGTAATCGAACCTTTATATATATGATATACTATCATCCTTTATTTCTGCAATCGTGTTTCCTTTACATAAATAGATGTAACTAGAACTTTTGAATTATTTTGAGATCCTTTAGAACTATACATCTAAGTGAGGGTATTAGTAATACGGACTGTTCATGTTATTGTCGATACTCTAAATTTCAGATAGATAGGCACTATCGATACGATAGGGTAATCCGCAAGATATAGACTATACATCTGAGTGAGGGTATTAGTAATATGGACTGTTTATGTTATTATTGGTACTCTGAATTTCGGATAGATAGACACTATTCGTAAATACAGTCTATACATCCAAGTGAGGGTATCCAAACATAGCAATAGTTCTACAGTGAATTATTATCTATTATGGGATACTATAAACATTGGATCTGTGGGAATTGTATCTTGTTATATATCTATAGTAGTTCGGTTATATATAAGCATTGAATCGGATACCGTGGGTGTATAGATTTGGATGTGATATATTAATTGATTAGTTGTGAACACCAGATCGGATACCGTGGGAGTATAAATCTGGGGGCGTCATAATAAACGGTGCGCTGCAGTGCCGGTAGGTTTTCAAAACTGGCCAGCCGACGTTGTAGTGCCGCTTCAGAGTATAAACCTGGCGCTGCAGTGCCAGGACCGAATTTTTGAAAATGGGCTGAATCAGTGTTGTAACGCCTAAACCCAGTACATTTAGGGCGCTGCAACGTCGGTACCCAAAAAGGAATAAAACTATTTTTATTTATAAAATCTAATTTCTAATTCAAATAAAAGGATTTTTTAAATTAAAAATTATATTTCGTGTTTTTCCAAATATTCTAAATTAAAATAAAGTTGTTTATATTTTACTTAGAATATAATTTCATATTGATTAAATAAAGGTGTTTATTTTAAATCAAAATTGAAATTGATGCCAATTAAATTTGTCTATTAAATCGATATATATATATATATATATATATATATATATATATATATATATATATATATATATATATTAAATGTTTATTATTCATAAGATGAATGTTTTATCTATTGATACATATGGTGATATATATGATAATAAATATGGTTGATTATGGACTATTGACCAATGTGATTTGATTTATTTTGGTTAGATGCTTGAATGAATGAGTTTTATTAAGTATGGTCTGCGTACCTCGTCTTTTCAAGTTTTCTTCTTTATGTAAATTATATCTCTCTCCTATGAACTTTTCCTTAACTGTTGATCAAGATTTCTATTTAAATTAAATAGTTTATGTAATAGGATTAGTTAGAATTTTACGAAGAACTGGAGATCAAGGAGCAAGGAGTGCTTGAAGACCTGTTTGTAATGGAGCTCGGGTTTAAATGTAACAGTTATATTTAAATGTTAATTCTTGCACCTTAGAGTTTGACCTTTTGGTTTAGTTGGTGGCTATAGTAAACTAATCTAGAATAAAAGTCCATAATCAATCCGGGTAGAATATATAGTATTCTATATATGCATTCTAGTATTACATATATATTATATATTATGCAAACATGCTTCGTATGTTAAATAATATGACGCGTATTATATATATATATATGTGTGTGTGTGTGTGTGTGTGTGTGTGTGCGTGTGTGTGTGTGTGCATGCGCACTAAACAGGATGAGACAAATAATAATAAACCCCTCATAGAAATTATATTAAGTCCTAAGCGTTCAAAGATATTTGGAATATCGAACGTCGCCATATAGCATAATAAAATTAATAGAGTATTAAATATTTAATATGAGTTTGATGTGTCACCTCAAGGAAAGTATTAAGTATTTAATATGTTAATTTATCACATTTGATGCTTGTAAAGAAAATTGAACAATATTGTTTCGTTGTGTCACCACAAGGACAATATTTTTTTTTAATTTATGGAAGTGCTAAGTTGGACTTAACTTAGAAAATTTTGATTCGGATGTGCCACCACTTGATCATAATAATCCAACAGGCAAAACATAAGGAGTTATATGATGATATAATTGACAATGAGTTGTCTACCTATTTATTTATATATAGTTTGTTGTGTCACCACAAGGCTATACATATTTGAAATGGGATCCTTATTCTAACTAGTAAAAACTTTAATTAGATTTTGCCGAACTATATAGATGAGGGTAATATAGTTTGAAGATAATAGTGGGAGACACCAATATAAAATAAAACCTAATTTATTTTGGTAAAATAAATTAATTAAATGAATAATTGCTAAAATGTTATTTTTTCACATGAAATTTGAAAATGTTACATTCACTAATTTTACTGCGTAGCATACCTAATGCTAACAAACTGACCGGACCGAATTACACAGACTGATTAAGGAATCTAAGAATAGTTCTCATTGCTGAAAAGATTTCTTATATCCTAAATTCACATGTCCTTGCAAAAGTTACAGAAACAGCCTCTGAGGAAGAGATTGCTACTTTCAGAAAGTTACAAGATGATGCATCTGTGGCTCAATGTATCATGCTCGCATCCATGAGTAATGAGCTTTAGTGGCAATATTAAATCATGGATGCTCCTACTATACTGCTGCACCTGCAAGAGCTGTATGGTGAGAAAAGTAGGACTACTAGTTATGAAATATCTAAGGAGCTCTTTCGATCTCGGATGACTGAGGGCACTGCTGTTGAGACTCATATCTTAAAGATGATCAATCTAATTGAATGTCTTGGACAGAATTGGTTTGTCATGGATGGGGAGTTGAGTTAAGATTTAGTCTTGCAATCACTCCCTTACACCTTCTCATAATTTGTTTTGAATTTTCACATGAATAAGTTAGATGTCAGCTTTTCCAAATTACTTAACATGTTGAAAAATGCTGAAGGTCACTTCCCATCTAAGAAGGACCATGTCTTAATAGTGGAAGATTCTTCCAAAAAAAGGAAGAGGCCCAATGTATCTTCTGAAAAGAAGAAATCCAAGAAGGCTAAATGTAAGGTGAAAGTGAACGATCAAAAAAAACCTGATCCAGCTAGCAAAAGAATTTGCTTCCATTAAAACAAGTCAGGTCACTGGAAGAGGAACTACAAGGATTATCTTGCGGAGCAAAAGCAAAAGAAGCTTTGAATCCTAATCAAGGTTTGTTTATGATTAAAATTAATTTTTTTGAAAGTCAATATTCTACTTGGGTATTGGATACCAGTTGTGGTTCTAACATATGTAATAATATGCAGGGACTAGTCAGAAGTAGAAAGCTGAGCAAGGATGAGGTCATCCTACGAGTGGTAAATGGAGCAAAGGTTGATGCATTAGTTGTAGGGACTTATTGTTTAGCATTACCTACAGGCAAGTTTATTAATTTAAATAATTATTATTTTATTCCAAATATCATTAGAAATATTATTTCAATTTCTGTATTGGATATGGATGGTTTTGACATTATAATAAAGAACAACAATTGTTCTATTTATAATAATAATATTTTATACGGTGTTGGTAATTTGAGAAATGGACTTTATATACTTGACTTGCATGAAAATATAATTCAAATTAAACAAACTAATAAAAGGAAAAGAGATGATATTAATTATACCTATATGTGGTAATGTAGACTTGGTCATATTAATGAAACAAGATTATCCAAGTTGCATAAAGATGGGCTCCTAGAGCTATCGGATTATAAATCATATTCAACTTATGAATCTTGTCTCATTGGAAAAATGACTTAATCTCCTTTTAGTGGAAAAGGAGAAAGAGTTAAAGAGTTGTTAGCGTTGGTACACATAGATGTATGTGGACCTATGACAACGACTGCACGAGGAGGGTATTCTTATTTTATTACATTCACTGGCGATCACTCAAGATTTGGATATGCGTATTTAACGAAATACAAATCTAAATCATTTCAAAAGTTCAAAGAGTTCAGAAGTGAAGTAAAGAAACAAACTGGCAAAAGTATTAAGATTCTTTGATCAGATCAAGGTGTTGAATACTTAAGCGGTGATTTTTTTTTAATTATCTCAAAGAAAATGGTATAATCTCACAATGGACTCCACCAGGGACGCCACAGTTGAATGGTGCATCTGAAAGGAGAATTCGAACATTTTTGGACATGGTTCGATCCATGATGAGCTTTACCGACCTTCTAGTTTCCTTATGGGGATATGCCCTATAATTGGCTGCATACCTACTTAACAAGGTACCTACCAAATCCGTCCCTAAGACCCAATATAAGTTATGGACAGGGAGAAAACCAAATCTTAAGCATGTTAAGACTTAGGGTTTTCTAGCTAATGTTAAAAAGTTTGAAAATGATAAGCTACAGACTAGATCCGACAAGTTGTGGGGTACCCTAAAGAAACATTAGGGTATTATTTCTATCATTCGACTGATCAAAAGGTGTTTGTTATGAAACATGCCGCCTTCTTAGAAAAGGAGTTTATCCTTGAAGGGGTCAGTAGGAGTAAGATATATCTTAAAGAAGTTCAAGAATCACAAAATACTATAGATTAAAGTCGGGTACCTAACCAAGTGGAAGAACCTATTGTAACACACCGTATTCATAAATCTTGAAGAGTACTGAACATACCTGATATGTATGTATTTGTTATAGAAGATAACGATGAGGTATGCATCATAGATGATGATGATCCATTGAGTTACGAACATGCTATGAGTAGTAAAGACTCAGAGAAGTGGCAAGAAGCCATGAAATTCGAGATGGACTCCATGGAAGAAAACCAAGTATGGACTTTGGTTTCGTCACCTGAAGGCATTAAGCCTATTGGGTGTAAATGGGTCTTTAAAAGAAAGACTGGAGCAGACGAAAAGGTAGAGACCTAAAAGGCCTGACTGGTCACAAAAGGTTTCAAACAAAGACACGAAATTGACTATCATGAAACCTTCTCACCAATAGCTATGCTCAAGTCCATTCGGATTTTGCTTGCGATTGCAGCTTACCACGACTACGAAATCTGGTAATTGGACGTGAAAAAAACCTTCCTCTATAGGAAACTTGAGGAGGATGTGCATATAACACAGCCAGAGGGATTTATTTCAAAAGTTGTAACAAATCGAGTCTTGAAGCTACAACGATTCATTTATGTATTGAAACAAGCTTCTCGTAGATGAAACATCCGTTTTGATGAGACAATCAAAGAGTTTGATTTTATCAAAAATGAGGATGAATCATGTGTGTACAAGAAGGTTAGTGGGAGCATTGTTTCATTCTTTGTATTGTATATTGATAATATACTACTGATAGAGAATGATATTCCTATGCTACAATTGTTGGGTAAAATCTAATTACGCACAACACGCATGTATACGTGGTTAACGAGTAATATACTAGTAAGTAAAGTATTGTTCCCACGGAGACTAGTAAGAAAATAACTATCACAATTACCAATTTCCTGTTAATCCAAATTTTATTAAACTAACCAATTTCAAGTTTATAACTAAAAGTATAAAAAATATTAAAATTACCAAACACTCAACAAACCCTAAAAATTGAATTTTCAAACAAATATTAGAGAATTAGGCTTACAACTTCACTCTAAGCATCACTCTGATTATTACACCTTATTCTAGTTTAATTCGCTATCCTAGTTTATTAATCAAGAACACCTATGTAGAACTAGCCAGCTCTCGATGTACTAATACCTTATTAACTCAAATCCACAAATTAGATAGAATCAAGTTAAACACCTTAATCAACTAACTCACTATATCTCTATGTGAATTACAATCAAAGAAGGTTTAATTTCAAGCTCTTTATATGATTACATGTGATGTCAAGCATATCTCTACCCTAACATTCATTCAGATTATGTTCATTCACAAAATTCAAAAACACATGCTAAATTAACTAAGTCTAGACTCGTACTTCCTCTCTCGAATTCATACAAGTCCACATAAAATTGTTGATCTGACAATTCATAAATTTAAACTCAAATTAATATAGATAAACTGAATAATAGCTTATTAAAATGAAAATCAAAGATTACATAACCATTGTTCCACTTAAAGATCTGTTATAAGCTAAACAAATAATTTAGTTCATAACTAATGAAATAAATACTGAATAAATAAAAGATCCAGATTACACAAATTGAAATTAAAGGACAATAGTAATACACCACCCTTCTCGCCCTTCAAATCTGTAATCTTCGTGAAATTACTTCTCTTCTTCGTTCCTCCAAGCGCTTGCTTTTTCAATCTCGCTCTCTCTGAGTGTATAAAAGTATGTCTTTATTTCATCCAACACCCAGCATAAATTGCTTCACTTCAGCCACACACCACCAAGTCTAATCCATCTCCACCTCATCACATAAGAATTCTAATGGAAATCCAATTCGTAATCAGACCAAACAAGTCTTTAGTCAAAGAATCCGAAGTACATGAAATAACCTCCTTGTCAACTCCTAATATAAACATATTACATAAGGAAGTTAACTCTCCCATCATAACTCAGATTCCAGCATTTAACAAAAAGACAGCTTTCGCCCAGACCAATCGGTGCGCCCCGCGCCGGGTTTAGTATTAGGATAGCGCGGCCCGCGCCAGGCTACCAGTGACTTCCTACGCTGCAGCGCGGCCCGCGCCGCTTTGCTCTTCGTCATGGCGCGCCCCGCGCTGGTCATGCAAAGTTTCTAAAATTGCTGGAATTTCCTTCCAATGCTAGCATCTTGATAAGCTCACTGAATATCTTACAACAAGCACAAAACCCATCAAAAGAAACATGAAGTAATCAAAAAACTAACAATATAACAAGCAAAATGAAGATAAATCATAGGTTAAAAACTTACTCATCAAATTTCCCCAAACTTGAAACATTGCTTGTCCTCAAGAAAAATGATATGCAATGCACTAATTAAGCAAAACTACGAATCCAGTATTAACACAGTAAATATTTAATCACTTAGCCTTAGAGAAATTAAGTAAACTCATCAACACTTCACAGCAAAACCAATCAATAATTCCTTATCAATACTCAAATCTTTAACCGTTATTACTGGTATAGTGTGTGTGTGCTCAACATTCATGCTAATTGATGTAAATGCAAATTTAATACATAAGAAGTCTCTTAGAAGGCATCATACAGTGTAAACTCAAAATTACCAAGAATAGACTAAATCCAACTAAAATCAAGCAATCACTAATATCAAGGGTCCAACTGAGGTACTTAGGCTTTCTTTTTCGATCACGGGAGCTTTTTGCTCTTATTTTCCATTTTATTATTATTAATTTATTTTTTCTTCCTTTTTTTTATATAACTGAAGTGAGTGCATTTTACGCTCTATCTCGCACCTGTGTTTATGGGGAGTGTGTTTCACGTTTCTTCTCTGTGACAGCCTCAAATCTAGGGTCTCGAATCACCGCGGATCTGGTTCGATCATTATATACAACTATTACTATATTTGCGGAAGATATAAACATAAATTATTTATACAATAACTTTACACACTATTCTCCAAGGTCGAGTAACCTTAACTTATACACAATTCATAACTTGACTAACACATAACATTAATATCATACCATACTATTACAAATCTAATCGTACACATATACTAAAGCTAGAACTGTCTTTGACCTTTCCTTGTATCCGACATAATCGCCTTAATGTGCAATGTTAATCATGATATAGCAAGGGTGAGCATAATATTGCCCAGCAAGTTTAAGTTCAATAATTTAACGATATATCATGATTGAAAGAGTCTGAATAATAAACTGGCTATAATTCATCAATATAGTTATGAATTAGCACGAATAAACTTTTGACTGAACAAGTATTAAACATGAACAAATATATCTGGACCAACTAGTAATGAAGGTGATCAGCCTTTCATACCTGACTTATACATGCAATATGTACAGAGTATAATTCTACAATGGTAACCAGCAATGATTAACCATAAGCATATCTGAATGAAATAACTCTTAGTAGAGTTAAGTAAAACTTGCCTGAACCGTTGATTACCACTACGTAATTTATAACGCTTTATCCGAAGACCTGATATTAGTAATATAAATCTCTAATATTAAAATAATATCATCACAGTATTTAAAATAATCTAAACACATTATCACATAACACTATCAGTCTATAACACACATACGACCTATCCTCAAGTTAAACTTTTACAGTCTGAATCGAGTTCGGTACAATTCTAACATCCTGACGGTCTAGTCGGACAAAATATCGGGTTTAAGTTCAATTAAACTTCGTCTAAACACTTAACCATTATCTGAGATAATTTATTATCAATCAAAATATTCAATCAAAATATTTTCAAAGGCTTATAATAATTTTCAAATAATTATTATCATTTAATAGTATTTTTATTCATTATCTAATATTAGTTATCATGTAAAAATATTTTACTTGTTTCATAAATAATAAAGGTGTCACACATTTTAAGATATAAATATTTTACATCTCGAAACTTAATTAATTTATATTCCTTTTTAAAAATATCTTTTACCTTTACTTGCAAATTTGAGGTTTAAACAGCTAATACATAGCTTTTATATTAAAACTCAACTTACTATAATATTTCTTTAATTTAAACAATTTTTTTTATATTAGTTTGTTCGTTCATGAGTCAACACTGACTGTGACCTCATATACAAATATTTTATCCTGCTAGCATATTTACTTTATTTTTCGTTTTACAAATATTTGTATTTTTGCTTTATATATATATATATATATATATATATATATATATATATATATATATATATTCCGTTACGTAAATCTCAACTCAAAAACCACTTTTTAAGCACCGAAAACCTCAAAATATCATTTTTATGATTAATACAATTTTTAAAAAGTTTTACGTTCTTCGTTGCACCATAAAATAATTTTATAGGCAATTATAGTGTTTATTTCATTTAAGTATGTAATTTATATTTATTACATATTTTTATTGCTTTATTTATGTCCGAAAAGAAGTTTCTCGGCATAAAATATCACTTATAGTCAAATCTTGCCCCGTAGGACTTTATTAGATTTATTATGACTTATTATTTCGCCGGAACACGATTTAGAACAGCGAACGTCAAAGTCGCTCGACGCGTCGATGCTCGGCGCTCGCTCAAATTTTAGTTCTGACATGCATGTTCACCCATTTTTAATTCTCAAATAATGAGTTATATAACAGCGAAAATTCGGTCGTATTATAGATTTCATGGCGTAGTATTTTAGAAAAATTTTACACCGCGAAAATGGAATACGGAAACTAATCAAAACAGTGCGCGAAAAGGACGTCGAACCACAGCACAACACGGCGCCGCGCAGCTGGGCAGGCGTGCGCGGGCGCTGCCTGACTGCTGCTCTGCCCTGTCGTGCGCTTATCAACCTAGCTACTTCGCGAATTTCTCATGCCTTGCTCATTTATCAGAAAAATCTCAACTTTGGATATGTTATACATAGTATACCAAATTATTTTTAAAAAATAACACCCAGTAATTTCGGACTTCTTAGGCAGTCTAAAACAGACCACAAAAATGTCCACTCGCAACAATTTTCATCTTTTTCCCAGATTTACCCTCTTTCGCTAAAAGTCATAACTTTATCGTTTATAACATTTTTAGGCGATTCTTGAGCCCACGAGAAGCTAACTTCCAGGACTACAACTCTTCCCTACTGATATTTTTCCATATTCCGAACATATCAGCCCAGAAATTCCGTTCAAGTGGACTGCACCGCACTTGTTGGACAGTTTTGACACCACTACTTTGAAATGTCATAACTCTCTCATCCGAAGTTGGATTTAGTCCGTTCTAGAGTCTATTGAAAGCTTATTGAGTGCACTATAAAATATCAAAAGGCCAGAATTTTCTGGAACATCTAACTAATCTCGAAATTCCCTTTTAGGGTCAGCAGTCTACTAATTTTCTTAAGCTTTTAAAACTTATTTACTTTTCTTTCTCTTGATCCAACTTTTTATCACTCAAAATAGTTAGATCTATACATAATACACTATATAACATGTATATCTAAGATTTTTAGAGTTTAAGATCACAACCCATGATTTGATTTAAAACAACCAAAATAATTAAATCAAGCTAAAGTTTAGGTTTTATACCTTTAGAGCTTTCCATCTTCTATAATATGAGATGAACTTGGGATATGCAAGGATCAAACCTCTCTCTTCTCCCTCTCATAAGGCTGCCGAAACTCTTCCTTTCTCTTTCTCTTTCTCTTTCTCTTTCTATTCTATTTATTTCTCTCTTTTGGAAGTAAGAGAATGAAATGAAAAAATTGTTTCTACTAAAGAGAATAAGTAATAATAGTTAGATAATATGTATATATCATATGCATGTATATAATATCTCCCACAATCTACCATTCTCTCTCTCTCTAATCCCTTGAAAAATCTTGGTCAAAATGTGGCCAAGTGGAATGGAGACACATGGCTTGAGTGTAACTTAAGCTTTGAATTTTTATTTTTTTTCCAACACATGCCTTATTCTTCTTTCAATACCCAGTGCATGTACCCATATTTGGCCAAATTGTGACTTCTTTTCTCTCTCATATCTTTTGAAATCTTTGGGAATTAAGGTGACTCGAACACATGGCTTGGAAAAAAAAAATTTACCACATGCTCAATACTCCCTCCCTATGTGCTGGGCACATCCCCCTTACTTTGCCATCTTTTTATTTTATTTCTATTATTTTATTTGCTTACTTAAATAATTAAATCAATTATTCTTTTAATATTTTTGTTAAGTAATTTAATTACCCAACCTTAGTAACTTAATTTACTCAAATAAGTTACTACATAAATCTCCTTAAACTATTTACCATCTTAGAATCATATAATTTGAATATCCCATCTGTGATATATAAATTATATAAAACATAACATAACTTACAGAAACTACATATTTATTTTATAATTACAAAAATAAATATGTTGCACATAATTTCTTGTGCAAATACAATTATTTACATGCCCAATATATTATAATATAATATCCTTACCTCATTAACATAAATTAAATGAAGAATTTATTTGCTTCCTTAAGATATTAAGATAAATATAATATATTTTCTTTATTAAATTAATTTCATATAAGAATTTATTCTGATACTATTGGGTAAAGTATATATAAATATTATATGATTAACCCGCCTCTGTTTTGCTTCATTACGCAAATTGTTCCCAACAATTTTATTTTTCCCACGTAATAAACATATATATATATATATATATATATATATATATATATATATATATATATATATATATATATATATATATATATATATAAAATATTCACTAACTCCCAATTACCAATTACACCAAACATGCACACGTCACATACAGAAATTAATTAATAGTTTTATTTTCTCACATTATAAATTATTTATATAAATTTATTTACTTATAGCAAATAAAATTTAATATATTTACCATATTATGTCTACATACTCGTCCTTCATAAATCATAAAATAATTTATATACTCATAAATTATTAAAATCCTTCACAGAATTTTGAAATTCTCAAAATTTCTTCCTAAAAATATCAAACGCAGACACTTATTTTCTGTCTAGGTTCTAATATTGAACCTTAAATCAATCAATTATAATTTTAAAAATTTTCTAAATTCTCGGGTTGTCACATTCTCAACGCACCACATGACTCAATTTACTGAAACTTTTATACCCCAAATTTTCCCCCAAACTTAGGTTCTTGCCTAATTCTTCGTCTTCACTGCCTATCCTTGTCATTCGTTCATTTAAACTAGCATTATCCTCTAGAAATTCCTTATGTATCAATTTGAACTAACCAGTCCACATAAGTGTTATTAACGTTCTAACCTTATTATACCAGTTTCAAACACGCAAAATATTCAATTCATAACAGAAACTACATAAAAGTTCTCATATTCGGTATTGTACTTGAATGCATAAATCCAATCTCATCATTGGCCAAGAATAAACTTTTACAATCTAATAACTGGATTCATGTAATTTAAACTACATGCGAATATTTTTTTTTATTTATATAAATATATTAAACTAAATGACATGAACACAAACAATTATAAAAACCAAACAAACTAACATGATTTTTAAAATTTTCAAAAATTAACCAGGTAGAAAATATAATCCCCCAAACTTAAAGCAAGTAATGTCTTCATTACGACAAAATAAATCAAATGAAAGTATGAGGACTTCCCTGAAAACGAGTTACTGCTCGTCATCGTCCGAAGGAGGATATGCTGGAAGGACATGAGGAACATGCATGGTCACCGGATGTGCTTTAGGATTACAGCGCGAAAACGCATCAACAAGTGTGTTGAATGCATTTGCATTATACTGATGCATTAAGTCTTGGCGTTGAGCCATCCACAAAAACTGATTCCTTGAGCCACGTGGTGGTTGCTCTTGCATTGGTTCCGCTGCAACTGGGAGTGTGGGTTGGCGAATCATAATATAGCCTTCTCCTCGTGGATGTGATCTCACCCCTTCTCATGCCTTGTACCTCTCAATTATAGCATGATCGATTATAGTCATCGGTTGTTGGACATGCTCAGAAGGATGCCACTGCACCCCAGCTTTACGACATAAATCAGTAATTAAAAAACCATGTAGCAGACCCCCCGTAGTACTCCCTCGTAGCAACCGGTCAATGGACTCCTGAATACAATCACCCATATCTACATTGAAGAATGCAATGGAGTTACTCACACGGTAATGGTGGTGAACAATCCCATATAATAGTCGAGCCCTTTCCTTAGTTACATCATTTTGGTGGCGCATGGGTATTAAACGAGCATAAAGGAATGCATACCATGCTTTGCTATACCGACTAAGTGCGGAGTGGGGAAAACTTATCTTTTCATCTGTTCCGGCTCAAGTTGTAACAACCCCAAAACAGGTCCATTCCATCCAACCTATCTTAAGTCGCCAAATACATGGTACAGAAAATAACTACAACTTTATTACAACAATTGTCGTGCAAAATAAAACAACACATATGCTGTGAGTTTGGATACAAATATATACCAAATGTGACTCATGTCCCAACCGTGGACAGCACCTCACAATGACACCTTACGTAAAGGTATAGTCAAAAACTGTTTTAGAAAGTAGAATCTTTGGGAAGTGCTCAAGGAAATCTTCATACATGGGAGGCCATACGTCTAAGTTATGATAGATATCATATGGCCACAGAATTATCCTTGATTTACCCAATAGACCCCAAAGAAAAATGAGAAGATTACTATCATATTCTTCCCAATGGTGAGTCTTCCCTTGACATATCATTATCTCCACTGTCTCTAATTGAGAATTATACTTCAAACAAACACCAAGATTATATAGGTAGTGCTCGTAAAGATACTCAGCAAGTGGATGAGCACAACCCTGTCTTATGATGACACGAGGTTGTATGTCATTAGACATCTTGTATGATAGTGACAAAACACCCTTCCAACGTTGGGTTCGCTTCACCCTAGATGATTCACCAAATATAACTACTAAATGATGACCACCGTTCTATTCCCCTGTTACTACCCCCGCTCGACTCAGCTACACTCTTATTACCTGAAAGGAATTGTGAAACAGAAGGGTGAGCACAACTAGCCCAGTAAAGAATATCATGACTAAAGATAAATAAGTTATCAATAGCCTTCAACAGAATTAAATCAGAGATTTAGAACATATGGTAGATGATAAAAATTTCAACCATAGTTGCAGCGGAACGAGCAATCCATTAGAAGAGTCAAATAGACTATAAAGCCTATTATCTTCTCCACGTTAAAAGTCCACCAACAATGTTTTATCCCTGTAACCTCAATCAACAATTCCTGTCCACAATCACGTGTATAACTCATAATCGTAATTGTAGTTCTAAATTCCTTTTTTCCTTCAGGACAAAGATAATTTTTATCACCTGAAACATCAAACATCATGGTTATACCAAATCACAGTTCATGTTCATAATCATATTAATAAATTCATCTCTGCACTACAGGCCAACGATATTCGTTAACAGTTCATCTTTGCACTACTGGCCAAAGATATTCAACAACAGGTCATCTTTGCACTACGGGCCAAAGATATTCATCAACAATTCATCTTTGCACTACAGGCCAAAGAAATTTCTCAACAGTTCATATTTGCACTACAGGCCAAATATATTCATATCTTAAAGAAATATATAATCATTTCAGAATTTATATACACCATAATTATAACCATGTTAATCAATTCATCTTTACACTTAAGCTAAAGATATTCAATTATAAATTCAATGGTCATGATCATACCAGTTAACAATTCACCTTTGCACTACAGGCCAAAGACATTCCTCAGTCACGATCATACCAATAATTTACCCATCTGTACACTCAAGTGAAAGAGAAATTCAGCATCAGGGTTATAAAAATGTTATATATGATAATAAAAACAATTTGATCAACAACTGTATTTATTTTCGAGAGCAACAATCATAAATCAACGATAATTTGGTCAGAAAAAGAAACCAATTTTTGTCATGAATAGTATCCGTGAATAGTAACTCGTGAATAGTAACTCATGAATAGTAACTCATGAATAGTAACTCATGAATAGTAATTCATGAATAGTATTCCGTATTCGTACATAGTACCGTATACGTAAATAATGTCATATACGTAAATAGTGTCATATACATGAATTGTGCCGTATACGTGAATAGTGCCGTATACGTGAATAGTAACCCCGACTCAAAAAGTTCCAAATTTAATAAAAAGTTCATACCAACATTTCGATATAATGATATTAAAGAAAATATCATTTTAAGAAGAATATAACACCCCTTACTATCCCTTACTATCCCTTACAATCCCTTACCTCAAAAAAGCAGTATTTCTGACCAGTATGTAAAGCCGAAGGAACCTTGCACTAAATAGCAACTCTCAAAGTATCTAAAAACTCACAAAATATGCTTTATAATATAGAGAGAGAAAGAGAGAAAACTTATGTTTCTGGTGTGATTTTCAATTCTAACTTAGCCCTCTATTTATATGAAAATGTTAGCACGCCGAAGCAGACTTAACCTGCAACCTGATGGCTTTACCTGCTACTATTCCCACCCATCACATTTGAATAAAAATTTCAGCACATTTCTTCACCAACCAAGAGTAGGGCCCACCAATTCTAGAATTTTCTACCAAAATCATTAACTCTAAAAATTCAATAATTTCTGAACCAGTCATCTCGTAAAATTCATAACAAATCATACGTTCATTTTTAACGGTTCAAAATTTATGGACATATACTCAACTTATATATGTATAACATATCCAAAAATCACAACGATCTAACGGTCGGATTAAAAATTATAACCCCCGCAAAATATCTCAAAAATCCTAATTTGATTTTTAATACCTCCGTTCCGACAAAAATACAGATAAAATACCTCAACATTAACTCCTTTTTTTTTAACCACAAAAATATATCCCTCATTTATATCCACATAAAATAAATATTTCCTTATCATTTAAATTAATAATTAATTATTCACAAATAATATTACAGAATCACATTTATGACAACTAGGCCGTTCCCAGGAAAGAGGGGGCTTTCCAATAAGAATTTCTCCTTACTGGCGAGCAATTAGATGACCAAACCTCTCCTTAGACAGAACTTTCTAGACATTGCCAATAATCTTATCTAATAATATTATTCAAATAATATGAATTATTGATCTGATAATGAAAAATACTGTGCAGTGACAATTATTGAGCGACAATAATATAAAATTTTAACGTAGCAATTATTGAATCAATAAAATAAAATATTGAACAGTAATTACTGTAACAATTATTGAGTAGTGCCTTCTTACGTAAGAATCAATAATTTCAAAAATACTGTGCAATACCGTGTGCTACTGTGTAATAACGCGTATTATTGTATTTTAACCACCGGGTATTCCAACAGTGTTAACGGTAATAACTACGCCGTTATTTGTAAAAACTCAAATTTGTCGTTATCTTCATCCGACCGTTATTCTGTTATGGGGCCCACAAATATCTGCGCCGTTGTACGAATATTCCCCGACAGAAAGAATATTCCACGACCAAACGAATATTCCCCGACAATAATGAATATTTTATAACCACCTGCGTATTGTGAAAAATTTTTATATTTCACCCATAACTTTAACTTTTTATCAATTTAACCATTTACTGAAAGAAAAATTGAATACTTTTATTTCATAAAATTCGGGGTCTTACACAAGTTACCCATTGAGTTCCTGGTTTGCACAATCTTATAATCAACTCATCTAGATCGGGCAAACCATCTTCATATCAGTCAGTCTATGGTGTCTCTAACCCAAAATACTCGTTGATGGCATCATCATGAAAAGCCACCGTTTTACCCCGAACCATGACTATGTGATTGACATGCTCCATTGCGTCGACATAAAGATTACCTATTTTACGGATAATGTTTTTCTATTTTATTATTATCATTATTATTTTGAGAATGCGTGATATGAATTTAGCAAGTTAGTCAATTTATTTATTTTAAATTTCCTAAGAAATGTAAAGGAGATAAAGATGAATAGCTGATCATAACCCTAATTTGATTAGGGATTTAAATATTAATACAATTATTATTATAATTATACTTAAAATTATATGTATGTGCATTATGTGATCAATGTTAGGTGTTCATTAGATAAGCTGTAACATTAGCAAAACCTAATGTTCAGTTAAAAACCCTAACTCTAGATTTGGAATTTTTAACCCTAATTAGAAACCCTAAACCCTAATTTACAAACCCTAATACTAATTAGCAAACCCTAAGGATAAAAATTTAATAGAAGCATATGAAATGACCAAACTACCCTTAAAATTATTTAGGAAATGACCAAAATACCCTTTGGATGTGAAATGACCAAAATACCCTTTTACTTTACTTTTAGTAAAAGGATAAGATCAAATCTTGTGACTCATCAAGTGGTGATTTGCCATGTGCTTGAAATCAACTACAACTAGCCAAAATTGGACACATATATCAGCCATATACATTGAATCAAAGAATAAGATCAAGAAAGAGATTAAACTTAAAAGCCCTTCACTTTGATCTCTTAAGCATAGCCAAGTTTCTCATATACCAATTCCTTGATCTCTTAAGCATAGCCAAATTGGACACATATATCAGCCACCAAGATTAGCATCAAGAAAGGGAAATCAAAAAGTTATTCAAAAAGTATAAACCCTAACCCTAAGCTAGATCTTTAATGCTTTGGTAGATTTTTTGTTTTTGTGTTTAAATATGTTATATGTCATGTTATTTAGTGATCTATGGTGATAAAACATGAATCCATAACAATTAAATGCATGAAAATGAAGATTTAAGCAAACTATCCAAAAGTTTAAAAAGTGGTCTGATAGTCAAATGTCAGAGCCATTAGATCCTATTCTGTTGCTTTTTAGATCTGTTAAGTGTATCCTTGTTATAATATGCCATGAGGAGAGTAAACTGGAAGTGCAATCATGTCCATAAGATCACCCAATTGAAATTTATGCATGGTCAAACCTTGTTGACCAATCACAGAAACTGTTTCTGGAAAACCCATATTTTACCCAGAAACTGTATGACTGACTTTTGAATGGCTTATATCTTCAACCTGTGATGTTGTTAGACTAGCTAAGTGTATCACTTTTATACCCTGACATATGTACTACAAAACATTGACAATAGATCACCAGTTAAATCAACAGGATGGAAGTTATTAATGGTCAAAAGTGGTTAACCACACGCATAAACTATTTTATGGAAATTCCAGAAAAATAAAGAACAACTTCTGACAGTCTTTTTAGAAGGCTAGATCTCTCATATGGGATGTTTTTAAGCTTACCCAGTGTAACGCTTTTGAACTTTGACATGTATAGTACATGTTTGTGACACTATAACAATTCAAAAATACACAGTATCAAAATTATTAGCCACCAAAGTGGGTTAACCGGCATTGACTGAGTTTCTGGAAAACTCAGAAACTCAAGAACAACCTAGATTGGGTGGTTTGACCCGTTATAACTTCTTGATATGATATAGTTAGACCCCCAAACTTGCTATGTACTTGTAGTATTACATGAGTACTACACCAATGATACACTTTCATACCCAAAAACCTAATGAACCGAAAATAACAATTGGTCAAAGTAGCCCATAGGGCATTGACCAAGTTGTTCTTCATTTGATGAAGAACACCTATAGCGACGGTTTCTGTCGCTATAGACCTAGCACGACAATTTTAAATAAAAATAAATAATATTAATTAAAATAAATAGAAAAAAATAGAAAATAATTATTAATAATTAAGTTTTAAAAATTATTTTAAGTTACAAAAATTAACTTCTAATATTTTAACATAGATTTTATAAATATTTCAAATTATTTAAATATTAATGATAATAGATTTATTTAAAAAATATAATAAATAAATTATTTAAAAATGATTTTTATGTTTTAAAAATTATTTAAAAATGATATAAAGGTTTTAATAATATTTTAAGTAATTATAAGTAAATTTTAATATTTTGGCTTAAAGATATTAATGATAATTATCTAAAAATTATTTTAATGTTTTAAAACTCATTTAAACGTGATATTAATATTTTAAAAATATTTTGAGTTATAATAAGTAACTTTTAATATTTTGACATGGATTTTATTAATATTTTAAATTATTTAAATATTAATGATAATGAAATTATGTAGTAATTAACTCATTTAAAAATGATATTAGTGTTTGAAAATTATTATAAATGATAAAAATTATTATGAGCTTTCGAAAAATATTATAAATGATAATTAAATTATCTAAAATAATATTGAAACTTTTAAATAGAGTATTACTGAAAAATAAACTCGATAATTATCAGATAACACAATTGGGACATCGAATTAATACCAAAATCAAGCCAAGCTTAAATAGTTAGACTTGATATTTGTTCTTATATATTCTAACGACTTTTATGAATTCGTGGTTATGTATTTAGGTTATGTAACAATTTTAAATAGCAGTGTTATGAGTCATGATGTGTTATTCTAATTGAAATAATAATCTTATTAATGATAGGACTTATCATTATAGATTAAACTAAATTGCGTAGCAATAAGCAGCGATCAAGGCAAGTATATAAACTTTATGTACTACTTTTATCTTGTGCAAATATGTATATGTTTATTCAAGTATCCGAACTATACTCTTTTATTGAGCAAGTATCTGAACCTTTGCATTTATTTTATGCAATGTATCTTTGTTTGAGCAAGTATTCATAACTTATTTATATTCAAGAAAGTTCTCAAATTTCATTCAATTCATTCATTGATTACAAGTATCTCAATATTATCTTCATGTGATTCATATATACTCAAACTTGTTATGTTCTTTGCGTACTAAGTTTGGTTATGCAAGTGTACTCTCTTGTATAAATTATTGTATTTAAGCAAGTATTTGTAAACTAAAAATTATTTGATATAACAAGTTTTGATACATGCTATTGACTCTTGGTATGTATAAATGGTTTAAAAGTTGTCTAAGCTATTGGACTTGGCTGGACATAGTTTTAACTATTTCATTGAATATTATTGGTTACGATAGGGTCGTCCAACTGAATTGTTCTGGTTCATACTCCAGACTAAGTATGAACATCCCTAAATTGGGGAATTTTTATGTGCCAAAGGCTGTTATAATGAATACGAATGTTGTTCTAGTATGTAGTGTTGATCAATACAGGGCATGACTGGCTGATCACCCTCCGTTCTCGTAAGTAAGCCGATTTGTAGGTGAATTTCTGTACAAACCTTTTCAAACATGAAAATAAAAGTTTATGGTCTAGTGGCTACTCAGTATCTATGGTCAATACGTAGTTTCAAAAATATAAATGGTTTGATATGTTATTCAGAATTGTTTTAGTTTACTTCACAACTATTGATTCATTGTAGAAGTATACCTCAAAGAAAATATTTATTTCTTTTAGTTGATGTTTATTAAATGTTATTACTTATTTAGCAATTGAATGCTAATTCTTGCTTTAAAATTAAATGTTTCCATCAAAACGAGTCCGAACAGAAGGTTCTGGCAAGGACAAGGGCAAGGGGAAGCTGAATGAGTAGCTAGATCACATTATTTATGATAACTATAGTTTGGTATTGTGATAATATATTATCTATCATGTAATAATGATGTTAAAGGTTTAGGTACCTAGATGTAATATTTTTAGTTAATTAATATATCAAGTATTTTAATGAATGGTATTGTGGAGCACTGAGTACATGTTTCAAGTACCCAGATTTGAGGGCGTCACACAAGGTCACTCTGACCCAAGTTTGGTCACTAAGACTAGGTCATTTAGATCTAATTCAATCACTCGGATCTATGTTCTTGTTTGTTGATGTTTGTTGGATGTGCTGCTAAGTTGGCATTTAAACTTGTTCATCTTCTAGTACTTAGCAACTTTGTTGTGATCAACTTCTGGTTGTTGCTGATCTTGACATTAATGCTTGACTCCTTCTAATACTTACCATCTACTCTTGATCATCCTTGATGTGTTGCTAAGCTTTTGCAATTCAGCTTGACATCTTGTACTTAGCAGCTTTGAATAAGATAATCTTCTGGGTGCTGCTGATTTTTTTCATTGACGCTTGACTTCTTTTGCTGTTCAGTAGCTACTTATGATCATCCTTGATGTGCTGCTAAGTTTTGTAACTCTGTTCGATATCTTCTTGTACTTATCAACTTTGAACACTTGTTGGATTATAGAATTCAAATGTTCTACGTCTTTACCTTTTCAGCTTTGAGTGTTTTTGGTGAATCAAAGAGTGATTCTTGAGGTTGGCCTTTCTAATCTGTCACTCTTACTTCACCTACATCAACTTCTTGGCTTCTAGGCACTTTCACTCTTATCTTTGCTAAGTTCTCATCCTCTTAGCTCTTCACCACTTTAGCTCTTTGCTGCTTGGCTCTTTAGCTCTTTGGTTCTGTGTTCTTTGCTCTTCGGCTCTGTGCTCTGGCTTCTTGGCTCTTAGGCCCTTTGGCTTTGTGCTCTGAGCTCCTTGGCCAGATCCTCCTCACACTTCGGCATTTCAGCTCTTTTATCTTTTGCCAGCACTTTATTATTTGTCTCTCAACACTTCAGTCAGTACTTTGACACTTCAATTCTCTTTTTAGCATAGCCGAGCTCTTATTTATATTTCTGCACTTTTCTTGGCATGACATCTTTAGATTTTGTGCATTCTTTCGCACTTGCTTTGGCAGTTAGGTCAGGACTTTTGCTCTCTTAATTTGGTGCGACTGCCTCAGCAGTTTTGAATTTGAATTCTCAAAGCTATTTATAGTCTTTCAAAAGACTTCCCATTACAAAGTGTCCGTTGGAGCATTTATGACACATATATCTCTGTGTCCTTGTGAAATAGTGTATGCCCTCAAGCCAATCACATTGGATGTAATAAACATTTACTTTGTAATCTTGTTCATTTATTAATAAAAGAATTAATTTAATTAAAGACATTCTTTATCCATGTTTAATTAGTTGAATTAAATAAATGAGATAAACCCAAAGTTTTGGAGCAATACTTTTAGAATCACGATGTTGAGCATGCTAATGAGATCTAAATTCAAGATAACTCAAAACTAATATGTTCCTAATCGTTGGATCACTAATGTGAGGTTACTGATTCCTATAGATTAGTACATACTATGCTTGCTTTGTTGAAAAGGATGATTGATCTCATAATCATTTGTGTGGGGACACTAAAACAAGTATGTAGATGTTTATTAGAGAATAAATTCACCAAAAGTGACTCGTTTAAAGGAACACCTAATGGAGTTTTACTTGCCTGACAGTAGGAGTTTGTAAAGCGATAGTAGTAAAAGTGATCATTGGACTTGAGATTATCATAGTACCTTGAGTATTCTGAATTATACTTTGTCATATTTACTTAATACTTTAGAGTATGGTATAGGGTATGTTTTAATATAATAAAATGTACATGGAGGTAAGTGAATGATCAACAAAGTATCTACCGTTGCCGATAAGGGGAGAGAATGTCCTATGCGATTCATAAGTGACAACTCAAAAATCCTTGGCCAAGGTGAATGTATATTAGAAAGGAGTTTCTAATTTACATTAATCAGAGTTGTGCATTTTGTGAATCGAAATGCATATGATTAAATAAATAAGATTTGTCAGTGATTTTATGTCTTATGTTTAATCGGGGCATTGTACGGTAGAATGATTGAATTGTACGGTAACTATTCACGAAATAGGTTTTTTGTGTTCTTTGTGAGTAAACGTTGAATTCATATTATCCGGATAGTCGTGTTACACTAATGTAAGGTGTCACTCTTGATGTAGAATAAATATTATTTATTTATATTTGAATGGAAGGAGTTTACTTCATTATAAATAATATTAGAACGGTTCTAATTTATTCATTTTACTTACCAATTTAATATTAAACCTAGATGATCACACCGCAAAAAGTGAAATATAATTTTAGAAGCAATTGGCTTAATAATAATAAATTAAGTATATTTAATTTATTGGTGGAATAAATTAAATAACTTAATATGTATAAATAAGTATTTGGAGAAATATTAAATTATAAATTAATAAGAGTAGTCTTGTTATTATTATTATTAATATAGTATTTGGAGAAATATTTATAATTAAGTATTTAGAGAAATAGAAAATTATAAATAAATAAGAAGAGTCTTGTTATTATTGTTAATAATAATAATTTAGTTCTTAATAAGATTAAGAATTAAATTAAAACCCTAAGTTATTAAAGGTTTATGTGACGAATGAATTGTTTGAGTTGTGATTCATGGGACAGAATCCTTGTAAGGAGGGAATGATGTAACAATCCAGAATTTTATTTGTAATTTTAAATATTTATTGAATTAAATAAATATTTTTAATTGATGTGTTTGTTGTTTAGTAGATATTTGTTGGTTTATTTATTGGTAAGTAAATAATTTATGAGTTGAGGGAATTAGCTTAATTTGTTAATTAAGTGATAATTGGTAATTTGGTATTTTGAAGCTAATTAAATAAAATAGTGATGAATTAATTACTATGAGATAATATTATAATTTAACTTAATAACTAAATTAGAGAGTTATTGAGGATTATATGATTTGTTATAATGTTGTTTTAACTTAATAATTAAAGTGATATGTTAATTTATTAAATAAAATTATAATTTTGTGGTAAGTGGTTAAGTGAAGAATTTATTTAAGAAGTTGTAATTAGTTTTTATTTAATTAAGATTGGATATGAAAATTCAAGTAAATAATATGGAACAATAAACTATAATATGAATGATTTATTAAAATAAATTAAAGGAGTTTTAAATGGGTTTACCAAATAAGGCTTAAGAATGTTAGGTCTTTATTTAAAATAACTTTATCCACACAAAGCCTTGTGGCTTTTGAAATTTTAACTAACAATTTATTTTGAATTTTTTTTAACGTAAAAGAGTATTTAGTAAGGGTATTAGTTACTTGTCCGTTTTGTTTTTCACGTCTGTTTTATTTTTACGTAAGAAATTTTGGCCTAAGCCCGAGAATAGAAGAGAGGGAGAATACAAAGAAGAAATAGAGAGAGTTTAAGAGAAGAAAAGAGTTTTGTGAATTCCTAGCACGTTGTCTTCTAACAAGGGTTAATCAAGCAAGAGAAGGTATAATTCTAATTTTCAAAAGCTTTAATTCCTATGTATGAAAAGTTTCTCTGTTCTTGAGTTTTACTATAAAATAAAGTTGTTTTCAAAATTTTCTGTAATCCAATTTTGATGAATTGTTGATATACAAAGTGATAAATTGTGCGTATATGTAATTGTGATGTTATAACTACTATTTACACAAGGTTTTGGTATACTAATTAAGTTCAAAAATAAGAAAAACTGATTAAAGTGAATATGAGTATGAATATGGCTTGTTGGAGTCTAAAATTTATAATTGATTTGTGAAGTAAATTGTAAATTGAGTCTTGAATGAGTTAATTCGTTAAGAAACGAAAAGAATACAATTTGAATGAGTTGATTTGGTGTTGTAATAAAGTTTTAGTGTTAATTTTTGAGAAAGTTGTCAAAAAAAAAGTTTTATGCAAAAATATGGAATTCAAAGGACTACATTTGTTTGTAGTTATTGTTTAATTGTTCTAAGTCGGTATATATGTGATGAATAATGTTTATATGAATTCTATATCATTTGGGTATGTATAATTTGTTGTTTTATGGATGAAATTCGTGATAGTTGGATTGAACAGAGCACTGTCTGTGTAGTTTCTGTCTACGCAACTACGCTGGTGGCAAAGGCAGAAACGGCGCAGCTGCGCTGGTTTCAGGTTTAAATATGGTGCAGCTGCGCCATAGCCTGAACAGAGGCAGTGAAGTCTGTTGATGGTGCAGACTTTAAAAACTTACTGTAATCTAGTCTAATGAAATATTAATGTAATGAACATGTAATAAAGATACTATAACAGATTTGTATCATGTTTGTGGTAATTCCAAAGTTGTAAAAATTAGTATGTCATGAAAACTTTACGTTGTGATTTATTAAAATCTAGAGTTGGTGACTAAGCGTTGTAATTATAAGACTTGTGATTCTGAAGTGTATATGGCATGATTTGAAACTTGTACTAAAGTAACAAGTTCAACTAAAGATGAGATTTAATTTAGAAAGTGGATGTTAGTATATCTAATAGATGTTGTGATTCTAATAATATGTGTAGGTGAACGTGAGTTATAATTTATAGCTTACGTGCGAGGCAAGTTCTTTACCCCTAAACTTTATTTTAGCAGGTTCTCTAACTCTACTTTTACGGTTGTGTAAGTACTTAACCTTATTGATACTTTGAGCAAGTTTTGAACTCTAATCTTTGTTGAATTACCCAAACTTGTTTATAATTAAGCAAGTTTTCCTAGTTTTATTTTCTTTATATTGAATGCAAGTTCTTGAACTCAAATCTCTAATGGAATTGTCCTATCTCATTTACTTTACACAAGTTTCTAATCTTTATTGTCATATTGAGCAAGTTTTGTTCTCAGCTTGTTATTCATTAATGCATGTTCAATAATTCAATTCTTTATTCGACAATATTATAGCCTTAGCTTAATATTGTTCAAGCAAGGTTTATTGTATTACTCAATTTTTAGGCTTTTTAGTTATTTCTAAGCCTTACTCCAATATATAATGTTTGTTCACCTATAATACCTAATTATTCCATATTATGCTGTTATTGATTACTCGAAAAGATATTGAACTTTGTTGATTCAACTAATCTTTAGTTGATGATCGTTAAACCCTAAATTACCCTTGAAGTTATCCAAACCAAACTTTCATTGGTGCGGACTTGTACTCTAAAACTGAGAAGAATAACCCTATTTATAGGGGAATTATTTACGCAATGCGTTTAGATGTTTGTGCACAATACATGGTACGAAGGGTTGATCACCCTAAGTACGGGGAGTCCCTACAGTCTTATGACTGTTTATGTTTAAGTTGAAAGATTACTTATAACCTTGGACATCGTTCGTGGTCTTGTGACCCTCAGATATATCTCATAGTTTGATTTTAGTTATTGATTATCATTGATAAAGTATTATTCAGTTCTACTGAGCCTATTCATTGGCAGTTATTATGATGTTGATATTCATTGTTATTTCAAGTGAGCATTTGTTTTGCTTACTCTTGCATATGTATAATCATTGCAACTAAGGTTGAGAATGTCGATGAACCTACCACTAGCAAAGGGAAAGGAAAAATGAACAAGTGTTGAACACTTGTAATTTATTGACTTTTGTGATGATAGACTTTATTTTAAATGATGTGATGTAACTATTTTAATTTATTTGCACTTGATGTATGTTAATGGGTTGATAACCTGGGGGACTTATAGATTTAATTATGTAACCCTTTTAATGGGAGAATTTATTGTCTAAATTCTATTATCTTTGGGTAGTTAGATATGAATGAATGAAAAGTGAACACCAAGTCTTGTGGGAACAAAGTACCCATATTTGGGGGTATCACAAGTTGGTATCAAAGCTTTAGGTTATGAACCTTAGGTGGGGGAAAAGCCTTAGGAAATAACCTTATAGGAGATTGAAAATATAGTGGTGATGAACTCTTATTGAGTTTTAAGAAAGAAATAATAAAATATTTATGTGCTTATGTGGTTGCAACCTATGTGCTCATGAGTGTCGAGTAGTGATGATTATTAATTAAAACTTAAAAATTTTGTTGTCAGGATGGCTAATGTGGGAGAATCTTGTCAGGCTAGGGATGAGGGACCTCAGATACCTAGAGAGGACGAGCCTCGTGATATTCAGGTGGTTTGGGAACAATTACTGCCAAGGGAGTCGTCTCTGTTGGTTACATTGGTTGAGCAGAAGGACATGCCTGATGTGGAGGATGTGGTAGAGACGGAGGAGGAAGACCCCGTAGAGCAGCCACAGACGGATGAGGATGAGGAGGAGGAAGAGTTTCCACCAAACTCAATAGTAGCTCATATATACGATGAAGTATATGACCGCAATATTGAGATTTAGGATAGAGTTGAGGAATTAGAAGAGATAGTAGATGAAAGTCAGACTTTGATGGCGCAGAAGGATGATGAGATCCGAGGTCTAGACGAGAGTCTTAGTAATATCTAATGGAAGCTGATTCATACCGAAGGGGAGAACGTGCAGTTGACAGAAGAGATTGCGTAAATTGAAAGAAGAATCCACCAAGAGAGCTAGAGCTAAAGACGTGTACGACGAAGCTTCTTAACGTGCAGGAGTAGCAGAGAGAGAAGTGTAAGCAAAGAAGATCAAGATGGAGGAAATGAATGGCATTTTCAAAACCGTGATCAACTGGGCTCAAGACTGAGTCATGTATTATCCAATTCAGTTCGAGACGCTTCCATGGTACATGTTAGATCGTCGAACAATGTTCCGTATTATGGAAGAGGAGTGTCGTAAGGCTATGCAACATTTTAGTAGGTCGTCGTAAGAAATGTAACTGTTATGTGATTAATTAAGAAATAAGATGTAAGTCCCAGGTATTATATTACCAATGGGATATGATGATTAAATGATCCTGAAACTTTTGTAGTCCAGGAAGTTGATGTAGATAACAGGAATGCTATCACTGTTATGTTTTAAAAGAGATTATGAATGAATAAAAGTTAATCTTTATTCAAGATGTTGTGTGTTACGTGATGATTTTTGTGATGTATAAGTTAAGTAGATAATACTTAGAAGATTGAATAATAATCTAATGAGTGTATTTTATCAAAAAATGCCTCCAAGAAGATGTCAACAACGACAACAAACCCCTGAGGGGTCTACCAACAACAACAACGCTGCTGCTAACCCAGTTCAGTAGTTGGTGACACTACTGACGGGACTGCTGCAAAATCAGCCGCAGAACCAAGCTGCAACTTTTAAGGATTTTAAGGCGGTGGGACCACCAAAATTCCGTGGAACCATGAATCTAGTTGAGGCACAGACTTGGATCTTAGAAATAGAAAATGTATTCGATGTTGCTAAAGTCGTTGAGAACCAAAAGATTGCTTTCGCAACATTCATGTTGAGAGCAGAGGCCAGTTATTGGTGGCAAGCCAATAAAACTAGAGGACGAAATTCTGTGAAGAAGTGGTGAATGTGAGGACCCGTGTATAGGTGTGGTTTTAAGAAATTTCGAGAACTGAATTTTTATAAGGAGGGAAATGTGACAACCCGAGGAAAATTGGATTGTCCAGAATTTAAGTTTAAAGAATTAGTATTAATAAAATGAATTTTTATTAATAATATTATATGTTGTGTTTATTAATCGTTCTAGAACCTAGGATGATTATAAGTTGGGAGGATTCTGGCTACAAGCTAAACTAAAGGAGTAAGAATTTTCAAGATGAGAATAAAAAATTTTCGGGAATAACAATATTTCTGAGAAAAAGACGAAATATGCATTATTCACCCGACAAAACCTAAGGGTTGGGGTTTGAATAACCTAAACCTTTTCAAGAGTTTGGTATGTCGAAATGACATTCCGTCGAAAGATTTGATGATAATATATTACGAAAAGTTAAGTAAGTCGATAAAAGTTTTTCTCGAGAAACGTGCAAAAATCGGACGAAATAAAAATGACGAAAAGTATTGTTATGTACTTTTCATTCGTTTATCTACGTTAGAGGAAAACGTGAAGGAAAATACTTAACATCAAAAAGTATTTTTTAGTTATTCGGAGTTCCGAAGAATGCATAAAAATTAAATTGTAGAGAAAAGACGAAATATCCAAAAATATTTCAATTCCGAGAATCGCTGTTTTTAAAACTGTCAGACGAATTCTGCAAGACGGAAGCATGAAGCTTCCATGGGAAGCTTCGTGAATAGTAAGGAGGTGGAGAAAGGAGGTGGGAATAGTAACCTTGAGGCAAAATGACTATTTTGCCCCTAGCTTGGATTTTTATAAAAGGAGAGCTTAAGCTCATTTGTTGGGGATTTTGAAAATCACCAACAGTAGAGAGAGAGAGAGAGTTCGGATGAGATAAAAAAGGAAGAGGAAAAGCTAGCCCGTGTACAAACTTTGTCTGGCGGGAGAAGATTAAAGATGAAAGGTAATCCAAAACCTAGTCTAGTATAAACCATCATAGTATAACTTGTTGTTGATGGACAAGTTTAAAACCATCGCGTATAAGTTAGTTGCTAATTACTTAGTTAGGAAGGGTAGAAACGTTCATGAAGAATGGATTAAACTTAGCTATAACAAGGTTATGGCGAAACTTTCGTAAAAGACGAACGAGAAATAGAAAGTATGTAAATGGACCCAAATGTGTAGGTTTTATAAGAATGTAAGAGAATGTAGAAAACGTGAGTCGTGGACTCAAGAACGAAAGAGTTTCGAGTTCGGATGACCGAATTACAGACGAACGAATGATGAACGTTAATAACATAAAACGAATGAAGGATAGAATTTAAGCCAATTGAATGGCATGCAAACAGATTTAGAATGAATTTCTGTCTGATGGAAGTTAAAGTACGTAAGATAAGGAAGATAATGACTTTGGAACGACCTCATTCTGACTTATATCGAAAAAGTTATGAGATTGCGAATTCAGCGTCTCAAACATGTAAAAGACTTAGAAAATTCTTTCAAGGATTGATGCTTGGCATCGTAGCGCCAGTCAAGCCTTGGGTGGCGGCACTGCAACGCCAACCCAGGCCATCAGGTACTAGTAAGTGGCACCGCAGTGTGAGAGGTAGAGAAAGAGTTGGTGCCTCAGCGCCATACCGGGGAAGAATGTACATGAGACTTACGCCACAGCGCGAGAGGAAGAGAAGGAACCGGTGCCGCAGCGTGGGTGCAGGGCAAGGCCCATAAATGAGCTTTTAATTGCTTAATTCCTGGGGAAAGTGTACGGAAAAATAATGAACATATAGTTCACATAATGGAACACTTAAACAAGTGATTTAAACCTTTCGTAAAGGTTTAACGAAAAGATTGAGCGGGATTAAAAGACAAAGAATGTAAACGCTAGATTACGTAACCGATATTCGGGGACCGTAGTCGCCATAAAACGAATGTGTGAGATTGCTATGATTGTGATTCCTTAGATGTTGAGTGACGAGGATGATGTATAACATTTCGATGTTATGATGTCGTAATGAGAGTTAAGTGTAAAGCGTATAGACGCTGTGAATGCAATGCAGTTGCGATGAACGATCGGTCTTAGCATACAATGAACCGTATGGCTTCGACATTAAGAAAGAATAATGAACATGGGGTTCATGTGATGGATAACGAATGTATGCGTTAAACACTTTAGTCGATGTGAGGGTTAAGTGTACACGAATATTAAATAGTTTCAACTTACACACCATTTATGGTTTGATCGTAAGGTAATAAAGAATGTTAACTTAACCTGTGAACGGTAAAGAAATGGAATTAATGAGAATAACGTATAACGTTAAGAAGGCGAGTTTGTAATGATAACCTAGAGGATGTTCTGAGTTGAACGAACCGGACGTGGTAAGATGTTGAATGATCTTTCTAAGTATACAAAAGACTATATAACTTAGACGATAAGAATGAATCCTGAGGTATGGCATTTAGTTGCCAGAATCCATAAGGAATAAGAAATCGACTTAACGAACATTATAGTTTAATGGTTAGGATAAGTTAATATAAAGTTTAGGGTATGGTACAATCGTAATCTTTGATGGTTGACATATGGGAGCTGGGCTAAATAATTCCTTCATAGAGCGGAGGTATATACGAAACTGGCAATCGATCTAACTCAATGTGAAAGACAGTGTAGATGAGATGGGAACTTGTTTGTTAGTTGTTTGTGAGAAACCACTCAGAGTACCATATGGACTACTAGTAAAGACGCGATGTGTGTTGAGTCCTAGAAAGTTATAAGAAGAAGATAAGAATGTAAATCATCAAAGATGATGATCCTATAAGTAAGGCATCTCCGTATGTCATGAAGCCGTAAAGCGGTAAAGGAAGTTGGTCTCGTAAACATAGATTGAAAGGACGCGAACCCTAAGAAATAAAGTTAATTAAACCAATGCGTAAGTCAAGTATACGACTAATTAGTGTATGTGTTATTTCCTTATATATTATATAGGGATTGGAATGAGCAGTTCAGCGTAAGCTGTAGCTGTGCGTAAGGCAAGTTTCCTAACTTTATTCATATTCTAAATAAATGCTAGTTTCTTAAACTTTCTCAGATGTTGAACGTGAGAAGTTTTATTTATGTGCAAATGTGCGATATTTGTACAATGTGGTAGAATGTATGAGGCCTTGTGCCATAATTTGAACGCTTCGGTGTTTCTATGAGATGAACTGTTCTGTGATTGAACTGTTCAATATGAGTATGTTCTATTTATACATGAACCGTTATTATTAAGTATGTGCTAATAATTCTAGCCAGACAAAATGTGTATGAAAAAGGTAGAAGAATGAAAGTATTTCGAAGTGAATGTGATTATGGTTTTAAAATGATAGGAATTAGAATTATTCCTATTATTCAAGCTGCTTGATAATCTTTGTTCGGTTATTGAAGTCTTAAAAGAATGTTTAAATTCTTGAAGTTATTTATTCAACTGCTATGGCTTGCTGAGCAATTGAATGCTCATACTTGCTTTAAATAAAAACATTTCCAGCAAACGATGTTAGAAAGAACTTAAGGATCCCGTAAAGATCAAGCTGATCGGTATCCAAATGAAGTGCCATTCAGTATGTGAATGTACGCGAAAATCAAGAGAAGACTTGTAATGTAGAATAGTTTAATTAAACTATAGACAAGTTTAATGAATTATTATGTATCCTTGGTCGCGGATAAAAAGTCACTCTTGTAAGATGGAAAGAATAATATAATTATCATTATTTGTAATGAACGAGATTATAAGGTAATAGAATGTGGGATTTGAGAATGTATGTTGTTATATTTAACTATATAGTGATGTATGTTTGGAAGAAGATGTACTCGTCATGTACGGAATCCGGGTGTGAAGATAGATCGGATTTCGGGGCGTTACAAGTTGGTATCAAAGCTGACAGATTATAAACTTTAGGTATGAGTACCTAAGACTATAATCGTAGAGAGAATGCTAAAATAATAGTTGAGTTAATATATTAAAGAAGAAGATCACCACGTAATCATATTGAATCATAATAACAGTTGTTCTGTTAAACGATGGATGATTTATAGCTAATGCTATAAATGAATGGTACTATGAAGTAGTGCAGGAAGAATAACTCAAATCGAGTTGTGAAGGATAGTATACGAATTAAAGAAAATTCGTATTAAGTAAAGAAAAAGTAAGAAGTTATAAGATTTCGATTGAGGACTCATGTGATAGCTGAGTAGTACGAACCTCTGAATGGGAAGGGGTTTGTGACTACTTAGTTATTACAGTGATAATCATTGAAATAGTAATGTCGCGCTATCAATGTGTATACGGAGAGAAGGTGAATCTTTTCTCATGTATATACTTGATAAGTAGAGAATGATAAGATAGGTGCGAGTTCTTGAAACTCATACTTATGAAAAGTTTGTGACTCATAGTTATATGATATGTTTTTGAGCCCTAAGCATATGGATAGTCCTTGATTTATTCTTGGATTAAATATTGCGAAGATAAGTTCTTAAACATTTATGGCTATGGAAAGTTCCTAAACACATAAAGTGTGTTAAGTTAATGGACTATAATAAGGTATAGGAAGGTTTAGACTAAAAACGAGTTATTTTTAGTAGACTTAGCATTGAAGGTACTAGGGAAGATTAAGTATTGTCGTAAGTAAGACAATGAAGGAAGATAGAGAAGAAGCATATTCCAAGTCATCTAGCTATGCTAGATTTTGAAATTTATTAAAATCGTGCTTATATGTGTGTTTTGAAAAGGAAAGAATTGGTTCAACTTTTGGAACCAATGGATTTTAAAAGAACTATTCTTGGTATGTCTATACTAATTATTTCAGCTAGACAGAAATTGATTTGAAATATCAAAATGAATTTTATATCATCAGTGCATTTGATGCAAAGATGGTAAAAGGATGGAGTTATTAATGCAATTGAACCTGGTGTTAGATGTGATCTTATGATCAACAACCCACTATGGTATGATTTATAATGATGAAGTCATAAACTAATGAAATCCTCAACGTACTATGAAAAGTACGGTATCATGACGTCATAAAACGTTTTGATGTATTGCGAATAGTCGGTGTCAATTAATTTGACTAGACAAATGTTTCAAGTTGATGTCCAATTTATTGGTATGGTCTAAGCTATTTGATTTGGCTAAGACAAATGGTATGTCATGTTTAAAATAAAATTGAGCTTTCTTTGAAGAAGTTATGCCAAGCTAAATTGTTTTGGTGCGAAATCTAATGATTAAGTATGAGGTGAACATACCCTGAAATGGGGTTATATGATGGATTGATCACCTACATATGGAAGAGGTAGTTTACTTTCTTGGTGATTGTAAACTGATCGTGAAAGAAAGGTTTACGACGAAATGTTGTTCAACTTAGTAAGAGTGCATGGTCGATTTGACCCCTCAGCAAAAGTATGAAATGTTTTAAAGGAATTCTTATGTTCCTCGTTATTCATTCTACTTCATAATTATTGATAAGTTATGAAAGTTAGGGAATGTTTTAAAGATAAGAACTTCTTTGAAGAGAAGTTGAGAAGAAGGGTAAGCTAAAATATTAAGGACGAAATTCTTTGAAAAAGGGGTGTATGTGAGGACCCGTGTATAGGTGTTTTTTTAAGAAATTATGAGGACAGGATTTTTATATGGAGGGAAGTGTGACAACCCGAGGAAAATCAGATTGTCCAGAATTTAAGTTTAAAGAACTAGTATTAATAAAATGAATTTTTATTAATAATATTATGTGCTATGTGTCTATTAATCGTTCTAGAACCTAGGATGATTATAAGTCAGGAGGATTCTGGCTACGAGATAGACTGAACGAGTAAGATTTTTCAAGACGAAAATAAAAAAAATTTTGGGAATAAAAATATTTTCAAGAAAAAGACAAAATAGACACTATTTACCCGACAAAACCTAAGGGTTAGGGTTTGAATAACTTAAGCCTCTCTGAGCGTTCGGTATGTCGAAATGGCACTCAGTCGAAAGATTTGACGATAATATATTATGAAAAGTTAAGTAAACCGATAAAAGTTTTCTCGAAAAACGTGCAGAAATCGGACGAAATAAAAATGACGAAAAGTATTGTTATGTACTTTTCATTTGTTTAATTACGTTAGGAGAAAACGTGAAGGAAAATGCTTAACATCAAAAAGTGTTTTTCCATTTTTCAGAGTTCCGAAGAATGCGTAAAAATTAAACTGTATAGAAAAGACAAAATATCCAAAAAATATTTGGATTTCGAGAATTGCAGTTTTTAAAACCGTCGGATGAATTCTGCAAGACGGAAGCACGAAGCTTCCAAGGGAAGCTTTATGAATAGTAAGGACGTGGAGAAAGGAGGTGGGAATAGTAACCGTGGGGCAAAATGACTATTTTGCCCCTAGCTTGGATTTTCTATAAAAGGAGAGCTTAAGCTCATTTGTTGGTGATTTTAAAAATCACCAACACTTGGGAGAGAGAGAGAGAGTTCGGATGAGATGAAAAAGAAAGAAGAAAAGTTAGCCCGTGTACAAACTTTGTCTGACGGGAGAAGATTAAAGAAGAAATGTAATCCAAAACCAAGTCTAGTATAAATTTTCTTTAAGTTTTCTATGTTAAGAACATAACTTAATGAAAATAAGAGAGAAAGGTGTTGAGAATGATTTCATATGGTTAAAATCTTGAGAAAATGAAGAAATAAGAATTAGAAGTTTAGTTTATAAATTTCTTAAGAAAGTATTAGTTTCGTAATAAATTTGGGCGATCCGAATGAATCAAAAGAATGATTTGGTGATATTAGTAAGGAATGGTGTTTTATAACATCAAATTCTAAGGAAAAGTGAAATTGTAATCAAAGTATGGATTAAAAATAAAGAATGAGCGAAGAACGCGAAGAACACGAAGAATGTGGTTGATGGAAAAATTTAAAACCATCATAGTATAACTTGTTGTTGATGGACAAGTTTAAACCATTGCGTATAACTTAGTTGCTAATTGCTTGGTTAGGAAGGGTAGAAACATTCATGATGAACGGATTAAACTTAGCTATAACGAGGTTATGGCAAAAATTTTGTAAAAGACGAACGAGAAATAGAAAGTATGTAAATGGACCCAAATGTGTAGGGTTTCATAAGAATGCAAGAGAACGTAGAAAACATGAGTCGTGAACTAAAGAATGAACGAGTTTCAAGTTCGGATGATCGAATTATGGACGAATGAACGATGAACGTTAATAATGTAAAACGAACAAAAGATAGAATTTAAGCTAATTGAATTGCATGCTAACAGATTCGGAATGAATTTTTGTTTAAGGGAAGTTGAAGTATGTAAGATAAGGAAGAGAATGGCTTTGGAACGACCTCGTTCCGAGTTATATCGAAGAAGTTATGAGATTACGAATTTAGCGTCTTAAACATGCAAGATACTTAGAAATTTTTTTCAAGGATTGATGCTTGGCGCCGTAGCGCCAATCAAGCCTTGGGAGGCAGTGCCGAAATGCCAACCCAGGCCATCAGGTACTGGTAAGTGGTGCCGCACTGCGAGAGGTAGAGAAGGAGTTGGCGCCGCAGCGCCATATCCAGGAGGAATGTACAGGAGACTCATGCCGCAACGCGGAAGGAAGAGAAGGAATCGGTGCCGCAACGCTGGTGCAGGGCAAGGCCCATAAATGAGCTTTTAATTTCTTAATTACATGATCGTTCAAAAAGTTGAATGTGTGCATTTGTTGAAATACAATTGTGAATTATTTGAAAGGTTCAAAGAATTCAGAAATGAAACAAATTGGCAAAGTATTCGGATTCTTTGATTGGATCAAGGAAGGAATAATTGTGCAATAAGTTTCTAGATCATCTCAAATGGTTTTCTCACAATGGACACCTCCTGATACGCAATAATTGATTAATGTATCTGAAAAGAAAAAATCATACCTTGTTGGACATGGTGCGGTCCATAATGATTTTACCGACATTCCAGTATCCTTCTGGGATAATGTCCTAGAAATGGCTGCATATCTACGAAAAAGGTAACCTCAAAATTCGACCACAAAACTCCATAAAAGTTATGGACATGAAGGATTCCTAATTTAAAGTATGTTAAGATAAGGGGTTGTCCAACTTATGTGAAAAGGTTTCAAAGGATAATTTTGGGACAAGGTTTGACAAGTACATATTTGTAGGATATCCAAAAGTAAGTTTAGGGTATATGTTCAATAATTCTACTTAGCAAAAGGTGTTTTTTGTGAAATACGCTTCCTTTTAATGTAAAGATGTTTATCATTAAAGGGGCTAGTGGGAGGATAATAGATCTTGAAGAGTTTAAGAACCACAAAATACTATAAGTCAAATAAGAGGAACTTGTAGATAAATCTATTGTACCACAACTGAATCGTAATTCTAGAATAGTACCGAAGATGCCTAGGTGGTATGGATTCATCATAAATGATGATGATGAGTTACACATCATAGAAGATGATGATCCAGTTACATACGATGAGGTAAGAGTTATTGACACTCAGAGAAATGGATTGAAGCAAGCTTCTCAAATATGAAACATTCATTTTGATTACACAATCAAAAGAGTTTGATTTTATCAAAGACAAAAATGAACCTAGTGTGTACAAAAGGGTCAGTGGGAGCATCGTGACATTCCTAGTATTAAATGTTGATATACCACGGATAAGGAATGACATACAAATGCTACAATCAGTAAAGATAAAGTTGTCTAAACATTCCTCCATGAATGATTTGGGAAGAGTATCTTAATTGGGGATACAAATCTATATAGATAGATTTAAAAGGATGCTCGACTTAACCCAAGAAAATTCATTTGATGCTAAAGTCGTTTAGTATGGTAAACTCCATGGGAATTCTCATGTTGATGAGCCCTGGAGTGTATCTCTCTTAATAGTCCCCATAGACTCATTAAAAGAGAGATTCCACGAGTAACTATCATATATGCAATGAAATGTATAGGACCTGATGTTGATCAGTCATATTCTAGAGAAGTTCACTGTGAGTTAGTGAAAAACATCTTAAAGTACTTAACCAACACTAAGGATGCGATCATATTCATGGTGGGTCTAAATTAAAACTAGAGGGCTTAACAGACTCAAGTTTTTCATACAGACCAAGACGACAGAAAATCGACTTTAAGGTAAGGCGTTACCTTGAACGGTGGTCCAGTAAATTAGAAAGGTTTCAAACAGCAAAGAGTTACTGGTTTAGTGATAAAGACAAAGTATATAGCTATAAATGACGCTACAAGTTGATTGTTTGGATGAAAAGTTCATTACAGAACTAGGAATAGTTCCTAAGTCTCATCTTGGATCTAAACATGTGTTGTGGCACTTTCATTTGATTATAGGAATCATTGAAAGATGGGAAATCACTATAGAGATAGTGGACTCTCAAGAACAACATTACATATCCATTAACTACAGCTTATCCAACAGCAGGATAATCGTCACTTAGAGAAGCAGGGTATGAGATACCATGACGATTGGCTTTAGTACAAGTGGGAGATTGAAAGTAGTATGCATAGAAGCCAATCATGTTTGATGAAAAAGCATATACTTTGTAATAATCTTATTCATTTATTAATGAAAAGTATTAATTTATTAAAGGCTTTTAATTATCTACATGATGCTATTTTATAATATGTGATAAACCCATAGTTTTAAGCAATGCTTTTAGAATAAAGATGATAATCATTATAATGAGATCTAAATTCTTAGAAAGCTTAAAACTAAAATAGTTCTCAATCGTTGGATTACTAAATTAGGAATTAGTGAATTCAGATAGATTGGTACATATATTGCTTGCTCATTGGATGAGGATGATTGATCTCATGATCATTTGTGTGGAGACACCAAAGCAAGTATGTAGGTGCTTATTAGAGAATAAGTTCACTGAACGTGGCTCGCTAAGGAATACCTAATAGAGTTTTACTTGTCTTTCAATAGGAATTCTTGTAGTGATAGTAGTACAAGTGATCCTTGGACTTGAGATCATCATAGTATCTTGTGTATGATGAGTTATACTTTGACTTATTCCTTAAGACCCTTATGGTATATCAAAGGGTATGCTTGGGTATAATAAGTTGTACATGGAGATAATGTATGATCAATAAAGAATCTACCACTTCTAGTAAAAGAAGAGAAATGTCCTATGTGATTCGATAAATGACAACCCAGTAGTCCTTAGCCAAGGCATAATGAAATTAGAAAGGAGTTTCTAATTTGCATTATTTAGAGTTGTGTGGTGGAAGGATTGAATTGTACGGTAACTATTTGCTCAAAGGTTCTTTTATGATTAATGTTGAAATATATATTATCTGAAAAGTCATTGATTGCGAGGGAGGCTTATCCCTATTGTAAAATAAATATTATTTATTTAAATAAATTAATATTTTAAATTATTTATTTAAATAAGATTAGAATTGTTCTATTTGATTTATTCACAACTGGTTTAATATAGAGAACCTAAAGGGTCACACCATAAAAGGAAGAATAATTATTTAAGAAATTAATGGTATAATCGTAATAATAAGTTAAGTATATTTAATTTAATCTATGATGATAGAATAAATTAAATAGCTTAATATTTACTATTTATTCTTTTGAAAATATTAAATATAAATTAATAAGAGAAGTCTTATTATTATTATTACTATTATTATTATTTAATTTCTAAAGGAGTTTGAGAATTAATTAATAAAGTACTCTCAAATATCCTAATAAGATTAAGAGGCTAATTAATTAAAAGAGTTTAATTAATTATTCCTAATAAGATTGGGAGCCTAATTAATTAAAGGAGTTTAATTAATTAAAATAAAATCCAATTCCTTAATTGTTTAGGAAGGTTGCCCGCATCTATAAATAAGAGGAGTCTTATTGTGGGTGATAGAGTTGTTGTTGACTTTTTCACAACGTACGTAATTCTAATAGTTGGGAGAGTACACCCTTTTCTATGAGAAATAGAAAAACTAAGGTTTTGCCAAATACCCATCTTCTTAAATCTTTCTTCTTCCTTCGTGGATCACCTTTAGAGGCCAAACACTTGGGTGGCTAACATTGATCAAAGGAAGGAACCAAACCCGGTGGATTCAAGTTGAATGCGAAAAGGATTTGGAGGTGAACTTGTGCCTGAAGAAGCTCGAATCTTCAAGGGTGTGATTCTTGTTCTTTATCTTTTCGTTTAATTAATAATTGTGCATAAAGGATGATCCGGGTATATGGTTTGTAAAATTTTTAAACTCTGATTTTCTACGTTTCTGCTTATTTTGTGCAATTTGATTGCGTCTATGAATATTACAAACCTAACACTTCTTCCTCTTATTCCTCATGATCCTCCTCTAAATCAGTCTCAGGCACATGCTCCTGACCAACAACGGTGATCAACAGAGATGACTCTCTCTGTACCAACTGCTCCCTGACGACATGAATATCTCGGGGCTCCTCCTCCGTAGGTACTCAAGGTTCCTCCTCCCCAGTTCGACTAGCTCCTCCAACATCTGACATCCTGACAACACAGTTTTAAGTTTTAGTTACTAATCTGTACTAGCGATCACATAAACACATAAAGTTTTTTATTATCTTCAATGAATTAAGAAATTCATTTCTTAGAACTCGATAAGAGTTTACCACCACTGTGTTCTTCCTATAAGGCTACTACCTAAGGTTGTTCCCCTACCTAAGGTTCATAACCTACAGCTTTGATACCAACCTGTGACACCCCCAAATCCGGGTACTTCAATTCCCACATGATTTGGTGTTCACTATACAAACATCATATGTCTAACTACCCATAATAAATGAAAACATAAATAGATAGAAATAAATCTTCTCCTTAATGAGTTACATCATCTGAAATAAATACATCAATCCTAGGTCATACTAACCTTAAATCTCAACTGCAAAAACATAAACAAATAATAGTCTTACACAACATTGACATATGTCTGAAACATAAATACATAAACATATAAGTAACAAGTCTTCATCACTTATTAATCTTGCCATTGCCTTTGCTAGAAGAAGGCTCGTCTGACCTTTCGTTCTTAACTGCAATGTTATTATTACGCAAGAGTGAACACGATTGCCCACAAGTATAATAATGTAACAACAATATAATAACATGCGAGTGAATCGAAGACTTCTGAAATAAGAAACCCAACTTTTGAATTAAGAATGAATAACAAGAATCAAAAGAACTTATGAGGGTCATAAGACCTTGAACTATGTCCTAGGTTGTCAAGTGTTTAAACTTGAAACCTTTAACAGTCATAAGACTATGAACTCTTCTACTCGTACTTAGGGGGATCAGCCTTTAGTACCATACTGTATACAATATCATAACACTAACGCATAAGTAATCCCCTATACAGGGTTGTTCATCTAAGTTTGACATTAGAGTCCACACCAAAGGAAGTTTGGTTTGGATAAATTCAACAAGGGTTCTGAATTTTAGAACGTTCATCAACTATGGACTAGTCGAATCAATAAGGGTTCACTAGTCTTACAAGGTTCAACAATAACTGATATTCAAATTGAATAATAAACTTAAGAGCTATACAATAGAATACGTATTGTATAACAGAATCATACTTTGAAAAGATTAATAACATTTGATATGACATTTTGAACTTGATCAATAAATAATATAGAACATGAGTCTAGAATTTGCTCAATGTAATGAGGTAAGGTTTATAAACTTGAATAACGATAACAAGTAGGTTTAGGAAACTTGCCTCGTGTGTAGGTTACACGTTAATTATACACGTTCTTCGATTTAATTCTTACATACCATTTATATTCACAATACCAGTCAATTATAACGCAACTAGTCATCACAAGTTCATTCTTTTTATCGAAACTCTGATTATGACTATACTTAGTCAAATTATCACACTTGTTTTCACATAATATTACACTACCCGAATGACAAGCTAACTACGCGTTCAACAATTTAATTAAACATGTAATTACTTTATTGACATGTTAAGAATCTAGGCTAACGTCAAATTATATGTCTAACATATTTTTATGTTTATTAGATTAGGTTACAATTACAGTCCCTGAAATAAAACCATAAAAATGCTCATTCTTGGACAAACTGCATAGTGACGATGCGGCGCCATCATGTAAGCTACACTTGGCGCTGCGGCGCGGCCAGCGCTGCAGCATGGATAATGGCGATGTGGCGCTGCTGGCGCTGAGGCACGGAACTTAAGCCTTTAGCCGGCGCTGCGGTGTAGAATACCAGTTCCAGAAAACTGGAGTTCACGAAAAATGCAGGGCCAGGTAAAATTATCATTATATGATCATTAAATACATTAAATTAAACATACCCATATACTAGAATTCGTACATGATTATTAACCAACCTTTATAAAGTGATTTTAACAGTAAAAACACACAATTACTTGAATCAAATTATATAATTTCACTGTTCTTGTTGTTTTTGAATGTTTTACAAATAAAACATGAAGATTGACGCTACGGTTTCGTTATAACACCAAATCTGTCCGTTCAAAGTTTAATTTCTTCATTTTAACATATGATAACATAATCTACCGTTAAATTTCAAGTTAAACAATAATTCGTAGCATACTAATTCTCATAACGGTCGTACATATGAAACTTATACTCAGTAACTTCACAAATCCATTTACAACCTATTTGTATGCAATTGATGTTATGAAAACATACATATAGAGTAATAAAAACATATTATAATTATATATTATCATGTATATTAGATCATCAATTCACGCATTGATCACACAAATTTTGTTTTACAGAGATGTTAGAGATAGTTTTTCACAAAAATAATAGAACGTAAATTGAAGTTTGGGGAAGAAGAGATTACCTTAAAGCAATTTCTCTCATTCTCCAATATCACAATTTCCACTAAACTCTCTCTAAAATCTCTTTGAATTCTCTAAACTTTTCTTCTGATTAATGGTATAAAGTATACGTAATAATATAATTATACGCTGATAAGACTGGCACTAGTTGTGGTCAGTTAATCCTTCGTGGGTTAACTGGTCAACTCCTCTTAGGGCCCTGTTTGGTTAGCCAATAAGAGGTTCTTTCTCATTTAATTTAATTAACCTCTTATAATATAGTTTTAATCATGTCACACCCAATTAAACAATAAATTAATTATCTTATTTAATTTAATTTAAATAAAATATAATAATTTCCCATTAATTCACATAGACATATAATTAAATTTCTCATTTATTAATTATGTCAAATTATTAAATCTCTAATTAATTATTAAATTAATTAAATTAACATTATGCTTATTAAATACTTCATTTAATTTAATAAGCGCATATAAATATATACTTTGAATAATAAAGTTCTCCACAATAATATAATCAATATAACACATATAATTAAATTAATCTACCACAAATTCATCAATTAATTATTTAATCCAATAATTAAATCATCAAAAAATATTTATTTAATTCAATAAATATTCAAATTAAATTACAAAATCTTGTTCGTCACAGTACAAGTTTCAAATCATACCATATACACTTTAGAATCACAAGTCTAGAATTACAACGCTTAGTCACCAACTCTAGATTTTATTCAATCACAACGTAAAGTTTTCATGACTTACTAATTTTTACAACTTTGGAATTACCACATACATGATACAAAATCTGTTATAGTATCTTTATTACATGTTCATCACATTAATATTTTATTATACTAGGTTATAGTAAGTTTTTAAAGTCTGCACCATTAACAGACTTCACTGCCTCTGTTCAGGCTATGGCGCATATGTGCCATATTTAAACTTGGAACTAGTGCAGCTGCGCTGCAGCACAGCTGCACCGTTTAAGCCTTTTCCACCAGCGCAGCTGAATTGATGTGCAGACACAGACAGTGCTCTGTTCAGTCTAATTATCACGAATTTCATCCATAAAACAACAAATTATACATACCCAAATGATATATAATTCATATAAACATTATTCATCACATATATACCGACTTAGAATAATTAAACAACAACTACAAACAAATTTAGTCCTTTGAATTCCATATTTTTTCATAAAACTTCATTTCTGACATCCTTCTCAAAAATTAACACTAAAACTTCATTACTGTGACACTCCCAAATCCTGGTACTTCATTTCCTCAAGATTTGGTGTTCACGTAATCAAAACATTCATTACTAACTACCCAATTGATAAAATTGAATAAATAAAAGAAAACCTGCCCATACAGGATTAAACTTAAATAAAAGAAATCTCCCAGGTTATCTAACCTTTACAAACATTCATTCATTCATGCGGAATAATTAAAATAACATTCATTACAATCTTTAAACAAGTCTGAAAATAAACTATTCAATCTATTACAGGTCTTCAGCATTGTTTCATCTTTCCTTTCCCTTTACTGGTGCTAGGTACATCACCAGTTTCAACCTTAGCTGTAAGAAATTTTACAGGCAAGAGTGAGCAAACAAAGCCCACTTGAAATAACAATAAATAAATCAGTTAATTTTATATCATGTACCAACATTAGGTTTAATAGAACTGAACAATAGATTCTATTACTTTCTAAAAACTTTAATCAATTACTGAGGGTCTAATGACCACGAATCATGTCCACAGTTATAAGTAATTTTTCAACTTAAACTTTAACAGTCATAAGACTATAAGGACTTCACGTACTTAGGGGGATCAACCCTTTGTACAATGTATTGTGCACAATCATTTCAACGCTAAGCGTAACCTCTTATAAAAGAGTTGTTCTTCTCAGTATTTAGAATACAAGTCCGTACCAAAGTGAGTTTGGTTTGGATACATCACGGGGTAATTTAGAATTCAACGGTAATCAACTAAGGGTTAGTTGATTACAAACAACATAACTGTATACTATGGAATAATCATAGTTGAATTGATATTTATAAACTAACATCATGCTTTAGGAATAATTTAATAGCATAATCATGGAATAATCATAACATGCATCCTCATAAACCAATAGATACACGAGCTTAATCAACAATAAACAATCTAACTCTACGAAAGTGTAAAGTTAGCAATTTGTACAATTGAACTGGAATTAAAGCGATAATGTGTTTAACGAATTCAAACTTGCACAATGAAGTTTTGAGTTAGAGAACTTGCATAAGTATAACATAACCGTGAAAAGTAACCTTGCTGAATAATAAAGTAGAAAGGGTTAGGGAACTTGCCTCGCGTGTAGGTTAAACAATTACTATTCACGTTCACCCCAAGTCCTACACATACCATATGCATTGACAATACACATTAGTTACACTAACATTACCTTTATGAATTCCTTTATTACTCTTAGTATAGCTACTAACTAAGTTTAAGTTTAAACAACAGCACATCTTTCATGAACATTACTTTTTAGCTTTATTACAACTACCTAAATGATCATGCCATTGCACCACATGTACATTCACAACTTGATACAACATCATAATACATGTCCAGCATGTTATCATTAAGTTATACTAATACCCAAAGGGTTGCACTTGCATTCGTGCATCCCGACGCCCTCCGATTGGCTACAAATACACTACAGTCCTAAAGATGGCCATTTTGACTACTGTTACAGACCTCAAATTAAAAAACTTAAAGCATGAAAGTTGTAGGTCTACTCGTCCTCTTTCCGAATCATCTTGAATTACCTAAATCGGAGTTCGTATGAAAAAGTTATGGTCGTTTTACTATAGGAGGTCAAAACTGCCCAACTAGGCCACTTTTCCGGCGCCGGGGTGCGGAACAGTGGCGCTGGGGCGCGAGCATCAGCGCTGGGGCGCGAGCATCAGCGCTGGGCGCGAGCTACGGGCCCATTTTTGACGCTGGGGCGCGAACCTTGGCGCCAGGGCGCGAGATTTGGCGCTGGGGCGTGAATTTTGACGCTGGGGCGCCGAAACTCACAGAACCAACCCGAAAGACAGAGCAAAGCTACTGTCTAAATTATTTTTAACGACCAATGGCATCTAACACATGTATAACTTCATGAAAATTACACATAAAAGTTAACGATCATCAATATACCAATTACTAACCACTAATTAACAATATCATAGGCTAATTCTTTGAAACACTGTTATTAGATCAAAACTCCATGGTTGACAGATAAAAAATACAGTGAACTGAAATTCTACTGTTATCAACCAAATTTGATTCCTTTGAAATACAAGTATGCCAACATATAAATCAATTCACATGTGTAGTTCAATTTCTCAGTATTAGCTCACAATTTGCATAATCACATACCAATTTTGTTATTTCGCAAATATACGATTCATACATGTTTTTCACTGTGAAAAATCCATTTCTTGAATACGTAATTTAGCATATAACACACATATATATATGCTAACTATAACAATTATAACAATAAAAACATGTAACATCATAACCAATTCTAGTACATGTTTTACAGATAATTTTGTAAAACTTTATACACAATGAAAAAGAAGAACACAGAGACATACAAATTCACATAGCTGTAATATAAAACATATACAATAAGGTTTATAAAACATACCTTTTGTTGTTAAGAAAACTTTGTTATTCACTATCAAAAGCTAGATAATCTCAGAACTTTCCTCTCTCTCTGGCTCTCTCTCACACTATCTCTGAAATCTTTCTCAGACAACTTCTATTTTCATTAGGCTTAAGCCAAAACAATATACGTAATTTTAAAATAAAAGCCAACATATGTTTTTAAAACACATAAAACCGACGCCACTCTTATTACCCTAATAATATATCAGTTACCAAATATATATATATATATATATATATATATATATATATATATATATATATATTATTTATTTATTTAACTAATAATTTAAATTCAAAAGCCATAAGGCTTTGTTTGGCAAACCATTTAAAAATTAAAGAATTAATATACTTAAACCTTGTTTGGCAAAACTAAATTAAACTATTTTTTTATTTATTTTAATAACTCCTTTATAGCAAGGTTATTAGTCACACCTTTATTAAATTAATAAATCAATTAAACATTAATCTATTAAATTACTTTAACACATAAACAATTATAATTCTTTTTACAATTATAATTTCATTTAATCAACTAATATTTCAAACTACAATTTCTCATTTAAATATTATTATTTATTTAAAATCATTATAAGCTCTCTAGCTTATTAAATTAAACTCCATTATTATAAAATCTCATAATAATTAATTTATTTAGCTCCTTAATTATTTACTCAACAAATATTTAATTAAATCACATCAACTCAAATTGCCATATAATTCAATAAATATTTAATATTGCCAATAAATATTTAATATTTAATTATTTATTCAACAAATAATTAAATAAACCACCTCACTCAAATTGAACAATTATTTATTCAACAATAACATATCCAATAAATATTTATATAAACCAATAAATATTTATAACATACATTAAAAAAAACATGGAATGTTACAATTACAATACCAAATCAACTCATTCAAATTGAATTCTTTTCGTTTCTTAACGAATTAACTCATTCAAGACTCAATTTATAATTCTGTTCACAAACCAATTATAAATTTTAGACTCCAATAAGCCATATTCATACTAATATTCACTGTAATCAGTTTTTCTTATTTTTGAACATAATTAGTATACCAAAACCTTGTCTAAATAGTAGTTATAACATCACAATTACATATACACATAATTTATCACTTTGTATATCAACAATTCATCAAATTTGGATTACAGAAAATTTTGAAAACAACTTTATTTTATACTAAAACTCAAGAACACAGACACTTTTCATATATAGGAATTAAAGCTTTTAGAAATTAGAATTATACATTCTCTTACTTGATTAACCCTTGTTAGAAGACAAAGTGCTTGGAATTCACAGAATTTTTCTCTTCTCTCAAACTCTCTCTATTTCTTCTCTGTATTCTCCCTCTCTTTTATTCTCAGGCTTAGGCCAAAATTTCTTACGTAAAAATAAAACAGACGTGAGAAACAAAATGGACAAGTAACTAATACCCTTACTAAATACTATTTTACGTCAATTTTTTTTTAAAATAAATTGTCAGTTAAAATTTCAAAAGCCACAAGGTTTTGTTTGGATAAAGCTAATTAAAATAAAGACTTAATATTCTTAAGACTTATTTGGTAAACCCATTTGAAACTCCTTTAATTTATTTTAATAAATTATTTATATTATAGTTTGTTGTTCCACATTATTTACTTGGATTTTCATATCCAATCTTAATTAAATAAAAACTAATACAACTTATTAAATAAATTCTCCATTTAACCACTTACCACAAAATTATAATTTTCATTATAATTTTATTTAATAAATTAACATATCGCGTTAATTATTAAATTAAAACAACATTATAGCAAATCATATAATCCTTAACAACTCTTTAATTTAGTTATTAAGTTAAATTATAATATTATCTCATAATAATTAATTCATCACTCTTTTATTTAATTGGCTTCAAAATACCAAATTACCAATTATCACTTAATTAACAAATTAAGTTAACTCCCTCAACTCATAAATTATTTACTTACCAATAAATAATCCAACAAATATCTACTAAACAACAAACACATTAATTAAAAATATTTATTTAATTCAATAAATATTTAAAATTACAAATGAAATTATGGATTGTTACATCATTTCCTCCTTACAAAGATTCTGTCCCCAGAATCACAATTAAAACAATTCATTCATCACATTCTTCCCTCCTTAGAAGGATTCTATCCCCAGAATCGAAGACATAAATTAAACAAATAACTCGGGTAGTTCTTCATCATTTTTTCTTCTAGTTTTCTCTTAGCTTCTTCAACATTGTGGTTCCTCCATATCACCTTCACGGAAGGTATCACCATATTCCTGGGCACTTGTTCCTTTCTGTCAACTATTTGGATAGGAACCTCCTCATAAGACAAGTCCTTATCAAACTTTAACGGTTCATACTCGATCACATGTTTGTAATTAGGTTTATACGGTCGCATCACTGACACATAAAAAACGTTGTGAACATGTTCTAATTCTGGAGGTAGAGCTACCTCGTAAGTCACTTCACCTACTCTTCGCAACACCTCGAACGGTCCTATAAATCTCGGACTTAATTTTCCTTTCTTACCAAAACTAATTTTTCCCTTCCAATGAGAAACTTTTAGGAAAACGAAATTTCCTACTTAAAATTATCGATCTTGTCTGTGTTGATCAGTATACTTCTTCTGTCTGTCTTGAGAAGCAACTAGTCTTGCTCTGATGAGTTTGATAACTTCAACGGTCTGATGTACCAGTTCTGGTCCTAACAGTTGACATTCACCAACTTCATCCCAACACAGTGGAGTTTTGCATCTCTTGTCGTATAATGATTCGTATGGCGGCATGCCAATGCCTGAGTGGTAACTGTTGTTGTAGGCGAATTATGTCAACGGTAGATGATCGTCCCAGCTCCCCTTAAAATCCATGATACATGCTCTAAACATATCTTCCAACGTTTGGATTGTTCGTTCGCTTTGGCCATCGGTTTGAGGATGGTATGTTGTACTCATTCTTAGTTGTGTTCCAAATCATTCTTGTAGTCTTTTTCAGAAGTTTGACGTGAATCTCGGATCTCTGTTTGACACAAATGACATAGAAAATCCATGTCTTGAAACGATTTCCTTGACGTACAATTTTGCCCGCTGATCAAGATTAAATCTAATCTTTCTTGGTAAAAAGTGTGCTGATTTCGTTTATCTTTCCATTATCACCCAAATCGCATCGTATCCTTTCTGGTTCGTTGGAAGACCTACCACAAAATCTATTGTGATATGATCCCACTTCCATTTTGGTATTTCTAATGGTTGTAGTAATCCACTTGGTCTCTGATGCTCGACCTTTACTCTCTGACATATCGAGCATTTCACAACACATTCTGCAACATCTCTTTTCATATTTGGCCACAAAAAATGTCGCCACAAGTCTTGATACATTTTCGTACTTACCGGATGGATTGAATATCTTGAATTATGAGCTTTTGTCAAGATTTTATCTTTAATATTCGGTACTACTAGAACCCAAATTCGTTCCTCAAAGCTTAGCAAACTCTCGATATCAATCTTGTACCTCACCTCATTCCCCTCGACCATACCATTCTTTATTTTTCTGTATTCTTCATCTTGTAGTTGAGCATTCTTTCTCTTGCCCACCAAAGTTGGACCAGCTTCCATCTGGAATGTTCTTTCATCGGATCCTTTTGGAAATTTTATTTCTAGCTCTAATCTTGACATTGTTGAAATGAGCTCCTCCTAGTTGGTTAACTACATCAACTTTTTTCGACCCTTTCTACTCAAGGCATCGAAAACCATATTGGCTTTACCCAGATGACAAAAGATCTCACAGTCATAATCTTTTATCAATTCTAACCATCTCCTTTGTCGCATGTTCAGGTCCTTCTGTGTGAAAATATACTTCAGACTTTTATGGTCTGTGTAGATCTCACATTTATCTCTATAGAGATAGTGTCCCATATCTTCAAAGCAAATACTACAGTAGCCAACTCTAAATCATGAGTCGGGTATCCTTTCTCTTAATCCTTCAGTTATCTTGATGCATACGCAATGACTTTGTCATTTTGCATAAGCACACATCCAAGTCCTTTATGTGATACATCACTATACACCACAATTGATGATACCAACTTCTCAAATCTATCTTCGAGAAGTACTTAGCTCCCTTTAACTGATCAAACAAGGCATCTATTCTTGGCAATGGATATTTATTCTTAATAGTGACTTTGTTTAATCCTCTATAATCAATACAAAGGCGCATTGACGCATCCTTTTTTTTTCACGAATAACATCGGTGCTCCCCACGGTGATACGCTCAGCTGAGTGTATTTCTTATCTAGCAGCTCTTGCAGTTGTACCATCAGTTCCTTCATCTTTATCGGAGCCATCCTGTACGGCGCCTTCGATATTGGAGCAGTTCCTGGTGCTAAATCGATAACGAACTCAATCTCTCTGTCAAGCAGAAGTCCTGGCAAATCCTCCGAAAATTAGTCCATAAATTCCCTAACCACTGATATCTCCTCCAGTTTCATACCCTTCTTTTGAGTATCTACTATGTAAGCTAAGTACCCCACACAGCCTTGACTCAATAACGTCTTTGCCTACATAATCATCAAACATTTTGCTTGTCTATGCGACTTGCTACCATAAAAAACTACCTTTTACGGAGTCATAAGGTTTACACTTTTCTTTTGGTAATCAATTATTGCTCCATAATTGAGTAATCAATCCATTCCTAATATAACATCAAACTCTCCAAGTTTAATTGGGATTAAATCTACTGTCATAATATTTCCCTTTATGTTCACCTTACAATTCTTGTATACGAACTTAACAGGAATCACCTCCCTATTCACAATTTCTATGTGTAAAGGGAAATTCAACTCTTCACTGGGCAATTCTAACCTCTTAGAAAATTTATCAAATGTAAACGAGCAAGTTGCACCCGAATCAAATAATACATAAGCATCTATACTATTGATTGGGATAATACCTGACACGACATCTTTTGATTGCACCGCATCTTCCACTATCATATTGAAGGTTATGGCTGTGGGTCTGTTCGATGACGTTGGTCCAACAATAGCCAATGTACCTCCACCTCCACCTCTTTTGCTTCCCGTTGCCTCTCCAGCTTTCTTCTTAGGGCACTCACGAGCAAAATAATCCTTTGACCCGCACGTGTAGCAAGCATTCTTCTTTGGTTGATGCAAATTTGAGGCAATGTGACCCTCCTGGCCACAGTTGAAGCACACTAGCTTACCCCTTAAACACACGCCAGTGTGATTCTTTTCGCATATAGCACATGCTTCAAATTTCTTTTTTTGCTGGCCACTCTGTTGGCTTCTAGCACCCAAACTTCCATTCCACTTTCTCTTCAGGTTATTACCACCATTTCCACCACTACTACCACCATTCATAACCTCATTCTCACTCTTCTTCTTTCTTTGTTCTTGATTATATTTTGTCACATCGTCGCCACCACCCTCAACGATAATCACCTTTTCAAGCACTGCTGCAAAATGTCTTCAACTGAAACATGGAGACTCTGATGTACAACCAGGGCTTTAGTCCCTATTCAAACCTTCTAGCCTTGTGCTCATCTGTATTGACTTAATATGGCGCAAAACTCCCCAACTCATTAAACTTTGCTGCATACTCTGACACCGTCATTGTGCCCTGCTTCAGCTTTAAAAATTGCACTTCTATCTATTTCTTTGAACTCTTAGGGAAATATGTCTCAAAAAATATTTCCTTGAACCTTTTCCAAGTCATCTCTCCCTGACCTCCTCTAATTTTATTGGCTTGCCACGAATAACTAGCCTTTACTTTCAACATGAATGTTGCGAAAGCAGTCTTTTGGTTCTCACCGACTCTAGTAACATCAACATTAAACATTTGTCTAGTCATATCAATTGACACCGACTACTTCTTTAAATTCTTTCACAATACATTAAAACGTTTTATGACGTCATGATACCGTACTTTTCACAGTACGTTGAGGACTTCGTCAGTTTATAACTTCATCATTATACATCATACCATAGCGGGTTGTTGATCATAAGATCTGTGACACCCCCAAATCCCGGTACTTCATTACCTCAAGATTTGGTGTTCACGTAATCAAAACATTCATTTCTAACTACCCAATCATAATAGAATTGAATAATAAAAGAAAACCTGCCCATACAGGATTAAACTTAAATAAAAGAAATCTCCCAGGTTATCCAACCTTTAACAACAATCATTCAAATGCGGAAAATTAAATAACTTCATTACAATCTTTAAATCAAATTCTGAAAGTAAACTATCAAAACTATTACAAGTCTTCAGTATTTATTCATCTTTCCTTTTCCCTTACTGGTGCTAGGTACGTCACCCGTTTCAACTTTTGCTGTAAGAAATTTTACAGGCAAGAGTGAGCAAACAAGGCCCACTTGAAATAACAATAAGTAAATCTTTAAACTTTCACATCAATTGCCAATATTAGGCTCAATAGAACTGAACAATATATTCTATTAACTTTCTGAAAATTATAACATTCACTGAGGGTCTAATGACAACGAATCATGTCCACAGTTATAAGTAATCTTTCAACTTTAACTTTAACAGTCATAAGACTATAAGGACTCCACATACTTAGGGGGATCAACCCTTCGTACAATGTATTGTGAACAACCATTTCAACGCTAAGCGTAAACCTCTATTAAAAGAGTTGTTCATCTCATTATTTAGAATACAAGTTCGCACCAAAGTAAGTTTGGTTTGGATAAGCTTTCAAGGTAATTTGGAGTTCAACGGACATCAACTAAGGATTAGTTGAATAGAAGATAATAACACTATGTTATTGAATGATCATACTGAATAAACATTTCGTTCTAAGTTCATGCTTTAGGAATAATCTAATAGCATAACAATTGAATAATTTATCATACCTTGCTTTGAACAACGTTAAGCTAAGGTTACATTTTAGAATTTAATATCAAGCATGCACAACAAATAATAACTTGAACGATAAACTAAAGGTACTTGCATGCTAATATAACTAGTTTAGAGTTAAGAAAACTTGCACGATTATAAAAGTAGAGTTAGAGAACTTGCATAAGTATAACATAACAGTGAAAAGTAACCTTGCTGAATAATAAAGTAGCAAAGGTTAGGGAACTTACCTCGTGCGTAGGTTAAACAATTACTATTCACGTTCACCCCAAGTCCTACACATACCTTATGTATTGACAATGCACATTACTTACACTAACATTACCTTTATGAGTTCCTTTATTACTCTTAGTATAGCTACTAACTAAGTTTAAGTTTAAACAACAACACATCTTTTCATGAACATTACTTTTTAGCTTTATTACAACTACTTAAGTGATCATGTCATTGCACTACATGTACATTAACAACTAGATACAACATCCTAATACATGTCCAACATATTATCATTAAGTTATACTAATACCCAAAGGGTTGCAGTTGCTTTCGTGCATCCCGACGCCCTCCGATTGGCTCTAAATACACAATAATCCTAAAGATGACCATTTTGACTACTGTTACAGACCTCAAATTAAAAAACTTAAAGCATGTAAGTTGTAGGTCTACTCGTCCTCTTTCCGAATCATCTTGAATTACCTCAATCGGAGTTCGTATGAAAAAGTTATGGCCGTTTTACTGTCAAAACTGTCCAACTAGGACATTTTTCCAGCGCCGGGGCGCGAAACAGTGGCGCTGGGGCGCGAGCTTCAGCGCTGGGGCGCGAGCTACTGGCCCATTTTGGTGCTGGGGCGCGAAATTTGGCGCCAGGGAGCGAAATTTGGAGCTGGGGAGTGAATTTTGACGCTGGGGCGCCGAAACTCACAGAACCAACCCCGAAAGACAGAGCAAAGCTACTGTCTAATTTATTTTTAACAACCAATGGCATCTAACAACATGTATAACTTCATGAAAATTACACATAAAAGTTAACAATCATCCATGTACCAATTACCAACCACTAATTAACATTATCATAGACTAATTCTTTGAAAACACTGTGTTTTAAAAATTAAACTCCATTGACGAAATATAAATTTACAGTGGATGTAAATTTACAATATTATCAACCAATTTTGATTCCTTTGAAATACAAGTATACCAATATATATCCCAATTACCATGTATAGTCCAATTTCTCAGTTAGTATACAAATATATATATATATATATATATATATATATATATATATATATATATATATATATAACCTTTGATAAATTCTACACTCAAGTTCGTACTCACATGTTTTCACTGTAAAAAAAAAATAATTTCTTAAATACGTAATTTAGCATACCATCATTTTTATATATTAAGCATACAATTATATACAAATATATATATGCTAGTATAACAATAACCAACACATAGATTACAAGAATTTTGTAAAAACTTATACACAGTGAAGTTGAAGAACACCGACTATCAAATTCAAAGAGACAATATACCGTAAAATATATATTAAGATTATAAACACGTACCTTTTGTTGTTAAGAAAACCTTGTTAACAAAATCTGTTTTGAAAAATCACGCACTTGATTTCTTCTCAAACTCTCTGAACTTTTCCTTTCTCTTTTCTTAATTCTCTCAGTAATAGACTAGGTATTAACACTGAGCGTAAAACTGATAAATCATACACGTAAAATAACTGTTATGGCAATAATAAGCCTATTTACTCTTATCAGTTACCAAACATATAACGTATAATCTTATAAATATAAATATATTTTATTTATATATTTGTTTTATTCTATTAGTAATATAATTTAAAATTAACAAGAATTTCAAAAGCCATAAGGCCTTGTTTTGCAACCCATTTATAAATTAAATATTAATATACTTACACCTTGTTTGGCAACACTAAATTAAAATTACTTTAATTTAATTTAATAACTCTTTATAACATAGGTATTTGTCAAACTTTATGTAATAACAATTAAATAAATTACTTAATCACATAACTCAATCCACATAACACATTAATTATTTAACAAATAAATAATTAACTAATTACATTAATTATTTAGCAAATAAATAATTAACTAAATAAACTCAATCAAATTGAACAATTACTTATTCAATAATAAACACATCCAATAAATATTTATATAAATCAATAAATATTTATAACTTACATTTTAACAAATAAATAATTAACTAATTACATTAATTATTTAGCAAATAAATAATTAACTAAATAAACTCAATCAAATTGAACAATTACTTATTCAATAATAAACACATCCAATAAATATTTATATAAATTAATAAATATTTATAACTTACATTTTAAAAAAATATGGAATGTTACATCATTCCCCTCTTAAAAGGATTCTGTCCCCAGAATCATAACTCAAACAACACATTCGTTACATTCTTCCCTACTTATAAAGATTCTGTCCCCAGAATCGAAGACACAGATTAAACAAATAACTCAGGGTACTCTTTCAACATTTTCTCTTCGAGTTCCCACGTAGCTTCTTCAGCGTTGTGGTTTCTCCAAATCACCTTCACAGAAGGTATCACTTTATTCCTCAGCACTTGTTCTTTCCTGTCGACTATCTGGATAGGAACCTCTTCATAAGACAAGTCTTTCTCGAACTGCAACGGTTCGTACTCGATCACGTGATTGTAATCGGGTTTATATGGTCGTAATGTGACGCCCCCAAAATTAGGTATACATCACCCATCTTGGGTCGTCAGATACATAGTACAGAATACAAATACAACTTACTAATACAACTGTCGTGTACAATACGACAAAACATAAACTGTGAGTTTGAATACAAATATTATCTTCTAGAGAGTATTCATACTCAAAAGGAGTCCTTGTTACATTTATTAACACACCATTACATAGAATAGTGAGGACTACTAACTAATACTATCATTCGAACCATCACTTCGATCCCCGACTTGCCCCAGCTACATTCTCATTTCCTGAAGAGAACAGTGAAAGAAAGGGTGAGCTCAACAAGCACAGTAAGAAATATTATGACTAAGATAATGCAGAATAAATTATCATTAGCCTTCAACAATGTTAAACTGATAAAATATAATAGACATCAAGTTTAACTGTAGCGGAACAAGCAATCCATTAAGAGAATCAAGTAGAAAATAAACTCTACTATCTTTTATGATTTAAAAGATTTTTCAACACTGTGATCGCTGGGACTCAGCTTAATAAAATAATTCACATCATCGAATCACCCCTGCACTACGGCCAAGGATATTCGTATATTCATTAATGGTCATGATCATGCCAACAACTGTCCATCAATGCACTACGGGCCAATGAGGACTTTTACCACATCATTCGTAACATTACGGTCATGATTACACCGAATAATCTCTGGTCATAATCATACCAAGTCCATCTATGCACTACAGGCCACAGATGACTTTCAACAGAATATAAACATGAGGAAGATGACAATGATATAAGAATTCAATAAAACAAGTTCAAGAATTAATTTATCCAAGAATTAACAACGTCCAAATTGTCAACATGATACTACTTTGTGGAGTAAAATTCAAGAATGATCAGGAGAATATTTTCATGAATAGATACTAGATGAAGCGCAAATGTCAAGGATATTCCATAAATTTCATGGAGTATAGAAGTCAAAACTTAACCAACTGAGTATAATAAAGAATGGAATAACAAAAGAAATCACCATGCATGCGATAGACCGCACAGACAGGTTATTCCAACAGAATAATAAATAATGGAACCAGGTCCGGCGTAAACGTACAGACAGGATATTCCGACAGAATAATATATAATGGAACCAGGTCCGGCGTAAACGCACAGACAGGATATTCCGATAAAATAATAATAAAAACGGAACCAGGTCCGGTGTAAAACACACAGACAGGATGTTCCAACAGAATAATAATAAAAACGGAACCAGTTCCGGTGTAAAACACGCAGACAGGATGTTCCAACAAATTAATAATAAAAACGGAACCAGGTCCGGTGTAAAACACACAGACAGGATGTTCCAACAGAATAATAGAAGAATGTCACCAAGTATAGGGTAGACCGCGTATACAGGTTATTCCAACAGAATAATAATAAATAGAGTAACAACAGTTCTCTTCATGAATAAGAAAGTATAACACCCCTTACCGTTTTAAAGAAGAGCTGAAGTAAGGAAGTAGTTAAGTAGCAGAATACTCTTCTTCTCTCTCTCTATAGTTTCTCTCTATAGTTTCTCTCTCTAGAGTTCAGTGAATTCGTAAGAAATAATGAAGGAATGAGCTGCTATTTATAGAAAAATAGAATGCATAGTAACTAATCCATGAACGGTCCAGATTGATTACTTTATCGCTAAATAATTCATATTATTAACTGACAATAATTGAATCAAACTGAGTGACTTCTCACATAAGCATTAATAATCAATACCGTGTGCTACTATGCGACCATACGTATTACTGTACTTTTACTACCGAGTAGTTCAACAGTATCAATGGTAAAACTTCCGCCGTTATTTTTAATAAAATATTTTTGTCGTTTTCTCAATCCGACAATAATTCCTTTGTGAGGTCCACCAATGATTGTGCCGTTGTATGAATATTCCCTGTTAAAACGAATATTTCCCGACCAATCGAATATTATATAACAACTTGCGTACTTTGCAAAATTTATAAATATTACCCACAACTATAACATTATATCAAATTAACTCCATAATATTCAAAAATAATATTTATAGAAAATTCATCTTTATTTATAAAAGTTGGGGTCTTACAGTCGAAGCCATACTATTCGTTGTATGCTAAGACCGATCGTTCATTGCAACTGCGTTGCGTTCACAGCGTCTATACGCTTTACACTTAACTCTCATTACGACATCAAAACATTGAAATGTTATACATCATCCTCGTCACTCAACGTCTAAGGAATCACAATCATAGCAATCCAACACATTCTTTTTATTGCGACTACGGTTCCCGAATATCGGTTACGTAATCTAGCGTTTACATTCTTTGTCTTTTAATCCCGCTTAATCTTTCTGTTTAACCTTTACTAAAGGTTTAAATCACTTGTTTAAGTATTTCATTGTCCAACAATAAAATGGAAATAATGTTTCCAATGAGAACTGGAATATAATAACAACTTATTGACTTAATAGACTTGCTCGTAGGCTGTGATAAACTATAAGTTTCTATGTCTGATGCGGCAACCTTTGCTTCATTTCCCACATATATGATTACTTATCTTTGTTTAGCTCTCTACTTCTGTTTGGTCCCTTCATAAATCTATATTTATGATAACCAAAGCAAGTATCCAATACCCAAGTAGAACCTTGACTTAAAAAAAATTTATTTCATTCATGAACAAAACTGTATTGTAACCGAAACTTCACTAAGCTTCTTTTGGTTAGCTCTACAAGATGCTTCTCGCAGTTTCTTTTCCAGTGTCCTGGCTTATTGCAGTGGAAGTAAACTCCTTTGCTATCCTTATCAGTTTTGTTCTTATTATCCTTTATTTTTGCCTTTCTATTTACCTTCTTTGAATTGTTCTTCTTTTCAGAAGATTCTTTGGCCCCTACCAGTAAGACTTGGTCTTTATTGGTTGGAAATTGACTCTCGGCTATTTTTCAACATGTTAAGCAAATCAGCGAAGCTGATATCTAGCTTGTTCATATGAAAAAATCACAACAATTATGAAAGGACTCCGGGAGTGAGTGCAAGATTAAATCTTGGCTCAACTCACCATCCATGATAAAACTTGTTGTGACGCCCCCAAATTCGAGTATCTTCTAACCCGACATATGCTACTCCACTGTACTAACATCCATACAATCATTCCCTTGAAATACAACAAAATGAATGTAATTACTATCTTCTTATTACAATCAAAGTATAATCCTTCCAAGGTTCATAAACTGATTACATCCTTCGTTGTTCATAATGTGTAATACATACAAACATACTAGTCTATTACATGATGGTTAAGTATCCATCTTAGCCTTGCCCTTATCTCTCTTAGCTTTCTCAGTACGTTCATCCTTAACTGCAATTATATAATTCACGTAAAAAGTGAGCATAACAGCTCATCGAGTTTAACAAAGGATAACAGTAATACCATATTCGTGAATTATATAACAATTCCTACATAACTGAACAAATAGTTATGAAGTATCATGAAACAATAATACTTTAACATTTCATATCATCAATTCCCAATGTATAGAATAGATTAGGAATTCTGAACCGGTCAATAGACCATGAACAGTAACTTTCATTTTTTATACTTTAAAAGGATATCACAACCCTAAGGCTGTACATCCGCATTACTTACGAGCACTTCTAGGTGATCAGCCTATAGTACTCTATGTTGATCAACACCCATTCGTTAAACGTATTTACATTTAACATTTTGGCAAAACTCGCGTGCCCATCGAAATATCGATGAAAATACTTGTGTTTGTTCATAGACAAAACTTACCTTCACGTATGTACCAATTTCTTGGCATAGGATAGCGTTAACATTTCTATATAAAAAGATATGAATATCAACCAATCTATATCTTATGACCAGTCTAGCCGAAATAAATCTGGCATTGACCCTTTCTTTAAAACCAGTTTTGCAATTCAGTATAATGAACAACATAAAACTTGGCTAACTTGAAAGTCAGACAAGCGTTAAGAAAACTTATCTTTCAGCATCTTCAAATAACTTAATCGACTGACCACAGCCTTTACAGAATCTACATGATATATTCACATAGTACACTATAATTAGCTATCAAACAACTATTCACATTGTTCCTAACAACTTCTTTCTCTTTTATGTCTTTGTTAACTTAATATCATTAATAAAGTCAACTCGACTTATTACCCTTTGTCCCGGTTTATTAATCAACTTACGTTATTAACCGTACTCTAACATTATTGATAAGGTACCAACTTTGTTCATCATTCATAACTTATTAACATGCATTCAATTCCTAAGTTCAATACATTATACATTAGTATAGGTAGTATAGGATTAGTCCTAGTACATTTATTGAGTACATAAACTCAACTCATGTAAGTCTCGGAACAACTGAAGTTTAAAACTTAAGTTTTCTATCACAAGCCCTGAACTCGTGTCGCGGCGTGGGCTTCTTAGTACTAGACTGGCGCTGCGGCGCCAGTTAGCAGTGTCTAGGTTCCGGTCTCGGCGCTGCGGCGCAAGACTTAATACTAAAAGTGGCTCTGCGGTGCCATTTAGCAGTGGCCAATTTTACTGTGCCAGTGTTGTGGCGCGGAATTTAACACTATGTCTGGCGCTGCGGCGCCAGACCTCAGTACAAGAATTCTTGGCAGTTTTGAAAATTTTGTGAAATTCCCAGGGTCGTAACTTCTTCATTATAAACCTGATTTGGTCCGTTCAAAAGCCTACACATCATAAATGACATACTCCAATCATTCATATAAGAATTCGATACTTTCAAATCAATTAACTCAAAATTCACTATTGAGTTCATTTTCTAAGCGTTCATAAACGTTAATGAGCGTTCAATGCTCGTTTTCTTCGTTTTAAGTCAGAATCCGACGATTCTCGAACCCACAACTCTTAATTACCCTATCTCACGTGTTGACATTGTAAAACAACATTTTCAAGTCTCACGGCAATTTTCGTCTAATAATCTGAAATTTCAACGTTTTCGACGTTTAACGTCTATTTCCATGAAATTCGCCATAACTTCGTTACTAATGTTCTCTAAGCCAAATCGCATGGAATACTCCATGGACTTCATTTCTACATTCTAACCAAACAAGATGCACATATTAATGTATTGACGGAGTTCAATTGTTTATCAACAATCAATCTCAACAATCAATATTTTCATGGTTTAAAACTATATCAAACCTTATGATTTCTATGATTACATGACTTATAGAGATTGAATTTGTGGTAAGTCACTCTTATTCCACCATATCAGCCATACCCCACTCATCTATGATTCTCCATGATAAAAGAAAACCAAAAGAGATGAAAGTAGAATTAAGAAATATTTCCTTTAAGAACTCTTAAATAATTTCCTGGAAAGCTCTAAGTCAAAGCTTCCAAAGTGTATGATTTAGTTGAGTCTAGATCTCTTTCTATCTCAAATATGTTGGTTGAGTCTTGGAAAGACATCAAATGGCTAACTCTAGCTTTCTATTTATAGACAAATGAAATGGAGGGCAAAATAGACATTACACCTTCCCACCTCCTTACTATTCACACTTGGTCACCAAGTAAAATGCTTAGTGACCAAGCATTATGCTTGGCTTGGACACCAAGTTGCCGGCCCACCATGCCCATGGGTCATCCCCATGGGTTGCCCCATGGGTTTTACCCATTCGGTGACCCATCGGTTCGATCTACGGTTCAATTTTCTTGCATTGGGCTTAACCAATCTACTATTGGGCCCTGACTTGGGCTTAGCACATTAATTCATTGGGCTTGCCTCTATAATTGATTGGACTTAGCATAATCGAAACCATTGAATTCAAATTAAGTCTTAACTTAATTCCATAATACTAATCGTATTCCATACGTATAATTCACGTATTTCTTTCGTATAATACCCATTCAATAATCGTATTGTACTTTGTATTAACTAATCGTATTATACATAGATACTAAATAGTATCAAACTTGTATAACACACGCTTTAACCATAACTCAATTCCTTCTACACATATCATTTCCTTCTCTGAAATCAATATACTCAACCCTTAGGTTTTAAGTTCGCAGGCAAAAATTTCGTTTGCCATAAATGAAATATTATCAGATATTTCATCTTATCTTGATATTCTATCAATACGCGTTTCTCAGAATTTCAAAATAATTCCCCGAACAGAAACGGATGAATAATATTTTTACGGGAATTTCTCGGAAATCATTTATTTTCGTCTCGGAAATTCTTAATAATTAATTCTAGCACGTAGCCAGATTACTAACCATATAAACACATTCTAGGTCATAGAACGACCTTCACATAGCTTACTCACAAAATAAATCAATTAAATTCATTTAATTCACATAATCAAATAAAAAATTAATTATCATAAAAATCTAATTATCTCGGGCGTTACATTATCTCCTCTTTATAAGGATTATGTCCCCAGAATCTTAGCTTATAATTACATAAACAAATGAGGAAAATCTTCCTTCATTTTACTTTCGTGCTCCCACGTTGCTACTTCAGCATTGTGGTTTCTCCATAACACCTTCACTGAAGGTATGACCTTATTTCTTAATAGTTGTTCCTTCCTATCAATAATTTGAATTGGAAGTTCCTCATAGGATAAATCTTTCTCTACCTGAATAGAGTCATACTCTATTACGTGTTTATAGTCCGCTTTATAAGGACGCAACACAGACACATGAAACACATTATGAATGCGTTCCATTTCTGGAGGTAAGGCTACTTCATAAGCCACCTCTCCTACCCTTCTTAAGATCTCAAAAGGTCCTATAAACCTTGGACTTAACTTCCCTTTCTTTCCAAAACGTATCTTCTGTAAGACCCCGAATTTTATGAAATAAAAGTATTCAATTTTTCTATTTAGTAAATGGTTAAATTGATAAAAGTTAAAGTTAAGGGTGATATATGAAATTTTTTCAAAATACACAAGTGGTTATAAAATATTCATTGTTGTCGGGGAATATTCGTTTAGTCGTAGAATATTCTTTCTGTCGGAGAATATTCGTACAACGGCGCAACCATTTGTGGGACCCATAACAGAATAACTGTCCGATGGAGAAAACGACAAATTTGAGTTTTATAAATAACGGCGTAGTTGTTACCGTTAACAATTTTAGAATACCTGGTGGTTAAAATACAGTAATACGCGTAGTTTCAAAGTAGCACACGGTATTGCACAATATTTTTTTCAATTATTGATTCTTACGTGAGAAGGCACTACTCAATAATTATTACAGTAGTTACTGTTCAATATTTTATTTTATTCATTCAATAATTACTGCGTTGATATTTTATATTATTGTTGTTTCAATAATTGTTGCTGCACAGTACTTTCTATTATCAGATCAATAATTTATATTATTTAAATAATATTATTAGATAACATTATTGGCAATGTCTAGAAAGTTCTGTCTAAGGAGAGGTTTGGTCATCTAATTGCACGCCAGTAAGGAGAAATTCTTATTGGAAAGCCCCCTCTTTCTTGGGAACGGCTTGGTTGTCATAATTGTGATTCTGTAATATTATTTGTGAATAATTAATTATTGGTTTATATGATAAGAAAATATTTATTTGATGTGGATATAAATGATGGATTTATTTATGTGGTTATAAATGAAGGAATTAATGCTAAGGTATTTTATCAGTATTTTGTCGGATTGGAAGTCTTAAAAGATCAAATCAGTGTTCTTACAGCTTTATTGTGTTAGTTATAATTTTTAATCTGACCGTTGGATCGTTGTGATTTTTGGATATGTTATACATATATAAGTTGAGTATATGTTCACAAATTTTGAACCGTTAAAAATGAATAAATGATTTGTTATGAATTTTAAGAGGTGACTGATTCAGAAATTAGATTTTGGTGAAAAAATTTAGAATTGAGTGGGCCCCACTTTTGGTTGTTGGGGATGGTGGCTGATTTTTGGTGGGTGGAATAGTAGCAGGTAAAGCCATCAGGTTGCAGGTCAAGTCTGCTTCGACGTGCTAACATTTTCCTATAAATAGAGGGCTAAGTTAGAATTGAAAATCACACCAGAAAACATAAGTTATCTCTCTTTTTCTCTCTAGATTATCGATTGTATTTTGTGAGTATTTGGATACTTGCTGAGTTGCTATTCATCAGTGCAAGTTTCCTTCAGCGTCATATCCGATATCCAGTCAGAAGTGCTACTCTGTTGAGGTAAGGGATAGTAAGGGATGTTATATTTTTCATAATGATGTTATTCTTTCAATATTATTATACTGACATATTGGTATGGATCTTATTGTGGAATTTCTACCTTTTTGAGTCGGGGTTACTATTCACGTATACGACATTATTCACGTATACGGCACTATTCATGTATATGACACTATTTACGTATATGGCATTATTTATGTATACGGTACTATGTATGAATACGGAGTACTATTCACGAGTTAGTATTCATAAATTCCTATTCATGAGTTACTATTCATGAGTTACTATTCACGGGTACTATTCATGACAAAAATTGGTTTCTTTTTCTGACCAAATTATCGTTGATTTATAATTGTTGCTCTTGAAAATAAATACAGTTGTTGATCATATTGTTTTTATTATCATATATAAAATTTTTTATAATCTTGATGTTGAAGTTCTCTTTCACTTGAGTGTAAAGACGGGTAGATTATTAGTATGATCATGACTAGGGTTCTCTTTGGCCTGTAGTGCAAAGATGAATTGTTAACTGGTATGATCATGACCATTGAATTTATAATTGAATATCTTTAGCTTAACTGTAAACATGAATTGATTAACATGGTTATAATTATTGTTTATATAAATTCTGAAATGATTATATATTTCTTTGAGATATGAATATATTTGGCCTATAGTGCAAATATGAACTATTGAGGAATATCTTTGGCCCGTAGTGCAAAGATGAATTATTGATGAATATTTTTGGCCCGTAGTGCAAAGATGACCTGTTGTTGAATATCTTTGGCCTGTAGTGCAAAGATGACCTGTTGTTGAATATCTTTGGCATGTAGTGTAAAGATGGTCTGTTGATTAATATCTTTGGCCCGTAGTGCAAAGATGAATTTATTAATATGATTATGAACATGAACTGTGATTTGGTATAACCATGATCTTTGATGTTTCAGGTGATGAAAATTATCTTTGTCCTGGATGAGAAAAGAAATTTAGGACAACAATTACGATTATGAGTTATACACGTGATTGTGGACAGGAATTGTTGATTGATGTTACAGGGATAAAATATTGTTGGTGGATTTTTAACATAGAGAAGATAATAGACATTAGGGTCTATTTGACTCTTCTAAAGGATTGCTCGTTCCGCTGCAACTATGGTTGAAAATTTTTATCATCTACCAGATGTTCTAAATCTCTGATTTATTACTGTTGAAGGCTATTGATAATTTATTTATCTTTAGTCATGATATTCTTTACTGGGCTAGTTGTGCTCACCCTTTTGCTTCATAATTCCTTTCAGGTAATACGAGTGTAGCTGGGTCGAGCGGGGGTAACAGGGGAATAGAACGATGGTCATTATTTAGTTGTTATATTTGATGAATCCATTAGGGTGAGATGAACCCAACGTTGGAAGGGTGTTTTGCCACTATCATACAAGATGTCTAATGTCATACAACTTCGTGCCATTATAAGACAGGGTTATGCACATCCACTTGTTGAGTATATTTACGAGCACTACCTATATAATCTTGGTGTTTGTTTGAAGTATAATTCACAATTAGAGACAGTGGAGATAATGATATGTCAAGAGAAGACTCACCATTGGAAAGAATATGATAGTAATTTTCTTATTTTTCTTTGGGGTCTTTTAGGTCAACTAAGGATAATTCTGTAGACATATGATATCTATCATAACTTGGAAACATGGCCTCCCATGTACAAAGATTTCCTTGAGCACTTCCCAAAGATTCTAATTTCTAAAACAGTTTTTGACTATACCTTTATGTAAGGTGTCATTGTGAGGTGTTGTCCACGGTTGGGACATGAGTCACATTTGGTATATATTTGTATCCAAACTCACAGCATATGTGTAACATTCCATATTTTTAAACTTCTGGAAGAGACTACAAGAATGTATGGGAACACAGTTACGAATGAGTACGACATATCATCCGCAAACAGATGGCCAAAGCGAACGAACGATCTAGACATTGGAAGATATGTTGAGAGCATGCGTCATGGATTTCAAAGGAAGCTGGGAAGAGCAATTACCGTTGGTGGAATTTGCCTACAATAATAGTTATCACGCGAGCATCGGCATGCCGCCTTACGAAGCGTTATACGGCAGAAAGTGCAGAACTCCACTGTACTGGGATGAAGTTGGTGAACGTCAACTGTTAGGACCAGAATTGGTGCAACAAACTACTGACGTTGTTAAACTCATCAGGACAAGATTAGTAGCAGCACAAGACAAACAGAAAAAGTATGCTGATCAACACAGACAAGATCGTGCATTCAACGTAGGAACTTTTGTATTCCTAAAAGTTTCTCCTTGGAAGGGGAAAATTAGTTTCGGTGAGAAGGGAAAACTAAGCCCGAGGTTTATTGGACCCTTTGAAGTCCTGCGAAAAGTTGGGGAGGTAGCTTATGAGGTAGCTCTACCTCCAGAGTTGGAAAACATTCATAATGTTTTTCATATTTCGGTGTTACGACCATATAAACCCGATTACAAGCACGTAATCGAGTACGAACCGTTGCAGTTCGAGAAAGATTTGTCTTATGAAGAGGTTCCTATCAAGATAGTCGACAGGAAGGAACAAGTGCTCAGGAATAAATTGATACCTTCTGTGAAGGTGATATGGAGAAACCACAATGTTGAGGAAGCAACGTGGGAACTCGAAGAGAAAATGATGAAAGAGTACCCTGAGTTATTTGTTTAATCTGTGTCTTCGATTCTGGAGACAGAATCTTTATAAGTAGGGAAGAATGTAACGAATGTGTTGTTTGAGTTGTGATTCTGAGGACAGAATCCTTATAAGAGGGGAATGATGTAACATTCTATATTTTTAAATGTAAGTTATAAATATTTATTGATTTATATAAATATTTATTGGATGTGTTTATTATTGAATAAGTAATTGTTCAATTTGATTGAGTTGTTTAGTTAATTATTTATTTGTTAAATAATTAATTTGTTGTGTGGATTGAGTTATGTGATTAAGTGATTTATTTAATAAATTTTTATTTCATAAAGTGTGACAAATAACTATGTGATAAAGAGTTATTAAAATAAATTAAAGTCATTTAATTTAGTTTTGCCAAACAAGGTGTAAGTATATTAATCATTTAAATTTTAATGGGTTGCCAAACAAATCCTTATGGCTTTTGGGTTTCTTTTGAATTTAAACTATTAATTAAATAAATAAAATAAATATATAATATATATTATTTTGAGTAACTGCTATATTAATACGATCATTAGTTGAGCGTCAGTTTTTATTGAATTGAAAAGGTGAGCGTTGGTTTTTTTAGTATACGTATATTGCCATTTGGTTTACCTTAGAGTTGTCTGCTAAAAAATGAAGAAAGAAAGAAAGGAGAGAGTTCTTAGAGAGTTGAGATAGAAAAATACAGAGTTTTTCAAGCTTTTCTAAGGGTTTAACAAGTATTCTTATCAACAAAAAGGTAGGTGCTTATAACCTTAAATTATGTTTATGTAACCATATATGTTTTTTTTACGCCATATATTTACTGTGAATTTGATAGTCTGTGTTCTTCAACTTCACTGTGTATAAGTTGTTACAAAATTCTTGTAAACTATGTTATACTAGCATATATATATTTGTACATAATTGTATGCTTAATATATAAATATGATGGTATGCTAAATTACGTATTCAAGAAATTGATTTTTCACAGTGAAAACATGTGAGTACGAACTTGAGTGTAGAATATATATATATATATATATATATATATATATATATATATATATATATATTTGTATGCTAACTGAGAAATTGAACTATACATGTTAATATGTGAGTATACTTGTATTTTAAAGGTATTAATCTGGTTATAAGTATGGAATTTTAGTTCACTGTGTCAAGAAATATATCAACAATGGAGTTTTTGTTTTAAAAGTAGTGTTTTCAAATAATTAGTTTATGATGGTGTTGATTAGTGGTTGATAATTGGTATATAGTTGATTGTTAACTTATATGTGTAATTTTCAAAAAGTTATACATGTTGTTGGATGTCATTGGTTGTTCAAATATGGAGCAGTAATTGATTGTCAAAAGAAGTGTGTAAACCTTATGACTCCGTCAAAGGTAGTTTTCCATGGTAGCAAATCGCCTAGACAAATGAAATGTTTGACGATTATGCAGGCCAAGAAGTTGTTGAGTCAAGGTTGTGTGGGTTATTTGGCTTACATAGTCGATACTCAGAAGAAGGGTGTAAAACTGGAGGAGATACCAGTGGTTAGAGAATTCGTAGATGTATTTCCGGAGGATTTGTCAGGACTACCGCCTGATAGAGAGATTGAGTTCGTAATCGATTTAGTGCCAGGAACTGCACCGATATCGAAGGCCCCGTACAGAATGGCTCCGGTAGAAATGAAGGAACTCATGGTGCAACTGCAAGAACTGCTGGACAAGAATTATATTCAACCAAGCGTGTCACCGTGGGGAGCGCCGGTATTATTTGTGAAGAAGAAGGACGGATCAATGCGTCTTTGCATTGATTATAGGGAGTTAAACAAGGTCACTATTAAGAATAGGTATCCGTTACCTAGAATAGATGACTTGTTTGATCAGTTGAAGGGTGCTAAATACTTCTCAAAAATAGATTTGAGAAGTGGGTATCACCAATTGAAGGTAAGAAATGAGGATATACCTAGAACAACATTCAGAACTCGGTACGGACATTACGAGTTTCTGGTGATGTCTTTTGGTTTAACAAATGCTCCTGCCGCGTTCATGGATTTGATGAACAGAGTATTTAAACCATTCTTAGACAAGTTCGTAGTGGTGTTTATCGACGACATTCTGGTGTATTCCAAAACTCAAGAAGAAAACGTGGAACATTTACGTCTGACATTGGAGACACTAAGAAAGGAAAAGTTGTACGCGAAGTTCTCTAAGTGTGAATTTTGGCTCGATCGTGTACAATTTTTGGGTCATGTGATTGACAAAGATGGGATTTCAGTAGATCCATCGAAAGTGAAAGCTGTAATCAATTGGGAACAACCAAGAACACCTTCGAAAGTGAGGAGTTTCTTGGGGCTGGCCGGTTATTATAGAAGATTTATACAAGATTTTTCTAAGATAGCCACTCCGCTAACAAATTTGACAAGGAAAGCTGTAAAATTCATGTGGACGGAGAAATGTGAAGAAAGTTTTCAAGATTTGAAGAAGAAGCTAAGTGTGGCACCTGTGTTGACATTACCAAACAATACAGGAAATTTTGTGGTGTATAGTGATGCCTCACACAAAGGATTGGGTTGTGTTCTTATGCAAAACGGCAAAGTTATTGCCTATGCATCAAGACAACTGAAGGATTATGAGAAAGGGTATCCGACTCATGATTTGGAATTGGCTGCAGTTGTGTTTGCTCTGAAGATATGGAGACGCTATCTTTATGGAGAGAAATGTGAGATCTATACAGACCACAAAAGTCTGAAGTATATTTTCACTTAGAAGGACCTGAACATGCGTCAGAGGAGATGGATAGAATTGATAAAGGATTACGATTGTGAGATATTTTATCATCCGGGCAAAGCGAATGTGGTTGCGGATGCTTTAAGTAGGAAAGGTCGGGAGAAATTAATGCTGATAACAACTCAGGAGGAGCTCATTTTAGCAATGACAAAGTTAGAACTGGAAATTAAATTTCCACAGGAATCCGACGAACAACTATTTCAGATAGAAGCTGGTCCAACTTTAGTGGACAAAGTGAAGGATGCACAACTACAAGATGAAAAGTGTGGGAAAATCAAAGAGAATCTGGTTGAAGGCGGTGATGTAAAATACAAGGTCGATACCGAAGGATTACTACGGTTCGAGGGAAGAATTTGGGTTCCAGCAATGCTAGAACTGAAAAACAAAATCTTAACCGAAGCACACAACACAAGATATTCGATTCATCCAGGAAGCACGAAAATGTATCAAGATTTACGCCAACATTTTTGGTGGCCGAATATGAAAAGGGATGTTGCAGAATGCATGGCTAAATGTTTGACATGTCAAAGAGTAAAAGCCGAACATCAAAGACCCAGCGGATTGCTTCAACCGTTGGAAATACCGGAATGGAAGTGGGAACATATCGCGATGGATTTTGTGGTGGGTCTTCCAACTACTCAGAAAGGATACGTTGCGATTTGGGTAATAGTAAACAAACTGACAAAATCTGCACACTTTTTGCCAATAAAGATTAGATTCAATCTTGATCAGCTAGCAAAACTATATATTAAAGAGATCGTTGCAAGACATGGAGTTCCAGTATCAATTGTGTCAGACAGATATCCGAGGTTCACATCAAACTTCGAGAAGAGACTACAAGAATGTATGGGAACACAGTTGCGAATGAGTACGGCATATCATCCGCAAACAGATGGCCAAATCGAACGACCGATCCAGACATTGGAAGATATGTTGAGAGCATGCGTCATGGATTTCAAAGGAAGCTGGGAAGAGAAATTACCGTTGGTGGAATTTGCCTACAATAATAGTTATCACGCGAGCATCGGCATGCCGCATTACGAAGCGTTATACGGCAGAAAGTGCAGAACTCCACTGTACTGGGATGAAGTTGGTGAACGTCAACTGTTAGGACCAGAATTGGTGCAATAAACTGCTGACGTTGTTAAACTCATCAGGACAAGATTAGTAGCAGCACAAGACAGACAGAAAAAGTATGCTGATCAACACAGATAAGATCGTGCATTCGACGTAGGAACTTTTGTATTCCTAAAAGTTTCTCCTTGGAAGGGGAAAATTCGTTTCGGTAAGAAGGGAAAACTAAGCCCGAGGTTTATTGGACCCTTTGAAGTGCTACGAAAAGTTGGAGAGGTAGTTTATGAGGTAGCTCTACCTCCAGAGTTGGAAAACATTCATAATGTTTTTCATATTTCGGTGTTACGACCATATAAACCCGATTACAAGCACGTAATCGAGTACGAACCGTTGCAGTTCGAGAAAGATTTGTCTTATGAAGAGGTTCCTATCCAGATAGTCGACAGAAAGGAACACGTGCTTAGGAATAAAGTGATACCTTCTGTGAAGGTGATATGGAGAAACCACAATGTTGAGGAAGCAACGCGGGAACTCGAAGAGAAAATGATGAAAGAGTACCCTAAGTTATTTGTTTAATATGTGTCTTCGATTCTGGAGACAGAATCTTTATAAGTAGTGAAGAATGTAACGAATGTGTTGTTTGAGTTGTGATTTTGAGGACAGAATCCTTATAAGAGAGGAATGATGTAATATTCCATATTTTTAAATGTAAGTTATAAATATTTATTGGATGTGTTTATTATTGAATAAGTAATTGTTCAATTTGATTGAGTTGTTTAGTTAATTATTTATTTGTTAAATAATTAATGTGTTGTGTGGATTGAGTTATGTGATTAAGTGATTTATTTAATAAATTGTTATTTAATAAAGTGTGACAAATAACTATGTGATAAAGAGTTATTAAAATAAATTAAAGTCATTTAATTTAGTTTTGCCAAATAAGGTGTAAGTACATTAATCATTTAAAATTTAATAGGTTGCCAAACAAAGCCTTATGGCTTTTGGGTTTCTTTTGAATTTAAACTATTAATTAAATAAATAAAATAAATATATAATATATATTATTTTGAGTAACTGCTATATTAATACGATCATTAGTTGAGCATCAGTTTTTATTGAATTGAAAAGGCGAGCGTTGGTTTTTTTAGTATACGTATATTGCCATTTGGTTTACCTTAGAGTTGTCTGCTAAAAAAAAAAAGAAGAAAGAAAGAAAGGAGAGAGTTCTTAGAGAGTTGAGATAGAAAAATACAGAGTTCTTCAAGCTTTTCTAAGGGTTTAACAAGTATTCTTATCAACAAAAAGGTAGGTGCTTATAACCTTAAATTATGTTTATGTAACCATATATGTTTTTTTTACGCCATATATTTACTGTGAATTTGGTAGTCTGTGTTCTTCAACTTCACTATGTATAAGTTGTTACAAAATTCTAGTAAACTATGTTATACTAGCATATATATATTTGTATATAATTGTATGCTTAATATATAAATATGATGGTATGCTAAATTACGTATTCAAGAAATTGATTTTTCACAGTGAAAACATGTGAGTACGAACTTGAGTGTAGAATATATATATATATATATATATATATATATATATATATATATATATATATATATATATATATATATATATATATATATATATTTGTATGCTAACTGAGAACTTGAACTATACATGTTAATGTGTGAGTATACTTGTATTTTAAAGGTATTAATCTGGTTATAAGTATGGAATTTTAGTTCACTGTGTCAAGAAATATATCAACAATGGAGTTTTTGTTTTAAAAGGAGTGTTTTCAAATAATTAGTTTATGATGGTGTTGATTAGTGGTTGATAATTGGTATATAGTTGATTGTTAACTTTTATGTGTAATTTTCATGAAGTTATACATGTTGTTGGATGTCATTGGCTGTTAAAAATAAATTAGACAGTAGCTTTGCTCTGTCTTTCTGGTTTGGTTCCGTGAGTTTCGGCGCCCCAGCGTCAAAATTCACGCCCCAGCGCCAAATTTCGTGCCCTAGCGCCAAGGTTCGGGCCCCAATGCCAAAATGGGCCAGTAACTCGCGCCCCAGCGCCACTGTTCCGAGCCCCGGCGCAGAAAAAGTGTACGAGTTGGGCAGTTTTGACCTCCTGTAGTAAAACGGCCATAACTTTTTCATACGAACTCCGATTGAGGTAATTCAAGATGATTCGGAAAGAGGACGAGTAGACCTACAACTTTCATGCTTTAAGTTTTTTTAATTTGAGGTCTGTAACAGTAGTCAAAATGGCCATCTTTAGGACTGTTGTGTATTTGGAGCTAATCGTAGGGCGTCGGGATGCACGAATGCAAGTGCAACCCTTTGGGTATTAGTATAACTTAATGATAACATATTGGACACGTAATAGGATGTTGTATCAAGTTGTTAATGTACATGTGGTGCAATGAAATGATCACTTAAGTAGTTATAATAAAGCGAAAAAGTAATATTCATGAAAAGATGTGATGTTGTTTAAACTTAAACTTAGTTAGTAGCTATACTAAGAGTAATAAAGTAACTCATAAAGGTAATATTAGTGTAACTAATGTGTATTGTCAATACATATGGTATGTGTAGGACTTGGGGTGAACGTGAATAGTAATTATTTAACCTACGCACACGGCAAGTTCCCTAACCTTTGCTACTTTATTATTCAGCAAAGTTACTTTTCACTGTTATGTTATACTTAAGCAAGTTTTCTAATTCTAAAGCTTCGTTATGCAAAAAAATTCATATGCTATACTTTATTGAGTAAAGTATTTCCATTAAGCAACTTCATTATATCCAGTTATTCATGATGATACAAGTTTCTCATCTCTGCACTTTCGTTGAGATAGTTATTATGATTATACAAGATTTCTTAACTCTAAACTTGTTATATTAGCATGCAAGTACCTTTAGTTTATCGTTCAAGCTATTATTTGTTGTGCATGCTTGATATTAAATTCTAAGATGTAACCTTAGCTTAATGTTATTCAAAGCAAGGTATGATGTGTTATTCAATAGTTATGCTATCAGATTATCCCTAAAGCATGAACTTAGAACGAAATACTTAGTCAATTACGATTATTCTATAGTATAGTGTTATTGGTTTTATTCAACTACTCCTTAGTTGATGTTCGTTGAATTCCAAATTCCCTTGAAAGCTTATCCAAACCAAACTTACTTTGGTGCAGACTTGTATTCTGAATACTGAGATGAACAACTCTTTTAATAGAGGTTTACTCTTAGCGTTGAAATGGTTGTGCACAATACATTGTACGAAGGGTTGATCCCCCTAAGTACGTGGAGTCCTTATAGTCTTATGACTGTTAAAGTTAAAGTTGAAAGATTACTTATAACTGTGGACATGATTCGTGGTCATTAGACCCTCAGTGAATGTTATAATTTTCATAAAGTTAATAGAATATATTGTTCAGTTCTATTGAGCCTAATATTGGCAATTGATGTGAAAGTTTAAAGATTTACTTAATGTTATTTCAAGTGGGCCTTGTTTGCTCACTCTTGCCTGTAAAATTTCTTACAGCTAAAGTTGAAACGGGTGATGTACCTAGCACCAGTAAGGGAAAAGGGAAGATGAATAAATACTGAAGACTTGTAATAGTTTTGATAGTTTACTTTCAGAATTTGATTTAAAGATTGTAATGAAGTTATTTAATTTTCCGCATTTGAATGATTGTTGTTAAAGGTTGGATAACTTGAGAGATTTTTTTATTTAAGTTTTATCATGTATGGGCAGGTTTTCTTTTATTATTCAATTCTAATATGATTGGGTAGTTAGAAATGAATGTTTTGATTACGTGAACACCAAATCTTGAGGTAATGAAGTACCGGGATTTGGGGGTGTCACAATATGTGTTGTTATATTTTGCACGACAATTGTTGTAATAAAGTTGTAGTTGTTTTCTGTACCATGTATTTGGCGACTCAGAATAGGTTGGATGGAATGGACCTATTTTGGGGTCGTTATATTTTCGTATCAGAGCTTAGGGATATGATCTCTGGCGGAGATCGAAAAATAGAACTAGGAGGGGAGAGATAAGTAAATCATTCGCTAGTGTGTCCTACCTAAGCTTCTTTGTTGGTCAGTCATAATATCGGGATATTATGTGATACGTTAATTTGTTCAATTAACCCTTGCTTTGAAGTTGTATTCTGGAATGATATCTAAAATAAAGTGGATGAGCAATGAAGAAATTATGATGACAGGGAAGATGGAATCTGAAATGAAAGCAAGGTATTCTCAACTCTTTGAATTATCAGGTACGTAAATTTCGGGGACGAAATTTCATAAGGAGGGGAGATTGTAAGACTCTGAATTTTATGAAATAAAAGTATTCAATTTTTCTATTTAGTAAATGGTTAAATTGATAAAAGTTAAAGTTAAAGGTGATATATAAATTTTTTTTAAAATACGCAAGTGGTTATAAAATATTCATTGTTGTCGGAGAATATTCGTTTAGTCGTGGAATATTTTTTCTGTCGGGGAATATTCGTACGACGACACAACCATTTGTGGGCCCCATAACAGAATAACTGTCGGATGGAGAAAACGACAAAATTGAGTTTTATAAATAACGGCGTAGTTGTTACCATTAACAATGTTAGAATACCTGGTGGTTAAAATACAGTAATACGCGTAGTTGCAAAGTAGCACACGGTATTGCACAGTATTTTTTTAAATTATTGATTCTTACGTGAGAAGGCACTACTCAATAATTGTTACAGTAGTTATTGTTCAATATTTTATTTTATTGATTCAATAATTGCTGCGTTGATATTTTATATTATTGTTGTTTCAATAATTGTTGCTGCACAGTACTTTTCATTATCAGATCAATAATTCATATTATTTAAATAATATTATTAGATAGCATTATTGCCAATATCTAGATAGTTATGTCTAAGGAGAGGTTTGGTCATCTAATTACGCGTCAGTAAGGAGAAATCCTTATTGGAAAGCCCCCTCTTTCCTAGGAACGGCCTGGTTGTCATAATTGTGATTCTGTAATATTATTTGTGAATAATTAATTATTGATTTATATGATAAGAAAATATTTATTTGATGTGGGTATAAATGATGGATTTATTTATGTGGTTATAAATGAAGGAATTAATGTTGAGGTATTTTATCAGTATTTTATCGGATTGGAGGTCTTAAAAGATCAAATCAGTGTTCTTACAGCTTTATTGTGTTAGTTATAATTTTTAATCTGACCGTTGGATCGTTGTGATTTTTGGATATGTTATACATATATAAGTTGAGTATATGTTCACAAATTTTGAACCGTTAAAAATGAACGAATGATTTGTTATAAATTTTAAGAGGTGACTGATTCAGAAATTAGGTTTTGGTGGAAAATTCTAGAATTGAGTAGGCCCCACTTTTGGTTGTTGGGGATGGTGGCTGATTTTTGGTGGGTGGAATAGTAGCAGGTAAAGCCATCAGGTTGTAGGTCAAGTCTGCTTCGGCGTGCTAACATTTTCCTATAAATAGAGGGCGAAATTAGAATTGAAAATCACACCAGAAAACATAAGTTTTCTCTCTTTTTCTCTCTAGATTATCGATTGTATTTTATGAGTATTTAGATACTTGCTGAGTTACTATTCATCAGTGCAAGTTTCCTTCAGCGTCATATCCGATATCCAGTCAGAAGTGCTGCTCTGTTGAGGTAAGGGATAGTAAGGGATAGTAAGGGATATTAAGGGATGTTATATTCTTCATAATGATGTTATTCTTTCAATATCATTATACTGACATATTGGTATGCATCTTATTTTGGAATTTCTACCTTTTTGAGTCGGGGTTACTATTCACGTATACGGCATTATTCACGTATACGGCACTATTCATGTATATGGCACTATTTACGTATATGATATTATTTACGTATACGGTAATATGTATGAATACGGAGTACTATTCACGAGTTACTATTCATGAATTACTATTCATGACTTACTATTCACGAGTTACTATTCACGGGTACTATTCATGGCAAAAATTAGTTTCTTTTTCTGACCAAATTATCGTTGATTTATAATTGTTGCTCTTGAAAATAAATGCAGTTGTTGATCATATTGTTTTTATTATCATATATAACATTTTTTATAATCTTGATGTTGAAGTTCTCTTTCACTTGAGTGTAAAGACGGGTAGATTATTAGTATGATCATGACTAGGGTTCTCTTTGGCCTGTAGTGCAAAGATGAATTGTTAACTGGTATGATCATGACCATTGAATTTATAATTGAATATCTTTAGCTTAACTGTAAACATGAATTGATTAACATGGTTATAATTATTGTTTATATAAATTCTGAAATGATTATATATTTCTTTGAGATATGAATATATTTGGCCTGTAGTGCAAATATGAACTGTTGAGGAATATCTTTGGCCCGTAGTGCAAAGATGAATTATTGATGAATATCTTTGGCCCGTAGTGCAAAGATGACCTGTTGTTGAGTATCTTTGGCCTGTAGTGCAAAGATGACCTGTTGTTGAATATCTTTAGCATGTAATGCAAAGATAGTCTGCTGATGAATATGTTTGGCCCGTAGTACAAAGATGAATTTATTAATATGATTATGAACATGAACTGTGATTTGGTATAACCATGATCTTTGATGTTTCAGGTGATGAAAATTATCTTTATCATGGATGAGAAAATAAATTTAGAACAACAATTACGATTATGAGTTATACATGTGATTGTGGACAGGAATTGTTGATGGATGTTACAGGGATAAAACATTGTTGGTGGATTTTTAACATAGAGAAGATAATAGACATTAGGGTCTATTTGACTCTTCTAATGGATTGCTTGTTCCGCTGCAGCTATGGTTCAAAATTTTTATCATCTACCATATGTTCTAACTCTCTGATTTATTACTGTTGAAGGCTATTGATAATTTATTTATCTTTAGTCATGATATTCTTTACTGGGCTAGTTGTGCTCAGCCTTTTGCTTCACAATTCCTTTCAGGTAATACGAGTGTAGCTAGGTCGAGCGGGGGTAACAGGGAAATAGAACGGTGGTCATTATTTAGTAGTTATATTTGATGAATCCAATAGGGTGAGACGAACCTAACGTTGGAAGGGTGTTTTGCCACTATCATACAAGATGTCTAATGTCATACAACCTACTGTCATTATAGGACAGGGTTGTGCACATCCACTTGCTGAGTGTATTTACGAGCACTATCTATATAATCTTAGTGTTTGTTTGAAGTATAATTCATAATTAGAGACAGTGGAGATAATGATATGTCAAGAGAAGACTCACCATTGGAAAGAATATGATAGTAATTTTCTTGTTTTTCTTTTGGGTCTTTTAGGTCAACCAATGATAATTCTGTGGACATATGATATCTATCATAACTTGGAAGCATGGCCTCCCATGTACGAAGGTTTCCTTGAGCACTTCCCAAAGATTCTAATTTCTAAAACAGTTTTTGACTATACCTTTATGTAAAGTGTCATTGTGAGGTGTTGTCCACGGTTGGGACATGAGTCACATTTGGTATATATTTGTATCCAAACTCACAGCATATGTGTTGTTGTATTTTGCAAGACAATTGTTGTAATAAAGTTGTAGTTGTTTTCTATACCATGTATTTGGCGACTCAGAATAGGTTGGATGGAATGGACCTATTTTGGGGTCGTTACATCTTCCCCTTCCATGGTGATACTTTCAGAAAGACAAAAGACCCTACCTCGAATTCTCTATTCTCTCTGTGAGGATCTGCATACTTCCTCTGCCGATCTTGAGCCGCAACTAATCGAGTACGTATTATCTTCACCATGTCCGCCGTTTGCTGGTCCATCTCAGGTCCCAACATCCGACGTTCACCCACCTCATCCCAACATAATGGAGTTCGGCACTTCCTTCCATACAACGCTTTGTAAGGTGGCATGCCTATACTAGCGTGAAAACTATTGTTGTACGAAAATTCCACCAACGGTAAATATTCGTCCCAACTCCCATTGAAATCCATAACGTAAGATCTTAACATATCTTCAAGCATTTGAATTGTCCGCTCACTCTGACCGTCCGTCTGAGGATGATACGCCGTACTCAATCTTAACTGCGTTCCCATTTGCTCTTGCAAACTCCTCCAAAAGTTCGATGTGAATCGTGGATCACGATCTGACACAATCGAAATAGGTACTCCATGTCTGGAAATAATTTCCTTGACATACAGCTACGCTAACTGATCTAGGTTATACCTAACACCTATTAGTAGAAAATGAGCCGATTTGTCAATCGATCCACTATCACCCAAATAGCATCGTATCCTTTTCTTGTTGTTGGAAGTCCCACCACAAAGTCCATCGTGATGTGCTCCAATTTCCACTCTGGAATTTCTAACGGTTGCAATAACCCGCTCGGTCGTTGATGTTCAGCCTTAACTTTTTGACAAGTTAAGCACGTACTAACATATTCTGCTATCTCCCTTTTCATGTTCGGCCACCAAAAGTTTTGACGAAGGTCTTGATACATCTTCGTACTACCGGGATGTATCGAGTACCTCGAACTATGGGCCTTCATCATAATTTCTTCCTTTAATTCGAAATCATTTGGAACCCAAATTCTTCCTTCAAAATGAAGTAATCCCTCCTTATCGAGGTTATACTTAGTCTTCTCTTCATCTTCAATCCTCTTTTTCATCTGCTTGCATTCTTCGTTCTTCAATTGTACTCCCCTAACCCGTTCCACTATGGTTGGTTGGGTTTCCATGGAAAATAACATTTCTACCGCTTCCTCTGGTAACTTAACTTCTAACTACATTCTTGCCATCGCTGTTACCAACTCATTTTGAGTTGTTAACATTGACAATTTCTCTCTTCCCTTCCTACTTAGCGCATCGGCCACTACATTTGCTTTCCCCGGATGATATAAAATATCACAATCATAATCTTTGATTAACTCTAACCACCTTCTCTGTCTCATATTCAATTCCTTCTGTGTAAAGATATATTTCAGACTTTTGTGGTCCGTGTATATCTCACACTTCTCACCATATAGATAATGCCTTCATATCTTCAAGGCAAAAACTACAGCTGCTAATTCCAGATCATGAGTAGGATAGACCTTCTCATAATCCTTTAATTAACGTGACGCATACGCAATGACTTTGCCATACTGCATAAGCACGCAACCCAGTCCTTTATGCGAAGCATCGCTATACACTACAAAATTCCTTGTATCGTTGGGTAAGGACAATACAGGTGCCTCACTTAATCTCCTTTTCAACTCCTGAAAACTGTTCTCACATTTTTCAGTCCACACATACTTAACCGACTTTCTCGTCAGATTGTCAATGGAGTAGCTATTTTAGAAAAGTCTTGAATGAACCTTCTATAGTATCCCGCTAACCCCAGAAAACTCCGAACCTCGGTTAGCATTTTCGGTTGCTCCCACTCATTAACTGCTTCGACTTTTGCTGGATCCACGGAAATGCCATCTTTATCAATAACATGCCCTAGAAACTGCACTCTCTCAAGCCAAAATTCACACTTTGTGAATTTCGCATACAACTTCTCTTTCCTTAGTGTTTCCAACGCTATTCTTAAATGTTCTGCATGATCTTCTAACGTTTTAGAGTAGACTAGAATATCATCAATGAATACTATGACGAACTTGTCCAAATACTTTTAGAACACTATGTTCATCATAACCATAAATGCGGCTGGCGCATTTGTCAACCCAAACGACATCACCAAAAACTCGTAATGACCATAACGAGTTCTGAACGCCGTCTTATGTACATCCTCCTTCTTCACCTTTAATTGATGATACCCCGTGCGTAAATCTATCTTAGAAAAATACTTTGCCCCTTTCAACTGATCAAATAGATCATCGATCCTGGGCAATGGGTATTTATTCTTAATCGTTAACTTGTTCAATTCTCGATAGTCGATACAAAGTCTTAACGACCCATCCTTCTTCTTTACAAACAACATCGGTGCTCCCCAAGGAGACACACTCGGTTGAATGTACTTTCTATCAAATAGTTCTTGAATTTGAACCATTAACTCCTTCATCTCTACTGGCGTCATCCGATATGGTGTCCTTAAAACTGGTGCCATTCCCGATAACAGATCAATTACAAACTCAACTTCCCTATCCGGTGGAATACCTGGTAACTCCTCTGAAAATACATCCGCGAACTCTTGTACTATAGGTATCTGGTCCAAGGATGTTCCCACTCTTTGGGTATCCACAACATGGCACAGATAACCTACACACTCTTTTCTCAACATCTTTCTAGCTTGTGTCATCGACAAACAACAAGAGCGTCTCGGTGATTTACTACCGAAGAACACTACCTTGGTTTTCTTAGAAAGCCAAAGGTTCACACTTTTCCTATGGCAATCTATCATCGCCTTATGGTTAACCAACCAATCCATACCAAGAATTACATTGAATTCTTTTAACCTTATTGGTACTAAATATACCGATAACTTATTCCCTCTAATATCTACACAATAACCCTTATGAATATATTCAATGGGGATTATCTCTTCGTTTGCTACCTTAACGTCTAAAGGTATTGGTAACTTCTCAGGGATTAAACCTAATCGCTTAGCAAATTCACATGCTATAAAAGAACAAGTAGCACCCGGGTCAAATAGCACATAAGCATTTATCTCATTGATCGGAATGATAACTGCTACCATATCCGTTGATGTAACCGCATCTTGAATAGTCATATTAAACGTACGAGCTGAGGGTCTACCCACTGATGGTGTTTGTTCAGTAATGGCTAACTTACCACTACCAGAACCCTTATTTCCCTCTAACCCTTTCTTCGGGCAATTTCTTGCCATGTGGTCCAAGACCCACAGACAAAACACCCCTGGTTCTTCTTAGGGTTAGGACAGTTGGGTGACAAATGCCCCTCCTGCCCACAGTTGTAGCAGACTGCTTTCCCCTTTAAACAGACTGCCATATGAGTCTTTCCGCATGTCTTACATGCTTCCGTCCTTCTCTTGGGTTCTCCCTGCTTTACCCCAGTATTCCCAGGGTTAAAACTCTTCCTCTTTGGCAAGTTGCCACTTCCGCTGGCAACTTCAGCCTTACTCACTCCCTCTAACTTACTCTTGTTCTTTCGCTCTTTGTGGTACTGAGACAATGCCTCACCACCACCTTCTGCTATTATTGCCTTTTCCAGAATGGTCCCGTAGGAAGCACTCTGAAAAACTAATATTCTACTATAGAGCCAGGGTTTTAAGCCCTGTTCAAACCTGCACGCCTTTCTCTCCTCTGTATCCACCTAGTGTGGAGCAAATCTTGCCAATTCATTGAACTTGGCGGCATACTAGGGAACTGTCATATCCCCATGCTTAAGTTCTAGGAACTTAATCTCCATCCTACCCTGCATGTTAGTAGGGAAATAGTTTTTGAAGAAGACCTTCTTAAACTGTTCCCACATAACAGCTTCTGTTCTAGCCCCACCCTAGTGAGCTTCCCACCAGTAGTTGGCTTCCCCCTTCATCATGTAGGTCGCAAAAGAAGTCTTCTGCGCCTCACCTACGTTTGTTATCACAAACGCCTTTTCAATTTCTTTCACCCATGTTTGGGCTTCTAATGGGTCCGTTGTTCCTCGAAACTCAAGAGGATCCACACTTTTAAATTCCTTGAAGGTAGTTGTTCTTACTACCTCAGGAGCTACAGGAATCCCACCCCCCACTTGGTTAAATACAACTGTTAATAAATTAACAAACACTTGCCTATTAAGACCCCCCTGATTCTCATTATGAGACTCTGCCTCTTGGTTACGTTGTCTCTTTTTTGGCGGCATAATTCTGATTAAATAAATAAAGTTTCGTTATTATCTATTTAACTACTACGTTATCATTCTAAAAAAACAACAACTCATACCACAGCAAGCAGATTAAATAAAAGCTTCATTATATTAATATGCTTTCATAGTCAAAACAATTTACATCATATTCCCTTAGCCAAAAGCTATTACATACTATCCCACGATTGCCTTCTACAAAAATTGGGATTAACAAAAAGACTACCGTTTAATTATACAAAAGAGGGCTTTACGTCACTACTACATACAAAAAGATCTAATGATCTACTAACATTGTCGAACGGCATTCTCATATTTCTGATTTGCCAGAATCGACACTATATCTCGACTTATGGTATGTCGAGTATGCCTTGACTCAATAGAATAACAAGCAATTTTCAGCTTGAAATCCTCATGAGCAAATTCGTGGATGTATGACATCCTAGTTATTTTCTGGTCTTTTTCAACCAGTTTCTTTCGAAGCTCTACGACCTCTTCCTTACAATCACATGCCTTATCTGTCATAAGCACTTTCTCATCGTGCTCTGACTCAAAATCCGCCTCTGCAGACTCTTTCACCTCATATAGGGCGGTTATCTCCTCATTCTGTATCTGCACCACAATGCGCAGATGCACATTCCTATCCAACACTGCCAGATACAATGATCTCATTGCATCCGGAAGTGTTGGCTCCTGAATAGGTACCACCGTATTAATCGATTTTACCTCCATCTCCTCTTCTACATCAAGCATCACATTAAGCTATGCCGCTATCCCCATCATCTCCTCAGAGTATTCCTCCTCAGAGATGTAATCCTCTATGTCGGAGTCTTCTAGGACCACTATCGGTACCTCCGCCACTGGCATTGGTACAATCTCCACTTGGTTTGCTAACTCTTCAATCACAACGTGAATGTCTCTATACATCATGATATCGATTGACATCTACAACAACACATAACAAATTAATTAGTACATAATACACTATAGTATAAGCACAAATCACATTTAATTTATTTAAGATTAATTTCCATCTTTTAAATCTTTGGGTACTGAGTTTCCTCAATACTTTATTAATTCATTGAACTTGAATTTCATTCTTCGGACTTTACCTTCCTTACGAGGTTATTAGCCTAAGATTTTCCCCCCTTAAGTTTTATAACCTAATGCTTTGATACCAACCTGTGACGCCCCCAAATTAGGGTATCTTCCAACCTGACATATGCTGCTCCACTATACTAGCATCCATACAATCATTCCCTTAAAATACAACAAAATGAATGTAATTACTATCTTCTTATTACAATCAAAGTATAATCCTTCCAAGGTTCATAAACCGATTACATCCTTCGTTTTTCATAATGTGTAACACATATAAACATACTAGTTTATTACACGATGGCTAAGTATCCATCTTAGTCTTGCCCTTATCTCTCTTAGCTTTCTCAGTACGTTCATCCTTAACTGCAATTATATAATTCACGCAAGAAGTGATCATAACAGCTCAGCGAGTTTAACAAAGGATAACAGTAATACCACATTCGTGAATTATATAACAATTCCTACATAACTGAACAAATAGTTATGAAGTATCATGAAACAATAATACTTTAACATTTCATAACATCAATTCCCAATGTATAGAGTAGATTAGGAATTCTGAACCGGTCAATAGACCATGAACAGTAACTTTCAGTTTTCATACTTGAAAAGGATATCACAGCCCTAAGGTTGTACACCCGCATTACTTACGAGCACTTCTAGGTGATCAGCCTATAGTACTCTATGCTGATCAACACTCATTCGTTAAACGTATTTACATTTAACATTTTGGCAAACTCGCGTGCCCATTGAAATATCGATGAAAATACTTTTGTTTGTTCATAGACAAACCTTACCTTCACGTCCGTACCAATTTCTTGGCATAGGATAGCGTTAACATTTCTATATAGAAAGATATGAATATCAACCAATCTATATCTTACGAGCAGTCTAGCTGAAATAAATCTGGCATTGACCCTTTCTTTAAAACTAGTTGTGCAATTCATTATAATGAACCACATAAAACTTGGCTAACTTGAAAGTCAGACAAGCGTTAAGAAAACTTGCCTTTCAGCGTCTCCAAATAACTTAATCGACTGACCACAGCCTTTACAGAATCTACATGATATATTCACATAGCACACTATAATTAGCTATCAAACAACTATTCAAATTGTTCCTAACAACTTCTTTCTCTTCTATGTATTTGTTAACTTAATATCATTAATAAAGTCAACTCGACTTATTACCCTTCGTCCCGATTTATTAATCAACTTACGTTATTAACCGGACTCTAACATTGTTGATAAGGTACCAACTTTGTTCATCATTCATAACTTATTAACATGCATTCAATTCCTAAGTTCAATACTATATACATTAGTATAGGTAGTATAGGATTAGTCCTAGTACATTTATTGAGTACATAAACTCACCTCATGTAAGTCTCGAAACAACTGAAGTTTAAAACTTAAGTTTTCTATCACAAGCCCTGAACTCGCGTCGCGGCGTGGGCTTCTTAGTACTAAACTGGCGCTGCGGCGCCAGTTAGCAGTGTCTGGGTTCCGGTCTCGGCGCTGCGACGCAAGACTTAATACTAAAAGTGGCGCTGCGGTGCCATTTAGCAGTGGCCAATTTTATTGTGCCAGCGTTGTGACGCGGCATTTAACACTATGTATGGCGCCGCAGCGCCAGACCTCAGTACCAGAATTCTCGGCAGTTTTGAAAATTTTGTGAAATTCCCAGGGCCGTAACTTCTTCATTATAAACCCGATTTGGTCCGTTCAAAAGCCTACACATCATAAATGACATACTCTACGCATTCATATAAGAATTCGATACTTTAGAATCCGTTAACTCAAAATTCACTATTGAGATTATTTTCTAAGCGTTCGTAAACGTTAATGAGCGTTCAATGCTCATTTTCTTCGTTTTAAGTCAGAATCTGACAATTCTCAAACCCACAACTCTTAATTACCCTATCTCACGTGTTGACATTGAAAAATTACATTTCAAGTCTCACGGCAACTTTCGTCTAATAATCCGAAATTTCAATGTTTTCGACGTTTAACATCTATTTCCGTGAAATTCGCCATAACTTCGTCACTAATGTTCTCTATGCCAAATCACATGGAATACTCCATGGACTTCATATCTGCATCCTAACCAAACAAGATGCACATATTAATGTATTGATGGAGTTCAATTGTTTATCAACAATCAATATTTTCATGGTTTAAAACTATATCAAACCTTATGATTTCTATGATTACATGACTTATAGAGATTGAATCTGTGGTAAGTCACTCTTATTCCACCATACCAGCCATACCCCACCCATCTATGATTCTCCATGATAAAAGAAAACCAAAAGAGATGAAAGTATAATTAAGGAATATTACCTTTAAGAACTCTTAAATAATTTCTTGGAAAACTATAAGTCAAAGCTTCCAAAGTGTATGATTTGGTTGAGTCTAGCTCTCTTTCTCTCTCAATTATGTTGGTTGAGTCTTGGAAAACATCAAATTGCCAACTCTAGCTTTCTATTTATAGACAAATGAAATGGAGGGCAAAATAGGCATTACACCTTCCCACCTCCTTACTATTCACACTTGGTCACCAAGTAAAATGCTTGGTAACCAAGCATTATGCTTGGCTTGCACACCAAGTGGCTGGCCCACCATGCCCATGGGTCATCCCCATGGGTTACCCCATGGGTTTTATCCATTCGGTGACCCATCGGTTCGATCCACGGTTCTGTTTTCTTGCATTGGGCTTAACTAATCTACTATTGGGCCTTGACTTAGGCTTAGCACATTAATTCATTGGGCTTGCCTCTATAATTGATTGGACTTAGCATAATCGAAACCATTGAATTCAAATTAAGTCTTAACTTAATTCCATAATACTAATCGTATTCCATACGTATTCCTTCCGTATAATACCCATACAATAATCGTATTGTACTTCGTATTAACTCATCGTATTATACATAGATACTAAATAGTATCAAACTTGTATAACACACGCTTTAACCATAACTTAATTCCTTCTACGTATATCATTTCCTTCTCAAAAATTAATATACTCAACCCTTAGGTTTTAAGTCCGCAAGCAAAAACTTCGTTTGCCATAAATGAAATATTATCAGATATTTTATCTTATCTCGATATTCTATCATTACGCGTTTCTCGAAATTTCAAAATAATTTCCCGAACAGAAACGGATGAATAGTGTTTTTACGAGAATTTCTCAGAAATCATTTGTTTTCGTCTCAGAAATTCTAAACAATTAATTCTAGCACGTAGCCAGATTACTAACCATATAAACACATTCTAGGTCATAGAACGACCTTCACATAGCTTACTCACAAAATAAATCAATTAAATTCATTTAATTCACATAATCAAATAAAAATTTAATTATCATAAAAATCTGATTTTCTCAGGCGTTACACTTGTTGTCCTAATTGATCAATTAAATTGATCATGTTAAGGACTTTTATTTGTAACGTAGTGTCATCGGTCATTGTAGATTAGAAGATCTTCTTAGATATCTGATATCTATTAGTCCTACTTTCCTCACCATCAACTATTTGATGTGCAGGAATATAGTAAGATCATCCATAGTTTTATGCTGATGTTGAAGGTCGTTACTCATTGATGCGAGCATGATGCATTGAGCCAACTGTGCATCATCTTGCCACTTTCTAAAAGTAGCAATCTCTTCCTTAGAAGGCATTGTCTGCAACCATTGCAGGGATAGGCATATTAAGGACATAAGATAGCTTTTCAGCCATGAGAACTATTCTCAATTTCCTTAACCAATCTGTTTAATTCGGTCCGGTTAAATAACATCTAATATACTTCGTAGTGATAGTAATTTAGACATTGTAAAATTCTGTAAATGAATTTGTAATTAACAACATTTTAGCATATATTCTTTTATTAATTACCAAAATAAATTAGGTCTCCCACTATTTTCTTCAAACTATATGCTAGTGAGAATAAAGATCCTATTTTAAATGTATATAGCCTTGTGTGTGCACAATAAACTATATATAAATAAATAGGTAGACAACTCTTGTCAATTACATCAACTATGCAACTCCTTGTATTTTGCCTCTTAGATCATAATGGTCAGGTGTATGCACATCCGAACTAAAATGATCTAAGTTAAGTCATACCTAGCACTCCATATATTCAAAAGAAAAATATTGTCCTTGTGTGTGCACAACAAAATAGCATTGTTCAGTCTATTTATAAGCATTAAATATGATAAAATAACATCTTAAATGTATAATATTTGCCTTGTGTGTGCACAACAAACTCATATTAAATATTTAATACTCTATTGTGTTTACCATGCTAGAAGGTGATGTTCGATATTCCAACTATCTTTGAACGTTACAACTTAAAATAATATTTGAGGGGTTTGTTATTAATTTATCTCATCTTGTTTAGCGCGTACGCGCGTACACACACACACCCAAATTCGGTGCTTCACGATACCATTTCTATGAGCGGAATAATACTAATAATAATAACAATAATATAAAGATCAACTTAATTTACATAATTATCAGAGTCTAGCTCCCAAGTACGTAACCTTTATTACATTCATTACATATCATGATAGATAATATATATATATATATATATATATATATATATATATATATATATATATATATATATATATATATATCATTGTCTTAATAGTCTCAAACTATTACATAGAATACACAAATCTTATTTGGTTAGCTTTCCTTTTCCTTTGTTTCTGCATGAGCTTTCTAGTTCTTCATACTTGGCCGAAAACATTTAAATTAAGCAAGGATGAGCATTTGACTGCCCAGCAAGTAATAACAATTATATATATATAAGCTGAAAGAATTTAAATATTTTCTTTATACTACCCTTCTACAACAGATCAATAGTTATGAAGTAATCTATACCGATAATAATAACATAACAACCCTCTTTCAAATTTTTGAAACTACGTAATGACTATAAATAGGGTTAAGGTGACATACTATGAACATTGTTTTCATTTTCAAAAAGGTTATACAGAAATTCATTTGCAAACCGTCATAACTTACGGGCACGGGGGTGATCAGCCCGTTGTACCATGTACATGCAAGAACGAGGGTATCGTTCACTTTGTCCGCCTTGGGCGCATAAAAGTTTTCCCGTGTAGGGATGTTCATACTTATCTAGGTTCCAAATGAAAGGTTTTATCTTGTTCAATAATAATCTATAATTTAACATATATATATATATATATATATATATATATATATATATACGGGTAATTGACAAAGGTATATCAACATGTGATTAAATACAATGATTATCCAAGTGGGGACACTTGTATAACCATTTATAGAAATTAACGAACAGAATATATATCTGAATTACCATATACTAACATGTTGATAAGCAATGAGAGTATATAATATAGGGTTAATAATCTGTACAATAATAATATAATTTAGAAACATTCTTACTCATGTCCATTGCATAAAGAAAATACAAAGGTAAGATACTTGCCTGATACGCTGCTTACAATTCACGACTTAGTTTTATCTTTTGAATAACAACCTATCAGTAATAAGATCATTTTACTGATTAGAATAACATATCGTAACATATAATACTACTTATTGCAGTCAACACATAACCTCATCACATTATCACATATGTTTAACAACCATTGAATCACAAATAAACACATACCTAATTAAATTATCTAAGTCCAGATCAATTTCTGAAACATGTCGGTGTATCGATGACTTTAACAGGTAATTATCGTGTCTAAGACTCTATTCTGTAACTCAATATCTTCAAGTATCACTCATATTATTTTTAAATGACTTACAATAATTATTAAATATTTATTATAATTTATCATAAATTTTCAAACATCGGAATCATTATTAAATGACTTAAATATTAAATAATTCAATTATCATTAATATTTAATTAATATTAAACTATTAATGAAATCATTTCTAAAATATTAAAGTTATTTATAATAACTTAAAATATTTTTAAAGTATTAATATTACCCTTAAATGATTTTTAAAACAATTAAAATTATTTTTAAATAATTACCATTAATATTTAAATATTAATGTAGTATTTATCAAAATATTAAAAGTATTTAATTATAACTTAAAATAGTTTTAATTCATTTATATCCTTTTTAAATGATTTTTAACTTAATAAAATCATTTTTAAACCATTTATTATTAAATAAATTTAATATCATTAATAATAAATTAATAATCATTAATATTAAATTATTAATGAAATTATCTTTTAAATATTAAAAGTTATATTTTATAACTTAAAATATCTTTAAACACTTTATTTTCATTTAAAATGATTTTTCTAATATTAAAATTATTTTTAAACTCAATTATTTAATATAATTATTAAATAATTTTAATATCATTAATAATAATTAATTAATAAAATTTATCTTTAAATATTGAAAGTTATATTTTATAACTTAAAATATTTTTAAAAATCTTATTATTATTTAAAATAATTTTTAATATAATAAAATTATTTTTAATTGATTTATTTAATTCATTTAGTAAATAACTTAATTAGAATTAATATTAATTTATTAATGAATTTCATCACAAAATATTAAAAGTCATTAAAAATAACTTAAAACATTTTGTTATACCATAATATAATTTTAAATGATTTTTCAAGTATTAAAATTATTTTTAACTAATTTATTTAATATTATAATTAAATAAATTAAATACCAATAATATTTCAAAAATATTAAATATTTATGAAATATACTTAAAATAATTAAAAACTAATTTTCAGAATTTAAAATAATTTTTAATAATTTATTTTGTATTTTTAATAATTAAAAACTAATTTTCTATAATTAATTAATATAAATATTATTTTTATAAATAATCTGTTGCTAAAGACCACCTATAGTGACAGAACTGTCGCTATAGGTGCTCTTCATGTTCTTGAGCATTCATAAGTCAGTTTCGTGGGTGCTACTTTGACTAAGAATCGTGCACGGTGTAATGTGTTTCTGGACATGTTACAACTTTGATCATGTACTACTAATGTAATACTACATGATATAACAACTAACAAGGTCATACAACATAACAATAAAGAGATCTGTCCCTTCAAACTCACTGTCAGAGCTTTCTGGGTTACCCAGAAACCCAGTCAATCTCAAGGGTCCAATTTGAGGCCCAAATTTCTTTACGTTCTGGTCATTAACAAGTTGTTTTTATGGTTCAAACTTATAGTCTATATGACAAGGTACACATAACATTCATCAGATCAATCGAACTACAACATAATCATAATATATCCTCCGGTCAAACCTTGTCAGAGAGGCTGTTCTTGAGTTTTCTGGGTTGTCCAGAAAACCAAGTTCGTGATCAAGCAAGCTAGTTTGACGAGCTACTCCAGTCGATACTTAGATGGTTTGAAGGATATAAGGACATATAATTAGAGTAGATCTAGCAGGATACAACTTGGTTACAAACATGCCATCATAACACTTAATAACTGATAGATCTATGCCACTCAAAACATTGTCAGAAGTCAAAAATAATTTTCTGGGTTACCCAGAACTCGTCTGGTCATGCCCGGTCAACGGGTTTTGACCGATCATAACTTCAAATCTACAATAGATCTGACTCTAAATCAAGTCCCAGATGAAAGATGGCATAACAAACTTCATGTGTAAACATTTAAACAGCAAAAATACATAACAGATTAAGATCGACAGGGTCTGACATTTGGTTGTCAGACTCATTTTAAAAAAATTTCCAGATTTGCAAAATCATCAAATCTGAGCCTCTAGTTGTTATGGATCTAACATCTAGCAACCAAGATCATTGATTAACACCTTATACCACATGATTAAACATAAAAACACCAGATCTAACATAGCATACATGATCAAATATTTAGCTTAGGTTTTATACCTCTTATGAACTAATTCTTGATTCTGACTTCTTGATCTGTTTTTGGTAAACGTGGGGCTGGTCTTGGGAACTGATCTAGCAACAATTTTAGGAGGTGATGGGTTTGAGAGAGTTAGGTTGAGTATTGTGCACAAAATGAGTTAACAAATAACATTTTCTCTCTCCTTGATCTTATATAGATGCTGGATGCAATGAACTTGTATGATATAATGGCTGATATATGTTGATTTTTTTGAGATTTGTCACATGGGTTTGTATATGGTTGGCCAACAACTCTTCCTAGGTCAAAATCTAAGTATTTAGCTTTAATAATGCAAGGGCAATATAGTGTTTTTGCTTGTGATTTTAATGGCCATTATGGCATTCATAAGATTTAGCAATTAGGTTTTGAGAAATATAAAATTTTAGTTTCAAAAAAATTAATTTCTAAAAATTACAAAATTAAGCTTTTCTTAATTAGGTTAGGTTTCTAAATACATTATGCAAGAACATTAGAGTTGTAATCACTAATTATATTAACCCTACTAATTACAATAATTAGGGTTTACAATTTAGGGTTTATAATTTAAATAATAAGTTTTCTAGAATTTAATATTTCTAAATATTAATTAGGGTTTACCTAATCAATATAATATTAAATAATACACACATAATTCATATTACATAGTTATGTAATAGTCTCGAACTCATAATTGAGTTTTAAATTAGGGTTTCCACTTAGCAATTAGCTAATTATTATTTAAGGTTTTTAATTTAAGAAATTAGGGTTTTAAATTTACAATTAAGGTCTCATATAATTAGGGTTTTCCTAGTTAGCATCAAATCTTTATAATACACATTATACACCACATAACACAGTGTCTTAACTAATTTTTTAAAGTCTCATTTTGACTTTGAAATTAGGGTTTAACAGTAATACTAGGGTTTACAAAAATATTGTTAGGGTTTGGTCATAATACACTATAATTGACCAATCATTATCAATACGTACATACAGTACATATTTATAGCACTGAAAAAAAATCAAAATATAATTAATATTATATTATTATTCTCATCCCTTGATAAAAATCTAAAATTAGGGTTTGGATTTCATATATGATTTATTCTCCCATATTTAACCTTAATAATTAAGGTAAAATAATTAACTTAATAATCTGTACTAAAATTCATATAATAAAATAATTATTATAATTACCACTTCATATATTATTTAAATAACATATGCTTATATTTTCTTGGAAAATAATTAATAAAAACATTTCTACTATAAAATTAATTATTATAAGAATATACTTTATAATAATCAATAATTCTAAAATAAAATCATTTGTAAATATTCATGTAATAAATATATTTTTATTTATCACATAAATACATATACACATTATCTTGTACAAATCCTCATCTTTAAAATAAAAAAAAATATTTATACGCAAAATTTCTGATTTAATTATATAGAAAATATCGGGTTATTACATGCGAAACATATTTGCATTATATATATATATATATATATATATATATATATATATATATATATATATATATATATATATATATATATATAAGCATGCACGTATAGAATACTATATTCTACCAAGATTGATTATGAATTTTTATTCTAGTTTGGTTCACTAGAGCCACCAAGTGAACCAAAATGTCAAATCCTAGGGGTGCAAGAATTAATATTTAAATATAACTATTACATTTAAACCCGGGCTTCATTACAAACGGGTCTTCAAGCGCTCCTTGCTCCTTGATCTCCAATTATTCAAAATTAATTCTAATTATTTATATTACAAAACAATTTAAAATAAATAGAAACCTTGATCAACAGTCAAGGGGAAGTAGATAGGAGGGAGATAGAATTTATATTAAGAAAAATTAGAGAAGACGAGGTACGCAGACCCCATTTAATAAAACACATACATTCATGCATCCAACTAAAATAAAATCTAATCACATTGGTCAATAGTCCATAATCAATCTCATTTATTATCATACGCATCACCATATGAATCAATAAATAGTATTCATCTCATAAATAATAAACATTCAATATATATATTGACATCATTTAATGGGCAAATTTAGTTAGTATAAAATCTAATTTTGAATCAAAATAAACTCCTTTATTTTAATTCAAATTTAAATCAAAATAAACCTTTTTTATTTTAATTTATCCAATTTTGAATAAAATAAACTATTTTATTTTAATCAAATTCTTTAATCAAAATAAACTTTTTTATTTTAATTAATTATGGAATCCAATTCCAAGTAAAAAAAAACTCCTTTATTAAAGGAAACACGGATTCTCTTTCCTATTCACAAATAAACCCCTTTATTTTGAATAATATGAAATCTTATTCCATATCTAAATAAACTCTTTTATTTAAAGAAATACGGATTCTCTTTCCTATTCACAAATAAACTCCTTTATTTTAGGAAACATAGAATTCAATTTCAACTTCAATTAGTTATCATGGAATCCAATTCCAACTATAATTAGTTATCATGAAATTCAATTTTAAAATTAAAATAAACTTTTTATTTTAATTATAAAATAATTAAGAATATATATATAATGTAACCAAGTGATATTGTCCTACGTTAATATAAATATATTATATATAATATATATTAACGTAGTTATTTAACAAATATGTACAGCAACGTAGTTATGCAACATATATTAACGTAGTTAATATATTAACATATTTATTAACAGGAGCATGATTATCATACAACTTTCACCCATCCTGTTTAACATCTAAAGTGATTCACATGTCCTTTTTATATCTAAATGACTCACGTGCATCCAGATAAGGTTAGCAAATCTGCAGCTCATACACGCGAATTACAGTACCGTTTTCAAAAACAGGTTTCGCAAATTATTTTGTTTTTTTTTTTAAATAAAGTTTATGCAATAAATTATGCCCAATTAAATTATTCTAAACACATATTAATATACATATTAAATCTGAACAATTAATAATTTGCATAAAGGTTTGGTTTTGATACCATGGTCAGGTTTGTAATATTCATGGACGCAATCAAATTGCACAAAATAAGCGAAAACGAGAAAAATCAGAGTTTAAAATTTTTACAAATTATATACCTGGATCATCCTTTATGTACAATTATTAATTAAACAAAAAGATAAAAAACGAGAATCATACCCTTAAATATTCGAGCTTCCTCATGTACAAGTTCAACTCCAAATCCTTTTCGCGTTCAACTTGAATCCACCGGGTTTGGTTCCTTCCTTTGATCAACGTTAGCCACCCTAGTGTTTGGCCTCTAGAGATGATCCACCAAGGAAGAAGAAAGATTCAAGAAGATGGGTATTTGGCAAAACCCTAATTTTTCTATCTCTCATAGAAAAGGATGTACTCTCCCAACTATTGGAATTACAGTAAAACCTCTATTTAAGAATAGACTTGGGACCAAACTATTTGTATTCTAATTGAGAGGTTATAACTAAATAGAGGTATTGGTATAGAATATTTTTCAAACACCCAAAAATATCCACTTTAACAAAAATATCAATAAGAGCTCTCTAATAATTATTATTCAAAAAATATTTATGCAAAATAGTCTTTTATAGAAAAATATGGTCTTTTATAGGAAATATAGTATTTTATAAGAAAATGTAGTCCTTTATAGAAAATATAGTGTTTTATAGAAAAATGTAGTTCTTTATAGAAAATGTAGTCTTTTATAGTAAAATGTAGTTTTTTAAAATTAATATTGTCTCTCTCTCTCTCTCATATATATATATATATATATATATATATATATATATATATATATATATATGAAATTATTACTATATAGAGATATAGTTTCTTAATACGGGACTTAAAAAGTATATAACATATTACAATTTAGAGGTTATTCCTATTTATAACTGGCCCAAATTGGGACCAATTTTTTTTATAATATTGTAGAGGTTATTCTTATATAAAGTATTCTTAAATAGGGGTTTTACTGTACGTATGTTGTGAAAAAGTCAACAACAACTCCATTACCCATAATAAGACTCCTCTTATTTATAGATGTGGGCAACATTCCTTAACAATTAAGGAATTGAGTTTTATTTTAATTAATTAAACTCTTTTAATTAATTAGGCTCCCAATCTTATTAGGAATAATTAATTAAACTCTTTTAATTAATTGGCCTCCTAATCTTATTAGGATATTTGAGAGTACTTTATTAATTAATTCCCAAACTCCTTTAGAAATTAAATAATAGTAATAGTAATAATAATAATAAGACTCCTCTTATTAATTTATATTTAATATTTCCAAAATAATAAATAATAAATATTAAGCTATTTAATTTATTCTATCACCATAGATTAAATTAAATATACTTAACTTATTATTACGATTATGTCATTAACTTCTTAAAAAATTATTCTTCCTTTTATGGTGTGACCCTTTAGGTTCTCCATATTAAACCAGCTGTGAGTAAATCAATTAGAACAATTCTAATCTTATTTAAATAAATAAATTAAAATATTAATTTATTTAAATAAATAATATTTATTCTACAATAGGGATAAGCCTCCCTAGCGATCAACGACTTTTCAGATAATATAGATTTCAACATTAATCATAAAAGAACCTATGAGTAAATAGTTACCGTACAATTCAATCCTTCCACCATACAATGTCCCAATTAAATATAAGACATAGAATTACTATTAAGTTTTATTTTATTTAATTATATGTATTTCGACTTTTAAATGCACAACTCCAAATAATGTAAATTAGAAACTCCTTTATAATTTTATTCTGTCTTGGCCAAGGACTACTGGGTTGTCATTTATCGAATCACATAGAACATTTCTCTTCTGTTACTAGAAGTGGTAGATTCTTTATTGACCATACATTATCTCCACGTACAACTTATTATACCCAAGCATACCATTTGATATACCCTAAGGGTATTAAGGAATAAGTCAAAGTATAACTCATCATACACAAGATACTATGATGATCTCAAGTCCAAGGATCACTTGTACTACTATCACTACAGGAATTCTTATTGACAGGCAAGTAAAACTCCATTAGGTATTCATTTGCGAGCCACGTTCAGTGAACTTATTCTCTAATAAGTACCTACATACTTGCTTTAGTGTCTCCACACAAATGATCATGAGATCAATCATCCTCATCCAATGAGCAAGTAACATATATACCAATCTATCCGGATTCACTAATCCCCAATTTAGTAATCCAACGATTGGGAACTATTTTAGTTTTAAGCTTTTTAAGAATTTAGATCTCATTATAATGATCATCATCATTATTCTAAAAGCATTACTTAAAACTATAGGTTTATCACATATTATAAAATAGCATCATGTAGATAATTAAAAGCCTTTAATAAATTAATACTTTTTATTAATAAATGAATAATATTGTTACAAAGTATATGTTTTATCATCAAACATGATTGACTTGTGTGCATATTAATTTCAAGAAGATGAGTTCCCACCGAACTCTGTCAGTGCTAAGATCTACGACGAGCTATATGACCGTAACATAGAGTTACGTGACACTTTTTAGGAGCTGAATGAGCGGACGATTATTCAACAGCTTACCATCGAGCAGAGGGATAGGGAAGTTGTGACTCTTCAAGCATATCTAGGAAACGTAGAGTGAGATTTGGTTCACGAGAAGGGTCAAACTGAGGAGAAGTCTGAGGAAATAGAGAAGTTGAAGAATGAACTGAAGGAGAACTCAGCAAGGCTGACCATAGCAGAGGAGGCCTGGGTAAGGGAATCACGTCGTGCTGATCTTGCAGAAGAGGATTGTTGTGCGTAGAAGACTAAGCTTGGGGAGACGTACTTTACGCTTCAAAATGCAATGGATGAGGCCCAGGATCTAGTTATGAGATACCCAATTCAGTTCGAAGGACTACCATCGTACATGCTAGATCGCAAGACGATGTCCCGCATTATAGAAGAAGAACGTAGCAAGGCTATTCAACGCCTTAGCATGCAGTGATAGGAATAGTTTAATTACGTGAAAAGTTATCTGGTAGTTATAAATGTAAATTCCAATTTGGTTATAAATAGAGGAATATTTTAATGTTTTAAATCCTGTAGATTCTTTATCTCAGGATAGTTGATGTAAATAACAGTGATGCTATCATAGTTTGTTAAAACTTTTGATTAAATAAATATATCAAGTTGTTTGAGAAAATGTGTTAAGTGATTATGTTAAATTGTTTGAGTTAAGCTTTAAATATTTAGAGAATTGGATAAAGATCTAATAAGCGTATATTTTAACAGAAATATGTCACCGAGAAGAAGACCAAACCGTTAACCAACTCAAGAAGAATTGACGAACAACAACAACGCCAATGCTAACCCCATTCAACAATTGGTGAACTTATTAGCTAGAGCGATTAATAATCAATCTCAAGCTCCACCCAATACAACATTCAAGGACTTCAAGGCGGTGGGACTGCCAGAGTTTAAAGGCTCCATAAACCCAATTGAAGCTCAAACTTGGATGGAGAAAGTTTTCGATGTCGCCAGAGTTAGGGAGGACCAGAAAACTGCCTGCGCAACGTTTATGCTAAAATCCGAAGCTAGTTATTGGTGGCAAGCAAATAAGGTCCGTGGAGGAGAAGGTATGATCAATTGGGAAAGGTTTAAGGAGATGTTCTTCGAGATGTAATTTCTGACAAGCTCACAGAACCAAATGGAGGTACAATTTCTGGAGTTGAAGCAAGGAAATATGTCCGTGTCAAATTATGCAGTAAGATTTAATGAGTTGGCTAGGTTCGCCACATATCAAGTGCACACGGATGAGAGAAAAGTAACAAGGTTTGAACAAGGATTGAAGCCCTGGTTGTATAGTAAAGTGTCGATGTTTCAATTGAAGACGTTTGCTGGAGTATTGGAGAAGGCCATACTCGTTGTAGGTGGAAGCGATGCGGTGACCAAGTATAATCAGGATCAGAAGAAGAAGAAGAAGACTGAAAATGAGGGAGTGAATAAGGCTAGTGGAAGTATCACGGGAGGAAGTAACAATCAGAAGAAAAGGTGGTCTGACAACTCATCATCTTGAAATTTATAAGGAGGTCAGAAGAAGAGGATTGAAGCATGCCCGACCTGCGGGAAATCTCATTTAGGAGTATGTATAAAGGGAACACGGGTATGCTACAATTGTGGTCAGGAAGGCCACATATCACCTAATTGTCCTAACCCAAAGAAGGGCACCTGTTTCACTTATGGCTCAAAAGACCATCTGGCAAGAGACTGTCCTAAGAAGGGATCTGGTGGGACGGGATCGGGTGGAAATAGGGGAAATAGCGGTGGAAGTGCTTTGACAATCACGGGACCAACCGCAACCAACAGACCAACTGCAAAGACTTTCAACATGACATTGCAGGATGTTGTGCAGTCTCGTGATGTGGTGTCAGGCATCATTCCGATCAATAAAGTTAATGCTTATGTATTATTTGATTCGGGTGCTACTTGTTCATTTATATCCGATGACTTTGCTAAGAACTTAGAATTGCCTAAGGATGAGTTAGAATACCCCATGAACATAGAAATTATGAATAGAGAAATAATCCCTATTAAATACATACATAAGAACTGTAGAGTGGATATTAAGGGTAATATTATGAACGTAGATCTTATCCCTATCAGACTTGGGGAATTTGTCGTTATCTTGGGAATGGATTGGTTATTCAATTGAGGGGCTGTAATTGATTTCCAAAAGAAGCGTATTAACCTTATGACTCTGTCAAAGGTTGAGTTTTATGGTAGCAAGTCCCCTAGACAAGGGAGTTGTTTGACGATGATGCAGGCTAGGAAGTTGTTAAGACAAGGCTGTGTAGGATATCTAGCTTACATAGGCGACAGTCGTAAAGAGAATCCAAAAATAAAGGATATACCAGTAGTGAGGGACTCTCTCGACGTATTTTTGGACGATCTGCCAGGACTTCTGCCAGATAGAGAGGTTGAATTTATGATCGATTTTGCGCCAGGAACGGCTCCAATATCGGTGGCACCGTACCGAATGGCACTGGTAGAAATAAAAGAATTGATGGTACAACTACATAAATTACTGGACAAGAAGTACATTCAACCGAGAGTATCACCGTGGGGTGCGCCGGTGTTATTTGTGAAGAAGAAGGACGGGACGATGCGACTCTGCATCGACTATAGAGAACTGAATAAGGTCACGATTAAGAATAAATATCCATTATCGAGGATCGACGACCTGTTTGATCAATTAAAGGGAGCGATATACTTTTCAAAGATAGACTTGAGGAGTGGTTATCATCAACTGAAGGTGAGACTAGAGGATGTACTGAAGATAGCGTTCAAAATGTGATATGGTCACCACAAATTTTTGTTAATGTCATTTGGTCTAACGAATGCTCATGCAGCATTTATGGGCCTAATAAACGGAGTGTTCAAGCCGTTTTTGGACAAATTCGTGGTGGTATTTATCGATGATATTTTGGTATACTCGAAGACCAAAGAAGAACATTTAGAGCATTTGAAGGTAACGCTAGAGGCGTTGAGAAGGGAGAAGTTGTATGCCAAGTTTACAAAATGCAAATTTTGGATTGAGCGGGTATAATTTCTCGGATATGTGATTGATAAGGAAAGAATTTCGGTAGATCCATCCAAAGTAGAAGCCGTACTAAACTAGGATCAGCCGAGAACACCGTCGGAAGTACGAAATTTTCTTGGATTGGCAGGATATTACAGATGATTTATTCAGGACTTTTCCAAGATCGCAACTTCGCTAACAAATTTAACTCGAAAAGATGTGAAATTCGTTTGGACGGAGAAGTGTGAGGAAAGCTTTCAAGAACTGGAGAAGAGGTTGCGTACCGCACCTGTGTTATCTCTTTCGGATGATACAGGAAATTTCGTTGTTTATAGTGATGTGTCGCATAAAGGACTTGCCTGTGCGCTTATACAAAACGACAGAGTCATTGCGTATGCGTCACGACAATTGAAGGATTATGAGAAGGGGTATCCGACCCACGACTTGGAGTTAGCTGCAGTGGTTTTTACTTGAAGATCTGGAGACACTATCTTTATGGGGAGAAGTGTGAAATATATACAGACCACAAGAGTCTGAAATATATTTTTACACAGAAAGACTTGAATATGCGCCAAAGAAGGTGGTTGGAGTTAATTAAGGACTATGATTGTGAGATTTTATACCATCCAAGTAAGGCAAATGTGGTTGCCAACGCCTTAAGTAGAAAGGGTCGGGAGAAATTGACGATGTTGACCACTCAAGAGGAGCTAATTTCAGCAATGGAGAAACTAGAATTGGAAGTGAAGTATCCTATAGAAATTGACGAGAAGCTGTTCCAGATGTAATCTGGTACAACCTTGCTAGATAAAGTTAAGGAGGCTCAACTTTAGGACAAAGAATGTGATAAGGTGAAAAAGAAGATATCTGAAGGAACTGAACCAAGATTAAAGATGGATAATGAAGGAATACTGAGATTTGAGAGTAGGATTTGGGTACCGCCATTGCCAAAACTTAAGGAAGATATTTTGAATGAGGCTCATAGCTCACGATATTCGATTAACCCTGGTAGCACCAAAATGTACCCAGATCTTCGACAACATTTCTGGTGGCCAAATTTGAAACGAGATGTTGCAGAGTGTGTTGCCAAATGTCTGACATGTCAGAAAGTAAAAGCAGAACATCAAAGGTCGAGTGGGTTGCTACAACCGTTAGAGATCCCAGAATGGAAGTGGGAACACATTACGATGGATTTCGTGGTTAGCCTTTTGATAACTCAGAAAGGCTATGACGCAGTATGGGTTATCGTTGACCGACTTACAAAATTCGCACACTTTCTTCCGATCAAAATCAAATTTAACTTAGACCAGTTGACAAAATTATATATCTAAGAGATTGTTTCGAGGCACGGAGTTTTGATCTCAATTATTTTCGATAGGGATCCGCGCTTTACATCGAACTTCTAGAAACAACTACAGGAATGCATGGGTACGCAGTTAAAAATGAGTACGGCTTATCACCCTCAAACAAACGGGCAGAGTGAAAGAAGGATTCAGACATTAGAAGATATGTGAAGAGCTTGTATAATGGACTTTAAAGGAAATTGGGATGATTACCTACCACTCGTAGAGTTCGGCTACAACAACAGTTACCACGCTAGTATTGGCATTCTGCCTTATGAAGCGTTATACGACAGAAAGTATAGAACTTCGCTATACTGGGATGAAGTTAGCGAAAGATAATTACTAGGTCCAGAACTGGTACAATAGACTACAGAGATAGTCAGAGTTATCCGAACAAGACTGGTAGCAGCTCAAGATAGGCAAAAGAAATACGTTGATCCACATCGTAAAAATGTTGAGTTTGAATCAGGTAGTTATGTGTCTATGAAAGTCTCTCCCTGGAAGGGAAAGATCATGTGACGACCCCAAAATAGGTATACATCACCCATCTTGGGTCGCCAAATACATGGTACAAACAATAAATACAACTTAATAATACAACATGAGCTGTGAGTTTTAATACAAATATTGTCTTCTAGACAGTATTAAAACTCAAAATAAGTCCTCAATACATTTATTATCACACTATTTCACAGAATAGTGAGGACTACTAATGCAAACATCTCGACCGTCACTCCGTTCCCCGACTAGTCCCAACTATATTCTTATTTCCTGAAGAGAACAATGAAAGAAAAGAGTGAGCTCAACTAGCCTAGTAAGAAATATTATGACTAAGATAATGCAGAATAAATTATCGTTAGCCTTCAACAGTGTTAGACGGATAAAATACAATAGACATCAAGTTTAACTGCAACGGAACAAGAAATCCAATAGAAGGGTCAAGCAGAGCATAAAATCTACTATCTTTAATGATTTAAAGGTTTTTTCATCATTTTTATCGCTGAAACTCAGCTTAATAAATAATCCACATCATCGAATCACCCCTGCACTACGGCCAATGATATTCATTAGTATCACGACCACAAATTATCCATGCACTACGGGCCAAGGATATTCGTATTTTCATCAATGGTCATGATCATGCCAACAACTGTCCATCAATGCACTACGGGCCAATGAGGACTTTTACCACATCATTTGTAACATTCTGGTCATGATTATACCGAATAATCCCTGATCATTATCATACCATGTCCATCTATGCACTACAGGCCATAGATGACTTTCAACATAATATAAACATGAGAACGATGACAATGATATAAGAATTCAATAAAACAAGTTCAAGGATAAATTTTTAAAGATTTATAATTTAATTTATCCAGAAATCAATAACGTCCAATTTGTCAACATGATACTGCTTTTTGGAGTAAATTTCAAGAATAATATTGTACCAAAAATAATTTAGACCGAAAACGAAACAATTTTTATCATGAATAGTACCTTGGATGAATAGTATTCGAGTAAATAGTACCCTATGAATAGAACTTCAGGAATAGTAACCCCGTGAATAGTACTTCGGCATGAAAAAGTTAAAACTTATTAAGAATGCTCAGAATAATATTTTCATGAAAAGATACTGGATGAAGTGCAAATATCAAAGATATTCTACTAATTTCATGGAGTTTAGAAGCCAAAACTTTAACAAAACGAGTATAGATTTCGAAATCTGAAACGAAATAATATTACTTACATACTATAGAGTATGAAAGAAAATATTATTTCAAGCGAATATTAAACAAAAATAACATCCATTACCTTGAAAAGAAGAGTATTCCAACTGGTATAGTGGGGATATTCTTGAAGAAAACTTTTACTATTTCCTACGCTCAAAGCTTTCTAAAACTCGAAAGAAATACGCTCAATATTATAGAAGAAGAATTCGCTGATTCTGGTGTGATTTCAATTCTAACTAAGCATCCTATTTATATGAGAATGGAAATGATACTATTTGAATTTAGAAAATCACATGTGCACAGTAATTCGTTCACGGACGTCGGTCGAAGGAATTTTTTTTGAAGTTTTATTTTTACTGTGCATTACTATGCAATAAAATATTATAATAAAACGAAAATTTTAAATAAAATATAATATATTCTATTTATAATCAAATAAAACAAAACTTATAATATATATATATATATATATATATATATATATATATATATCTTTCCCTCTTTTGTACATAATCATCACCCCCCCCATTTCCAATTCAGTTTCCAAAATTCACATGCGGGCCCCATATGTGGCCCCCACATGTGGCCCCACCCTTGTTATACTGAAAAATTTTCTACCGATTATTTTGAAAAATGGGTAAATGGGGGGGGGGTCCATAAACACAACAAATACTTCAAAAAAAATCTCCTCAATATTTTTAACAACATTTATCATCGTTATTATAATTCGTAATATTTAATAACCAGGTCGTTCCCAGGAAAGAGGGGGCTTTCCAATAAGAATTTCTCCCTATTGGTGCGCAATTAGGTGACCAAACATCTCCTTGACAAAACTTCTATACATCGTCAATATTACAAATAATAATATTAATAACTTTGTCATCTCAATTATTGATTTAATAACATAAAATATTATGCAGATGATACCGTGACAATAATTGAATCAATAATATGAGAGATACGATGCAATAATTACTGTAGCAATAATCGAGTATAACTGAGTGACTTATCACGTAAGCATCAATAATCAATACCGTCTGCTACTATGCAATCACGCGTATTAATGTACTTTTAACACCGGTTATTTCAATAGTTAACGATAAAACTTTCGTCGTTATTTTCAATAAAAGATATTTCTGTCGTTTTCTCATTCCGACAATAATTACGTTATGGGGTCCACCAATGATTGTGCCGTCGTACGAATATTTCCTATTAAAACGAATATTCTCTGACCAATCGAATATTATATAACAACTTGCTTACTTTGTAAAATTTATAAATATTTTCCACAACTATAACATTATTTCAAATTCACATCTTAATATTCAAAAATGATATTTATAGAAAATTTATCTTTATTCATAAAAGTTGGGGTCTTACAAATCAGATTTGGAAAGAAAGAAAAATTAAGCCCAAGGTTCATTGGACCCTTTGAGGTATTACAAATGATTAGAGAAGTTGCATATGAGGTAGCCTTACCTCCGACGCTCGAGAATGTCCACAATATCTTCCATGTTTCAGTTTTACGACCTTACAAACCCGATTACAAGCACGTGATTGAATATGAACCCCTACATTTTGAGAAAGACTTATCCTATGAAGAAATTCCTGTTCAGATTGTCGACAGGAAAGAACAAGTTCTCAGAAATAAAGTAATACCTTCTATTAAGGTAATCTGGAGGAACCACAACGCTGAAGAAGCAACGTGAGAACTCGAAGAGAATATGACGAAGAATTATCCTCACTTATTTACTTAATTTATGTGTAAGCGATTCTGGGGACAAAATCTTTGTAAGGGGGGAGAATGTAACGGGACGAATTGATAGAATCGTGATTTTGGGGACAGAATCCTTTTAAGAGGGGAAAGATATGACGAACGAGATTTTATAATTTAATTTGAATATTTATTGAATTAAATAAATATTTTTCGATGATTTAATTATTATATTAAATAATTAATTGATGAATTTGTGGTAGATTAATTTAATTATATGTGTTATATTAATTAAATTATTGTGGAGAATTTTATTATTCAAAGTATGTATTTATATGAGCTTATTAAATTAAATGAAGTATTTAATAAGCATAATGTTATTTTAATTAATTTAATAATTAATTAGAGATTTAATATTTTGACATAATTAATAAATGAGAAATTTAATTATGTGACTATGTGAATTAATGAGAAATTATTATATTTTATTTAAATTAAATTAAATAAGATATTTTATTTATTGTTTAATTGGGTGTGACATGATTAATACTATATTATAATATGTTAATTAAAATAAATGAGAAAGAACCTCTTATTGGCTAACCAAACAGGGCCCTAAGAGGAGTTGGGCAGTTAACCCACGAAGAATTAACTGACCACAACCAGCATCAGTTTTATCAGCGTATAATTATATTATTACGTATACTTTATACCATTAATTAGAAGAAAAGTTTAGAGAATTCAGAGAGATTTCAGAGAGAGTTTAGAGGAGATTGTAATATTGGAGAATCAGAGAAATTGCTTTAAGGTAATCTCTTCTTCCCTAAACTTCAATTTACATTCTATTATTTTTGTGAAAAACTATCTCTAACTTCTCTGTAAAACAAAATTGGTGTGATCAATGCATGAATTGATGATCTAGGTGTATATACATGATAATATATAATCATAATATATTTTTATTACCCTATATATATGTTTTCATAACATCAATTTCATACAAATAGGTTGTAAATAGATTTGTGAAGTTACTGAGTATAAGTTTCATATGTATGGCCCTTATGGGAATTAGTATGCTACGAATTATTGTTTAACTTGAAATTTAACGGTAGATTATGTTATCATATGTTAAAACGAAGAAAAATGGACATATTTGGTGTTATAACGAAACCGTAGTGTTAATCTTCATGTTTTATTTGCAAAACTTTCAAAAACAACAAGAACAGTGAAATTATATAATTTGATTCAAGTAATTGCGTGTTTTTACTGTTAAAATCACTTTATAAAGGTTGGGTAATAATCATGTACGAATTATAGTATATGAGTATGTTTAATTTAATGATCATATAATGATAATTTTACCTGGCCCTGCATTTTTCGCGAACACCAGTTTTCTGGAACTGGTATTCTGCGCCACAGCGCCGGCTACAGGCCTAAGACCCGTACCGCAATGCCAGCAACACCGCATCGCCATTATCCATGCAGCAGCGCTGGCCGTGCCGCAGCGCCAAGTGTAGCTTACATGATGGCGCCGCAGCGCTACTATGTAGTTTGTCCAAGAATGAGCATTTTTATGGTTTTATTTCAGGGACTGTAATTGTAACATAATCTAATAAACATAAAAATGTGTTAGACATATAATGTGACGTTTGCATAGATTCTTAACATGTCAATAAAGTAATTACATGTTTAATTAAATTGTTGAACACGTAGTTAGCTTGTCGTTCGGGTAGTGTAATATTATGTGAAAACAAGTGTGATAATTTGACTAAGTATAGTCATAATCAGAGTTTAGACAAAAAGAATGAACTTGTGATGACTAGTTACGTTATAATTGACTGGTATTGTGAATATAAATGGTATGTAGGAATTAAATCGAGGAACGTGTATAATTAACATGTAACCTACGCACGAGGCAAGTTTTTTTAACCCTATTTGTTACAGTTATGCAAGTTTATAAACCTTACCTCATTACATTGAGCAAATTCTAAACTCATGTTCTATATCGAGCAAGCTCTTATTATTTATTGATTAATTTCAAAATGTTATTTCAAATGTTATTAATCTTTTCAAAGTATGATTCTGTTATACAATACTTATTCCATTGTATACCTCTTAAGTTTATTATTCAATTTTAATATCAATTATTGTTGAACCTTGTAAGACTAGCGAACCCTTATTGATTCGACTAGTCCATAGTTGATGAATGTTCTAAAATTCAGAACCCTTGTTGAATTTATTAAAATCAAACTTCCTTTGGTGCGGACTCTAATATCAAACTGAGATGAACAACCCTGCATAGGGGATTACTTATGCGTTAGCGTTAAGATATTGTGCACAGTATGGTACTAAGGGATGATCCCCCTAAGTACGAGTAGAAGAGTCCATAGTCTTATGACTGTTAAAGGTTTCAAGTTTAAACACTTGACAACCTAGGACATAGTTCAAGGTCTTATGACCCTTAGAAGTTCTTTTGATTCTTGTTATTCATTCTTGATTCAAAAGTTGAGTTTCTTATTTCAGAAGTCTTTAATTCACTCGCATGTTATTATATTGTTGTTACATTATTATACTTGTGGGCAATCGTGTTCACTCTTGCGTAATAATAATATTTCAGTTAAGAACGAAAGGTCCGACGAGCCTTCTTCTACCAAAGGCAAGGGCAAGATTAATAAGTGATGAAGACTTGTTACTTATGTGTTTATGTATTTATGTTTTAGACTTATGTCAATGTTGTGTAAGACAATTATTTGTTTATGTTTCCGTAGTTGAGATTTAAGGTTAGTATGACCTGGGATTGATGTATTTATTTCAGATGATGTAACTCCTTAAGGAGAGGATTTATTTCTATCTATTTATGTTTTCATTTATTAAGGGTAGTTAGACATATGATGTTTGTATAGTGAACACCAAATCATGTGGGAATTGAAGTACCCGGATTTGGGGGTGTCACATATACTAAAGTAACAAGTTCAACTAAAGATGAGATTTAATTTAGAAAGTGGATGTTAGTATATCTAATAGATGTTTTGATTCTAATAATATGTGTAGGTGAACGTGAGTTGTAATTTATAGCCTACACGCGAGGCAAGTTCTTTGTCCCTAAACTTTATTTTAGCAAGTTCTCTAACTCTACTTTTACGGTTGTGCAAGTACTTAACCTTATTGATACATTGAGCAAGTTTTGAACTCTAATCTTTGTTGAATTACCCTAACTTGTTTATAATTAAGCAAGTTTTCCTAGTTTTATTCTCTTTATAATGAATGCAAGTTCTTGAACTCAAATCTCTAATCGAGTTGTCCTATCTCATTTACTTTACACAAGTTTCTAATCTTTATTGTCATATTGAGCAAGTTTCGTTCTCAGCTTGTTATTCATTAATGCATGTTCAATAATTAAATTCTTTATTCGACATTATTATAGCCTTAGCTTAATATTGTTCAAGCAAGGTTTATTGTATTACTCAATATTTAGGCTTTTTAGTTATTTCTACACCTGACTCCAATATATAGTGTTTGTTCACCTATGATTCCTAATTATTCCATATTATGTTGCTAGTGATCATTCGAAAAGATATTGAACTTTGTTGATTCAACTAATGCTTAGTTGATGATCGTTAAACCCTAAATTACCCTTGAAGTTATCTAACCAAACTTTCTTTGGTGCAAACTTGTACTTTAAAATTGAGAAGAACAACCCTATTTATAGTGAAATTATTTACGCAATGCGTTTAGATATTTGTGCACAATACATGATATGAAGGGTTGATCACCCTAAGTACGGGGAGTCCCTACGGTCTTATGACTATTTAGGTTTAAGTTGAGGGATTACTTATAACCTTGGACATCATTCGTGGTCTTGTGACCATCAGATAAATCTCATAGTTTGATTTTAGTTATTGATTATCATTGATAGAGTATTATTCAGTTCTGTTGAACCTATTCATTGGCAGTTATTATGTTGTTGATATTTATTGTTATTTCAAGTGAGCATTCGTTTTGCTCACTCTTGCATATATATAATTATTGTAGCTAAGGTTGAGAAGGTCGATGAACTACCACAAGCAAAGGGAAAGGAAAAATGAACAAATGTTGAAGACTTGTAATTTATTGACTTTTATGATGACAGACTTTCTTTTAAATGATGTGATGTAACTATTTTAATTTTTCGCACTTGATGTATGTTAAAGGTTATATAACCTGGGGGACTTGTTGATTTAATTATGTAACCCTTTTAATGGGAGAATTTATTATCTAAATTCTATTATCTTTGGGTAGTTAGATATGAGTGAATGGAAAGTGAACACCAAATATTGTGGGAATAAAGTACCAAATTTGTGGGTGTCACAGTTTAGGAGGGAGGCTTAGTCTATAAATAAGAGGAGTCTTATTATGGAATAGACTAATGCTACTTTGCAAGTATTCTAAAAAATCTTGAAGATTTAAGAGAGAGAAAATTAGGGCTAGCCACCCAATGTGTAGTAGTGTAACGAACGAGATTTTTGTATTTCATTTTAAATACTTATTGAATTAAATAAAAAAAATTGTTGATTTATTTATAAACATTTGACAGAATTGTTGTAGATTAATTTAATTAAGTGTAATATATTAACTAAATTAATAGTGGATAATTTTATAGTTCAAAGTTTTAATTTAATTAGGATAATTAAATTATATGAGTTGTTAAATAATTATAATATTGTTATAATTAAATTTAATAATTAATTAGAGATTTAATAATTTGATATAGAAAATTTTAATAAATATGAATTATAATTATAATGGCTTTAATTTAATTGAATTTAAATATTAGAATTTGATTAATTAAAGTGTGACAATTGGTATCATATAATAAAAAGAAAATAAATATAAACTAAAATGAGCCTTTAAGGAGCTAGCCAAACAAGACCTTGAGAATATGGGATCAGTTGAAGCCATGATGTGCTTAAGTGATACATATGTACATCAGTAATATTATATTACACGTATACGTCAGTTCATTTAAACATAAATCTGGGAAAAACAAAACAGAGAAAAAGAGAGAGCTTTGAGAGAAATTCAGATTGTAGAAGAGGATTTGGATAATCAAAGAGTGTTCCATCATCTTTGCTTAATCTAAACATGAAATCAAGGGTAAATTCTTAATCTTAAGCTTTGGTTTTTGTTCTTTATGAATTAAGTGAAAATTTAATTTTAGGTTCTCTGTAATTGAGTTTTCATGGTTAAATTGTTGAGGAGTTATTTATAACTGTTTGTAAGCATGTATAATATTCTATTATATGATGTTTATAAACAATTTTAGTTGAATTAATCCTTGAAATTATGTTTAAAAAGGAAGTCTTGAATTTACAGTGATATATGTATCAATATGACTTATTTGAGACTAAAATTAATGATTAATTTGTGTTATAAACTGTAAATTGATGAATGATTGTGTTAATACATTAAGAAACAAAAGCAATGCAACTTTAATGGACTGATTTAATTTAGAAACGAATCTGTAGTGTGACGATTCGCTAAATGTGTTGAAATTGGAAAGAATAACATGAACATGATTTTAAATTCTTGATTTTGGTTGTTTTCTTGGGTTGTGGTGTTAGAATCATGCTAGATGTGTTAGGTTATTGTTTTATAAAGTTTGTAACCTCTGGGTTTGTTAAATTTATTGGTTATATGGCAAATTCGTGAGTTTTTGGACTAATGAACAGTGCAGTCGCAAATTGCAGATTCTCATTCTGGGGACACCCGCCACGGTGGGCTTCTCAGCATAGAATTTGCCACCACGGTGGGCATACCGCCCCAGCGGGCATTCTTCAACACAAAACCCCGCCCCGGCGGGGGGTGGGGGGGGTATAGACTTGAAACTTTTTTTTTAAATTTCAGACCATGACATGCTAGTTTAACCTAACCTAATGAGCATGAAAATGTGTTAAATATATAATGCAATGATATAACAGGTTATTAACATGTGTATGATGTTTTTAAACTAAGGTGTTGTTAAGAAATCAAACTTGCTATTGGAAAGTTCTGGTTGTGATGTTTAAAAGCTAAAACTAATGTTGTATGCTTGTAGAAAGTTCATATTCGTGCTATATGTTTAGTTAAGAAGTTCAGATCATGAACTAAGTTCTATAAAAGTGGGAAGTGTAACTATTAATCATAGTGGTAATGAATCTAATTGATTTTGTGGGCTAAATGGAATGTGTAGGACTTGTGCTGAACGTGAGTCGTAATTGTTTAGCTTTCGTACGAGGCAAGTTTCCAAACCCTATTATTACATTGAGCAAGTTCTTAATCTATTGGTGAGCAAATGTTCTAGCTTTAGCATATGTGGCACCCCCAAATCTGGGTACTTCATTTCCACAAGATTTGGTGCTCACTTTCTAAAATATTTACATCTAACTACCCATATCAAGGATTAAAACATAATTTAAACAATTTAAATAATAATCATCCCCATGAAAGTGTTACATCATCTTAAAATAAATTTCAGGTAATCTAACCTTAAACAATTACATAAGTCTTCGGAATACATCACAAAATAATTTTAGTCTCATATTATAAGCTAAGTAAATGCAAGAACGAGCAAACGATTGCTCACAAATATAATGAATGATAATAGCAACATCATAAGGTTAAGCAATGAATATTGAATAATAGAGAACTTGTTCTATGAATCAAGAATAGAAACCAAGCTCAGGATTTATATCTGAGGGTCTTTAAGACCTTGAACTATGTTACGAGGTTATTAAGTATTTCTTGTAACAATTCATAATTTTATTTGTAATTTTAAAATATTTATTAAATTTAATAAATATTTTATTGATGTGACTGTTGTTTGTAGATATTTGTGAATTTAATTTATGAGATAATACTCTAATAATAGTTAGAGAGTTGTTAAATATTACATGAATTATTATATTGCTGTTTTAATTTAATTATTAAACTGATATGTTAATTTATTAAATAAAATTATAATGAGATTTATAATTTTGTGGTAATTGGTAAAGTGGAAAATTTATTTAATATGTTGTAATTAGTTTATTTGATATGGAAATCTAAATAAATAATGTGGGACTATAAGCTATAGTATAAATTGTTTACTAAAATAAATTAAAGTAGTTTAAATAGATTTACCAAACAAGGCTTAAAAATATTAAGTCTTTATTTTAAAAGTGGTTTGCCAAACAAAACCTTATGTCTTTTGAATTTAGAATTTGAATTAATAATAATAATAATAATAATAATAATAATAATAATAATAATAATAATAATAAAAACAAAAATATAAATAAAATATATTAAATTTTGTAACTGATATATCATTATTATATTTAATAAAACGTCGGTTTGTAGACATTTGGGTGTTGTGCGTTGGTTTTATTTTATGTTACGTGAAAAGAATTGGTCTAACCCTAAGAAGAAGAGATAAGAGAGTTTACAGAGAAGTTTGAGAGAGTGAGAAAAACTTAAGAGAAGATTTCTGTGATTTTGAGCAAATTTTGTGTTTTATCAAAGATTATCTCCAAGCAATTGAAGGTATACTTCCAAAACCTTAATATTATATATATGAATGTTCTATGTTCACGAGTTTCAAATTTTCTGTGAATTCAAATTGGATGAATTGTTGTAATATAAAGTGTTAATTATGTTTGTGTGTATTTGTGATGTAGAATTAGCATCTAGACAAGGAATTAATGTGCTAATTACGTTCAAAAGAAAGAAAATAGGTTATAGTGCATGTGTATATATATGTCATGTGAAAGTACAAAAATTGGTAGTTAGTTTGTGAACTAATGTAACAATCCAGATTTTAATTGAAAAGTTTAAATATTTATTTGAGTTATATAAATATTTAATGGATGTGTTTATCGTTGGATAGATAATTGTTGTGATTTGATTTGATTTGTTATGATTAATTATTTGTTTAATAAAAAATTAATGTGTTAATGAATTTAATAATTATGAGATAATATTCTAATTTAATTTAATAATTAAGTTAGAAAGTTTATAGTGATTAAATGAATTATTTAAATGTTTTTATATAATTTATTAAATAAGGTGTGACAAATAACTATATTATAAGGAGTTATTAAAATAAATTAAAGTAGTTTAATTTAGATCTTACCAAACAAGACTTAATGGTATTAAGTGTTTAATGTTTAAAGGGTTTAGCCAAACAAAATCCTATGGCTTTTGAATTTTAAATTTTGAATTATATAAATTAAATAAATAAAATATATAAATAAAATATAGATTTATAACCTATACGTTATAACTTTATAACTGATAATAGTTAATAGGCTTATAATTGCCATGTCAGTTTTTATATTGACGCTTACTTGTTTATCAGTTAGTTTCCTTTACGCTCCTGTTATTTGTTAAGTCTGAGAGGAAAAGTTACGGAGGATTTAGAGAGAATTGTCAGAGAAAATTGAGAGAAAGGCAAGGCTGTGTTTTTCAAAAATAAGTTCTGAGTTCAAGCTAGTATCAGTGATTAACAACGATTTTTTAACAACAAAAGGTATGTTTTAAAACCTTAACATATGTGTTTTAAGTTATAATTTATATGTCTCTGTGTTCTTGAAGTTCATTCACTGTGTATAAGGTTTTTTTACAAAAATTGTCTGTAAACCATGTTTTAGAATTGGTTGTGATATTACGTGAATTTGTAATTATAATTGTTGTAACTTGCAGGTATATATATGTATATATGTGTTGAATGCTAAATTACATTAAAAGAGAAAGAATAATTGTTTTTACACTGAAAAACATGTATGAACGTATGTTTTGTAAGATAACAAAAAAATTAGTATGTGATTGTATGCTAATTATAAAATTGAACGTCATGTATGTTAATTGGGTATGAATTGTAGGGAGTCGTAGTTTAAATAATCAAATTAGTTTGTTATATGGACATATAATGTTCACTGTGTCAAAATATATCAACAATAGAGTTTTGTTTTTAAAACAATGTTTTCAAAGAATTAATTTTCTGATATTGTTGTTTAATTGCTTTAAATTGGTATATGTATGATGAGTAAGTGTTTATGGGTAATCTATGTGACTTATACGTCTTACTTTAGATGTTAGTAGTATTAATTAGTATAAAATTTAGTTGTTCTGTTCTTCGTGGTTGGGTTCTGTGAGTTTCGGTGCCTCAGCACCAAAGTCAGGGCCGCAGCCCAAAACTTCGCGCCGTAGCGCCGAAGTTAGCGCCACAGGCCACACTTCGCGCCACAGCGCCGCTGCCTGGTATAGTTGTCACGCCGAAGCGCCACTTTTCGCGCCGCAACGCGGCCCATAGTACAAACGGTGGCGCCGCGGCGCCACTTAGTAGAATGGTCCGGAAAGGCTTTTGTCTTGCACAAAAGTCTGTATTTGTTAATGTAATGAAATGTGACATCTGTTAAACATGTAATATTATTACTATTAGTATTATAATGCTAGGAACGAACATGTTGTTAACACTTAACGAGTGTTGTAATTATTTATTGATGTAATTTGATTAAGTGATTTATAAATCAAACCATACGTGATGTGGATATGTAGAGTATGGGTAGTGACTAATGATGTCATGATGACATATGTATATAGGATAATTGTGATTCAGATTATAACAGTTTAGGCTACAAGCAATGCAAGTCTTCTAAACCAAAACCTTCGTTTGTGCAAGTTTACTTATCTTATCTCGATTATATTGATCAAGTTATTCTTGTTGTTAACTTGTTTCGTTGAACAAGTTATTGTTTCTAGTTCGATTACAATTATGCAAGTTTTCTTAACTCAACACTTTCGTTGAGCTAGTTCTATTAATATGTTGTGCAAATTTTCCTAAACCTAAACTTGTTATTTTTAGCATGCAAGCATCTTTATTCTGATGAACAAGTTTATTGTTCAAGTTATTACTTATTATGCATACTTAATATTCAATTCTAAGATTTTAACCTTAGCTTAATGTTGTTCAAGGCAAGGTATGTTATATTATTCAGTACTTATGCTATTAGATTATTCCTAAAGCATAAACTTTGTACACCGTGTTGATTCAATTGTGGTTTATTCTGTAACATAGTGTTATTACCTTTCATTCAACTAATCCTTAGATGATGACCGTTAAATTCTAAATTACCTTGAAACGTATCTAAACCAAACTTACTTTGGTGCGGACTTGTATTCTAAATACTGAGATGAACAACCCTTTTATTAGGGGTTTACTCTTAGCGTTGAAATGTTTGTGCACAATACATTGTACGAAGGGCTGATCCCCCTAAGTACGTAGAGTCCTTATAGTCTTATGACTGTTAAAGTTTAAGTTGAAAGAGTACTTATAACTGCGGACATGGTTCGTGGTCATTAGACCCTCAGTTGTATGTTTCAGAATGTTAATAGAACATATTGTTCAGTTCTATTGAGCCTATTATTTGGCAGTTGATGTAAAGTTTTATTCAATTTCATTTTAAGTGAGCCTTGTTTGCTCACTCTTACTTATATAACTATTACAGCTAAAGTTGAGAAGGTCGACGTACCTCGCACCAGTATAGGAAAGGAAAAGATGAACAAGTACTGAAGACTTGTAATCATTTCGATATTCTATTATCAGACTTTAGTTTGAATTATTGTAATGAAGTTTATTTATTTTCCACATTTGAATGATTGTATGTAAAGGTTAGTTAACCTGAAAGATTTTTATTAATGTGATCCTGTATGGGCAGGTTTATTATTCAGTTTTATTATGATTGGGTAGTTAGATATGAATATTTGAATAAAGTGTACACCGAATCATGTGGGAATGAGGTAACAGGATTTGGTGGTGTCACAAGTTGGTATCAAAGCTTTATGTTATGAACCTTAGGTGGGATAAAGCCTTAGGAAGTAACCTTTGAAAAGATAGTGGTGATAACTCTTATCGAGTTTTAAGGAAGAAGTAATAAAACACTTATGGGCTTATGTGATTGCAACTTATGTGCTCGTGAGGGTCGAGTAGTAATGATTAATAATTAAAACTTAAAAATTTTGTTGTCAGGATGACTATTGTCGGAGAATCCTGTCAGACTAGGAATGAGGGACCTTAGATGCCTAGAGAGGAGGAGTCTTGTGACATTCAGGTGGTTTGGGAACAACTACTGCTACGGGAGTCAGCCCCGTTGGTCACAGTTGTTGAAAATGAGGATGATGATGTAGATACGGATGAGGAGGACCCCGTTGAGCTGCCACAGTCGAATGAGGATGACGAGGACGAGGAGGAAGAGATTCCACTGAACTCGATAGCTGCTCGTATGTACGATGAAGTCTACGACCGCAATGTGGAACTACAGGATATCGTCGACGAGTTGCAAGGGATAGTAGCTGAATAACAGACTTCGATGGCACAGAAGGACGATGAGATCCTAGATCGAGAGGAACGTCTGAATAATGTCGAAGAGAAGCTGGTCCACACTGATGGAGTGAATGAACAATTGATCGAGGTGATTGCAGATCTGAAGAACAAGCTGAGGGAAGAAGCAACTAAGAGCGCAAGAGCTGAAGACGCATACGAGGAAGCTTATCAAAGAATTAGGATAGCAGTAAGAGACGCACAAGAAAATAGGATGAAGATGGAGGAGATGGATAACGTATTCAACACCGTGATTAATCGAGCTCAAGATCGGGTCATGGGTTTTCCGATTCAGTTCGAGACTCTATCATCGTATGTGTTAGATCGCTGAACAATGTTCTGGATTATGGATGAAGAGTGTCGAAAGGCTACATAGACATCGTACGGAATGTATGTGATTAATAACATGATAAATAACATGTAAATCCCAAGTGTTATGTAGCTTATGGGATATGATGATGATGTTATCCTAGAACTTTTGTCGTTCAAGAAGTAATGTAAATAGCAGTGATGCTATTGTTATGATGTTTTCAAATAGATTATGAATGAATAAAGGTTATTAATTTTTTTTATTCAAGGTGTTATGTGTTATGTGATGGTTTCTTTTATGGGGTACAAGTTAAGTAGAAAATACTTAAAAGAAATTGAGTAATAATCTAATAGATGGATTTTTTTTAAAACAGAAAATGCCTTTAAGACGTCAACCCCGACAAAGAACCAATGAGGGAACAAATAACGACAATGTTGAAGCTAACCCTGTTTAATAGCTAGTGACATTATTAACGGGTGCGTTGCAAAATCAACCACAAAATCAAGGAATAACGTTTAAGGATTTTAAGGCTATTGGACCACCAGAATTCCATGGGTCCATGAATCTGGTCGAGGCACAGACCTGGATCATGGAGATAGAAAAGGTGTTTGATGTCGCTAGGGTAGGGGATGATCAGAGGACTGCTTTTGCAACATTCATGCTGAAAGCAGAGGCTAGTTATTGGTGGCAGGCCAATAAAACCCGAGAAGGACATAGGTTTAAGGAGATATTCTTCGAGACCTATTTCCTAGAGAGTTTGAAGAGTAAGCTAGAAGTGCAGTTTTTAGAACTGAAGCAGGGAACAATGACAATATCTAAGTATGCCGCAAAATTCAACGAGTTGGCAAGGTTTGTGCCATATCAAGTTAGCACAGACGAACGCAAGGCGAAGAGGTTTGAACAGGGACTTAAGCCCTAGTTGTATAGTAGGGTTTCCCTGTTCCAGCTGAAGATATTTACAACGATAATGGAGAAGGTAATTCTCACTGAAGGTGGAGGCGAGGCAGTAACAAAGTTCAACCAGGAGCAGAAAAATAATAAGAATGAGATGGGGAATAAGAATGGAGGTGGTGGAAGTGGGAATGGCAACAATAATTTGAAGAGGAAATGGAATGGGAATGTAAGTGCTAGAAACTAGCAGGGTAACCAGCAAAATAAGAAGTTCGAAGCATGTGCTACATGCGGGAAATTTCACAAGGGTGTTTGCTTATTGGGGAAAATAGTATGCTTCAACTGTGGCCAGGAGGGTCACATCGGCCCAAATTGCACTCAACCCAAGAAGAACGTTTGCTTCATGTGTGGGTCCAAGGATCATTTTGCTCATGAATGCCCGAAGAAGAGTGTTGGAGAGGCAACATGAAACAAGGGAGGTAGCAGTGGAGGTACATGGGCCATTGCTGGACCAATGACATCAAACAAACCCACAGCCAGAACCTTCAATATGACTGTGCAAGATGCTGTGCAATCAAAGGATGTGGTGTCAGGTATTATCCCAATCAATGATATTGATACTTATGTATTATTTGATTCGGGTGCTACTTGCTCGTTTATATCTGATAAATTTGCTAAGAGGTTAGGATTGCCTACTGAAGAACTAAATTTCCCTTTGAACATATAAATTATGAATAGGAAAGTGATTCATGTTAGGTTCGTATATAAGAATTGTAGGGTGAATATTAAGAGGAATGTCATGATGGTAGATTTAATCCCGATTAGAATTGGAGAGTTTGATGTTATTTTAGGAATGGACTAGCTGTTCAATTATGGAGCGGTAATTGATTGCCAAAAGAAATGTGTAAACCTTATGAATCTGTCAAAGGTAGTCTTCTATGGAAGCAAATCGCCTAGACAAAAGAGATGTCTGACGATTATGTAGGCCAAGAAGTTGTTGGGTCAAGGTTGTGTGGGTTATTTAGCTTACATAGTCGATACTCAAAAGAAGGGTATAAAAATAGATGAGCTACCAGTAGTTAGGGAATTCGTAGATGTGTTTCCGAAGGATTTGCCAGGACTTCTGCCTGACAAAGAAATTGAGTTTGTGATTGACTTAGAGCCAGGAACAACACCGATATCGAAGGCCCCGAACAGAATGGCTCCGATAGAAATGAAGGAACTGAATGTACAACTGCAAGAACTGTTATATAAGAAGTATATTTAACCAAGCGTATCGCCGTGGGGAGCACCTGTATTATTCGTAAAGAAGAAGGATGGGTCGATGCATTTTTGCATTGATTATAGGGAATTAAACAAGGTCACTATTAAGAATAAATATCCATTGCCAAGAATAGATGACTTATTTGATCAGTTGAAGGGTGCTAAATACTTCTCGAAAATAGATTTGAGAAGTGGGTATCATCAATTGAAAGTAAGAAAGGAGGATATACCTAGAACGACATTCAGGACCCGGTATGGACATTACGAGTTTCTACTGATGTCTTTTGGTTTGACCAATGCCCCTGCTGCATTCATGGATTTGATGAACAAGGTGTTTAAACCATTCTTAGACAAGTTTGTGGTGGTATTTATCGACGACATTCTGGTGTATTCCAAAACTCAAGAAGAACACGTGGAACATTTACGTTTTACGTTGGAAACACTAAGAAATGAAAAGTTGCACGCAAAATTCTCTAAGTGTGAATTTTGGTTAGATCGTGTACAATTTTTGGGACATGTGATTGACAAAGATGGGATTTTAGTGGATCCATCAAAAGTGGAAACTATAATCAATTGGGAATAACCAAGAACACCATCAGAGGTGAGGAGTTTCTTAGGACTGGCTGGTTATTATAGAAGATTTATTCAAGATTTTTCCAAGATAGCCACCCCATTAACAAATTTGACAAGGAAAGCTGTGAAATTTGTTTGGACGGAAAAATGTGAAGAAAGTTTCTATGACTTGAAGAAGAAGTTAAGTGTGGCACCTGTGTTTTCATTACCAGATAGTACATGAAATTTTATGGTGTATAGTGATGCCTCACACAAAGGATTGGGTTGTGTCCTTATGCAGAATGGCAAGGTTATTGCATATGCATTAAGGCAACTGAAGGATTATGAGAAAGGGTATCCGACTAGTGATTTAGAATTGGCTACAGTGGTATTTGCTCTGAAGATATGGAGATACTATCTTTATGGAGAGAAATGAGAGATCTACACGGACCATAATAGTCTAAATTGTATTTTCACTCAAAAGGACCTAAACATGCGTCAGAGAAGATGGATGGAATTGATAAAAGATTATAATGTGAGATCTTTTATCATCCAGGCAAAGCAAATGTGGTTACAGATGCGTTAAGCAGGAAAGGTCGGGAAAAACTGATATTGATAACCACTTAGGAGGACCTCATTTCAGCAATGGAAAGGTTAGAGCTGGTAATCAAATTTCCACAGGAATTCGATGAACAACTATTCCAGATAGAAGCTAGTACAACTTTGGTGGACAAAGTTAAGAACGCTCAGCTACAAGATAAAGAATGTGGGAAAATAAAAGAGGAAGTGGTTGAGGGTAGTGATGCAAAATACAAGATCGATAGTGAGGGGCTACTACAGTACGAGAGAAGAATTTGGGTTCCAGCAGCACTAACGATTAAAGAAAAAATCTTAACCGAAGCTCATAATTCAAGATACTCGATTCATCCGGGAAGTACGAAGATGTATCAAGATTTGCGACGTCATTTTTGGTGGCCAAACATGAAAAGAGACGTCGCAGAATGTGTCAGGAAATGCTTCACATGTCAAAGAGTCAAGGCCGAGCATCAAAGACCAAGCCGATTACTTCAACCGTTAGAAATATCGGAATGGAAGTGGGAACACATCATAATGGATTTTGTGGTGGGTCTTCCAACTACTCAGAGAGGATGCGATGCGATTTGGGTGATAGTGGATAGACTGACAAAATTAACACACTTTTTACCAATAAAGATTAGGTTCAATCTTGATCAGTTGGTAAGATTGTACGTTAAAGAAATCATTTCGAGACACGGGATTCCAGTGTCAATTGTGTCCGATAGAGATCCGCAATTCACTTCAAACTTTTGGAAGAGACTACAAGAATGCATGGGAGCATAGTTACGAATGAGTACGACTTATCATCCTCAAGAAGATGGCCAAAGCGAACGAACGATACATACATTGGAAGATATGCTGATAGCATGCATCATAAACTTCAAAGGGAATTGGGAAGAACATTTACCTTTGGTGGAATTCTCCTACAACAATAGTTACCACGCAAGCATCGGCATGCTGCCTTATGAAGCATTATACGTCAGAAAGTGCAGAACTCCACTGTGCTGGGATGAAGTCGGTGAACGTCAACTGTTAAAACCAGAACTGGTACAATAAACTGCCGAGGTTGTCAAACTCATCAGGATAAGATTGGTAGCAGCTCAAGACCGACAGAAAAAGTTTACTGATCAACACAGGCAAGATCATGCATTTGACGTAAGAAGTTACGTATTCCTAAAAGTTTCTCCTTGGAAGGGAAAAATTTATTTCGGTAAAAAGGGAAAGCTAAGCCCGAGGTTTATAGGACCTTTTAAAGTGCTGTGAAGAGTAGGAGAAGTGGCTTACGAGGTAGCTCTACCTCAAGAGTTGGAAAACGTTCACAATGTTTTTCATGTTTCGGTGTTATGACCATATAAACCTGATTACAAACATGTGATCGAGTACGAACCGTTGCAGTTCGATAAAGACTTATCTTATGAAGAGGTTCCTATCCAGATAGTCGGCAGAAAAGAACAAGTGCTCATGAATAAAGTTATACCTTCTGTGAAGGTGATATGGAGGAACCACAACGCTAAAGAAGCTACGTGGGAACTCGAAGATAAAATGATGAAAGATTACCCTGAGTTATTTGTTTAATCTGTGTCTTCGACTCTGGGGACAGAATCTTTGTAAGCAGGGAAGAATGTAGCGTATGAGTTGTTTGAGTTGTGATTTTGAGGACATAATCCTTATAAGGAGGGAAGGATGTAGCAATCCAGATTTTAATTGTAAAGTTTAAATATTTATTTGAGTTATATAAATATTTAATGGATGTGTTTATCATTGAATAGATAATTGTTGTGATTTGATTTGATTTGTTATGATTAATTATTTGTTTAATAAATAATTAATGTGTTAAGGAATTTAATAATTATGGGATAATATTCTAATTTAATTTAATAATTAAGTTAGAAAGTTTATAGTGATTAAATGAATTATTTAAATGTTTTATTTAATTTATTAAATAAGGTGTGACAAATAACTATATTATAAGGAGTTATTAAAATAAATTAAAGTAGTTTAATTTAGTTCTTACCAAACAAGACTTAATGGTATTAAGTATTTAATGTTTAAAGGGTTTAGCCAAACAAAACCCTATGGCTTTTGGATTTTAAATTTTGAATTATATAAATTAAATAAATAAAATATATAAATAAAATATAGATTTATAACCTATACGTTATAACTTTATACTTGATAATAGTTAATAGGCTTATAATTGCCATGTCAGTTTTTATATTGACGCTTACTTGTTTATCAGTTAGTTTCCTTTACGCTCCTGTTATTTGTTAAGTCTGAGAGGAAAAGTTACGGAGGATTTAGAGAGATTTGTCAGAGAAAATTGAGAGAAAGGTAAGGCTGTGTTTTTCAAAAACAAGTTATGAGTTCAAGCTAGTACCAGTGATTAACAACGGTTTCTTAACAATAAAAGGTATGTTTTAAAACCTTAACATATGTGTTTTAAGTTATAATTTATATGTCTCTGTGTTCTTGAAGTTCATTCACTGTGTATAAGGTTTTTTTACAAAAATTATCTGCAAACCATGTTCTAGAATTGGTTGTGATATCACGTGTATTTGTAATTATAATTGTTGTAACTTGCAGGTATATATATGTATATATGTGTTGAATGCTAAATTACATTCAAAGAGAAAGAATAATTGTTTTTATACCGAAAAACATGTATGAACGTATGTTTAGTAGGATAACAAAAAAATTAGTATGTGATTGTATGTAAATTATGAAATTGAACGTCATGTATGTAAATTGGGTATGAACTATTGGAAATCGTAGTTTAAATAATCAAATTGGTTTGTTATATGGACTTACAGTGTTCATTATGTCAAAATATATCAACAATAGAGTTTTGTTTTTAAAACAGTGCTTTCAAAGAATTAAGTTTCTGATATTGATGTTTAATTACTTTAAATTGGTATATGTATGATGAGTACGTGTTTATGGGTAATCTATGTGACGTATACGTCTTAATTTAGATGTTAGTAGTTTAATTAGTACAAAATTTAGTTGTTATGTTCTTCGTGGTTGGGTTCGGTGAGTTTCGCCGCCTCAGCGCCAAAGTCAGAGCCGTAGCCCAACACTTCACACCGCAACGCCGAAGTCAGTGTCGCAGCGCCACACTTCGCGCCGCAGTGCCGCAGCCTGGTATAGTTCTCACGCTGAAGCGCCACTTTCTGCGGCGCAGCGTGGCCCACAGTACAAACTGTGGCGCCACGGCGCCATTTAGCAGAATGGTCCGGAAAGGCTTTTGTCTTCCACAAAAGTCTGTATTTGTTAATGTAATGAAATGTGATGTCTGTTAAACATGTAATAGTATTACTATAAGTATTATAGTACTAGGAACGAACATGTTGTTAACACTTAACGAGTGTTGTTATTATTTATTGATGTAATTTGATTAAGTGATTTATAAATCAAACCATACGTGATGTGGATATGTAGAGTATGGGTAGTGACTAATGATGTCATGATGACATATGTATATAGGATAATTGTGATTCAGATTATAACAGTTTAGCCTACAAGCAAGGCAAGTCTTCTAAACCTAAACCTTCGTTGTGCAAGTTTACTTATCTTATCTCGATTATATTGATCAAGTTATTCTTGTTGTTAACTTGTTTCGTTGAACAAGTTATTATTTCTAGTTCGATTACAATTATGCAAGTTTTTCTAACTCAACATTTTCGTTGAGCTAGTTCTATTAATATGTTGTGCTAATTTTTCTAAACCTAAACTTGTTATTTTTAGCATGCAAGCATCTTTATTCTGATAAACAAATTTATCGTTCAATTTATTACTTATTATGTATGATTAATATTCAATTCTAAGATTTTAACCTTAGCTTAATGTTGTTCAAGGCAGGGTAGGTTATATTATTCAGTACTTATGCTATTAGATTATTCCTAAAACATGAACTTAGTATACCATGTTAATTCAATTGTGGTTTATTCCGTAACATAGTGTTATTACCTTTCATTCAATTAATCCTTAGTTGATGACCGTTGAATTCTAAATTACCTTGAAACGTATCAAAACCAAACTTACTTTGGTGCGGACTTGTATTCTAAATACTGGGACGAACAACCCTTTTATTAGGGGTTTACGCTTAGGGTTAAAATGTTTGTGCACAATACATTGTACGAAGGGCTGATCCCTCTAAGTATGTGGAGTCCTTATAGTCTTATGACTGCTAAAGTTTAAGTTGAAAGAGTATTTATAACTGTGAACATGGTTCGTGGTCATTATACCCTCAGTTGTATATTTCAGAATGTTAATAGAACATATTGTTCAGTTCTATTGAGCCTGTTATTTGGCAGTTGATGTAAAGTTTTATTCAATTTCATTTCAAGTGAGCCTTGTTTGCTCACTCTTGATTATATAACTATTACAACTAAAGTTGAGAAGGTCGACGTACCTAGCACCAGTAAAGGAAATTAAAAGATGAACAAGTACGGAAGACTTGTAATCATTTTGATATTCTATTATCAGACTTTAGTTTGAATGATTGTAATGAAGTTTATTTATTTTGCGCATTTGAATGATTGTATGTAAATGTTAGATAACTTGGGAGATTTTTATTAATGTGATCCTATATGGGCAGGTTTATTATTCAATTTTATTATGATTGGGTAGTTAGATATGAATGTTTATATAAAGTGAACACTGAATCCTATGGGAATGAGGTACCAGGATTTGGGGGTGTCACAACTAATCTATAAATTAAGCCTTAAATATGTTAGTTCGGTAAGAAACGAAGATAGCGTAATTGGAAAGAGTTAATTTGGTGTAGAATTGAGACCTCAATGTTAAATTTTGTCAAGGATGTCAAAAATAGAGTTTTTGTATCAAACATGGAATTCAAAGGATTTAAATTGGTTGTAGTTGTTGTTTAATTGTTCTAAGTTGGCATATATGTGAGAAACAATGTTTATATGGGATTTATATCATTTGGGTATGTTTAGTTTGCTGTTTTCTGGAAGAAATTTGTGAAAGTTGGGCGGAACAGAGTATTTCAAAAAAGAATGCGTAGTTTCTGTCTGTGCACTAGCGCAGCTGCGCTGGTGTCAAGGCCAGGAATGGCGCAGCTGCACTGCAACGCTTCTACGCCGGTCTCAGGCTTAAATATGGCGCAACTGCGCCATACCCAGACCAGAGACAGTAATGACTGCTGGTTACGCAGACCTTAGAAACCCATCGGAACCTATTACAATGAAACATTAATGTGATGAACATGTAATTAAGAGACAAAAACAGATTTGTATCATGTAGTTGGTAATTCTCAAAATTGTAAAATTAGTAAGTTGTGAAAATGTTATGTTGTGATTTATTGAACACGTGAATTAGTAAATAAGTGTTTCAAATCTAATACTTATGACTTCTGAAGTGCATATGGTGTGAATAGAAACTTGTACTAAAGTAACAAGTTTAACTAAAAGTGAGTTCTATTTTGGAAAGTGGATGTTAGTATATCTAATAGATATTGTGATTCTAATAATATATGTAGGTGAACGCGAGTTATAATTTATAGCTTATGAACGAGGTAAGTTCCTTACACTAAACTTTATTTGAGCAAGTTCTTTATTCCTAAACTTTATTTGAGCAAGCTCTAACCTTAATTGTTATTCGAGCAAGCTTTGAACTCTAATTGTTGCTTGATTTATGCTAACTTGTTTATAGTTAAGCAAGTTTTCTTAGTTCTATTCTTTTAATGACAAATGCAATTCTTGAACTCAAATCTCTAATTGAGTTATCATATCTCATCTACTTTACATAACTCTAACCATTATTGTTATTTTGAGTAAGTTTCGTTCTCAGCTTGGTATTCATTAATGCATGTTCAATAACTTAAATCTCTTATTTGACAAGATTATAGCCTTAGCTTACTATTGTTCAAGCAAGGTTTATTGTACTACACAATGCTTATGCTTTCTAGTTTATTTCTAAGCCTGACTTTGATATATAGTTGGTTCACCTATGATTCCTAATTATTCCATATTATGTTGTTATTGATCAACCGTAGTGTTATCAAACTTTGTTAATTCAACTAATCCTTTAGTTGATGATCGTGAAATTCTAAATTACCCTTGAAGCTTATCCAAACCAAACTTTCTTTGGTGCAGACTTGTACTCTAAAACTGAGAAGAAAAACCCTATTATAGGGTTACGCGATGCATTTAGATGTTTGTGCACAATACAAGGTACGAAGGGCTGATCACCCTAAGTACAGGGAGTCCCTACAGTATGACTCTTTAGGTAAATGTTGAAAGATTACTTATAACCTTGGACATAGTTCGTGGTCTTATGATCCTCAGATATATTTCATATTTTGATTCTAGTTTTTGGTTATCATTGACAGAGTATTTTTCAGTTCTGAAGAGCTTATCCATTGACAATTATTATTCTATTGTTATTCATTGCTATTTAAAGTGAGCATTTGTTTTGCTCACTCTTGAATATATATAATTATTGCAGCTAAGGTTGAGAAGGTTGATGAACCTACCACTAACAAGGGAAAAGGAAAAATGAACAAGTGTTGAAGAACTGTTCTTTGATTTAATGTTATGATGATAGACTTTATTTTAAATGATGTGATGTAATTAATTTATTTTCTGCACTTGATGTATGTTAAAGGTTAGATAACCTGGGAGACGTATTGATTTAATGATGTAACCCTTTTAATGGAAGGATTTATGGTTTAAATTTTAATATAATTGAGTGGTTAAATATGAAAGAATGGAAAGTGAACACCAAGTCTTGTGGGAATGAAGTACCCATATTTAGGGGTGTTACAGGTTGGTATCAAAGCCTTAGGTTATGAACCTTGGGTGGGGGAAAAAGCCTTAGGAAGTGACCTTATAGAGGATTGGAAAGATAGTGGTAATGAACTCTTATTGAGTTTTAGGAAAGAAGTAATAAAACACTTTATGTGCTTATGTGGTTGCAACCTATGTCCTTGTGAGTGTCGAGTAGTGATGATTAGTAATTAAAACTTAAAATTTTGATGTCAGGATGGCTAATGTAGGAGAATCCAGTCATGCTAGGGAGGAAGGACCCCAGATGCCTAGAGAGGAGGAGCCCCGAGATATTCAGGTGGTCTGGAAGCAACTACTGCCAAGGGAGTCATTTCTGTTGGTCATAGTGGTTGAGCAGGAGGGTTTATCTGATGAGGATGATGAGGTAGAGACGCATGAAGAGGACCCCGTTGAGCTGCCACAGTCGGATGGGGATGAGGATGACGATGAGGAAGAGATTTCACCAAACTCGATCGCTGCCCATATATACGATGAAGTATACGACCGCAATGTGGAACTTCAGGATAGAGTTGAGGAGTTGGAAGAGATAGTAGCTGAACGTCAGACTTCAATGGCATAGAAGGATGATGAGATCCGAGATCTAGACGAGTGTCAAAAGTAATGTCGAGTGGAAGCTGATTCACACTGAAGGAGAGAATGGGTAGATGACATCGGAGATTGTAGAGCTGAAAATCAAATTGAAAGAGGGATCCACCAAGAGTGCTAGAGTCGAAGATGTGTACGAGGAATCTTCTCAGCGTGCAGAAGTAGCAGAGAGAGAGAGAGAGGTACAAGCAAAGAAGATCAAGATGGAGGAAATGAATAACGTTTTTAACATCGTGATCAACCGAGCTCAAGACCGAATCATGTATTATCCGATCCAGTTCGAGACGCTACCATGGTATATGTTAGATTGTCGAACAATGTTCCGTGTTATGGAAGAGGAGCGTCGTAAGGCTATGCAGCATTTAGTAGGTCATCGTAAGGAATGTAATTATTATGTGAGTAATGATTAAATAAGATGTAAATCTCGAGTATTATATAACCAATGGGATATGATGATGATGAAGTTATCCCGGAACTTTTGTAGTTCAGGAAAGTGATGTAGATAGCAGGAATGCTATCATTATTATATTTTAAAAGATTATGAATGAATAAAAGTTATTATTTATTCAAGATATTATGTGTTACGTGATGATTTTTGTGATGTGGAAGTTAAGTAGATAATAGTTAGAAGGTTGAATAATAATCTAATATGAGTTTATTTTAACAGAAAATGCCTCCAAGACGTCAACCACGACAAAGAACCCCTGAGGGATCTACCAATAACAACAATGTTGAGGCTAACCTAGTTTAGTAGTTAATGACGTTACTGACGGGAGCATTACAGAATCAGTCAAAGAATCAAGCTGCGACATTTAAGGACTTCAAGCCGGTTGGACCACCAGAATTACGTGGGTCAATGAATTTGGTTGAGGCACAAACATGGGTCATGGAGATAGAGAAAGTTTTTGACGTTGCTAGAGTTGGCAAGAATCAAAAGACTGCTTTTGCAACATTTATGTTGAAAGCAGAGGTTAACTATTGGTGGTAAGCCAATAAAACTCGAGGAGGTCAGGGAGTGATGACTTGGGATAGGTTCAAGGAAATATTCTTCGAGACCTATTTTCCAGAAAGTCCGAAGAGTCGGATGGAGGTGTAATTTCTAGAGCTGAAGCAGGGCTCAATGACGGTATCGGAGTATGCCATAAAATTTAACGAGTTGGCGAGGTTTGTGCCATATCAAGTCAACACAGATGAGTGCAAGGCAAAGAGGTTTGAACATTAACTGAAACCCTGATTGTACACCAGGGTATCCATGCTTTGGCTGAAGACATTTACGGTGGTGCTGGAAAAGGTAATTATCGCTGAGGGTGGAGGTGAGGTTGTAACGAAGTATAATCAAGAAAAAAGAAAGAAGAAGAGTGAGAGTGAGGTTAAGAATGGTGGTGGTTATGGTGAAAATTGTAGTAATAACCTGAAGAGAAAGTGGAATGCGAGTGTGGGTACTGGAAGCCAACAGAGTGGCCAGCAGAAAAAGAAATTTGAAGCATGTGCTACATGCGGAAGGTATCACACTGGCATATGCTTAAGGGGAAAACGAGTATGCTTTAACTGTGGCTAGGAGGGTCACATTGTATTACCCGAGAATTTTCACGTATTATTAAATGAATATATTAATGAAAATAATATTTATGTGAATATAAGTGTTATTAATTTATGAGTTGGTTAATGTAATTGATTTGTATTAGATCAATGTGTATTAAAAAGTGTGATTTGATAATAAGAATTGTGAAGTGCCTTGTGTGGCATATTGTGAAACGAAGAAATCCATTAAGCAAATTAAAACGAGAATTAGGAAGATTAATCGTGTTGATCATGTGATTTCATATAAGTAATTAATACGCTCGTAGACTTATAGTAACACTCTTGAGAACATTAATTCATGTCGTATAAAACAAGTTTAGCGATAAAAATTGACACGGGCTGAAGCTAAACCAGTCTTGGCACTGTCAAGGTACGGCGCAGTTGCGTCGTCCCAACAGTACAAACTGACGCAGTTGCGCCAGTGGTCAGTTGGAGAAAACTAATTTTCTACTTTAGAAATTAGATGAAACAATTATGTTATAGGTGTGACATTGATAAACCATGAAATAAAGTACGTTATGTTCGACAACGAAATTATTAAGTGGACCATTAATTAATATTAATTAATTGTGGTAGAATATTGATTACTTGGTAATTAATTAATAATATGTGATTATTATTATTTGCAATATTTCTATAAATATAATAAGAATTATTTAGATAATTAATGGTTATGAAGATCAATAATTACATTAATCGATGAGGAATAGATTAATTAATATTGGTGGTAATTAATCAAGGAAGTGAATAATTTATTTACTTGACATAAATAAGTAAGTTATTAATATAATAATATTATATTGACAGTTATGTGCATGTGAGCAATAATACAACTATATTATATAGTGTGGTGTGACATTATGTGAATATACTATATATAGTAACCATATATTGAGATTTATGGAAACTATATGATATGAATACATCATATGAGGTGTATGTGACATTATGCATGTGGAGAAATATTAAAATAAAATGTACATGAAATATATGTATGATTAATATCAACTACCCTGAAATATTAAATGTGTAAGTCATATTGTGACATTAAGTTATAGCTAATGTATGGTTGATATAACATAAGAGTAGAAATGTGTATAAGTGTATGGGCTAAGTGTTGCAAGCATACTCAGATAATTGGATTGTCCCAAATTGAGTGTCCCATTTACTTCTAAATTCTCAGTCACGTGTAAGAACAAAAGGCTAAGGCCTATGTTCTTCATTTTCATTCCAAGCTTCCTTACTAATGATCATGGGGGAGTGGTCGTCATGATGCAAATCACCAACCAATTACCAACTCCTCCTTACCCTTCATGCAATCCTTTCATCCATGAGTTTGATTTGGGGGAGAATGTCATTGTCTGAGTATTGAGTATTCCTATAAGTATGAGCTCTCCTTCCATCTTTCCAAGTGTTGATAATTATCAAGGTGTAAGATTGAGAGGATTCAGGTATTCTAGGACATTGGGAGTTCAATTACTAGAAAGTTCATTCCTTTGCAGAGGTATAACCTCTCTTCCTTGCTTCAATTTCATTATCTGTGAAAAAATGGAGTCTTGAGTCTTAAATTTCAAATTCTCGATTTTACGGAATTGGATGTTAGTGAGGTTGGGTATTGATTATGTAAGTGTTATATGACCATATAAATATGTTTAAACTGATACATGAATGTCTAGAATCGAATTCATGAGAAATTTCTATGGTTGGGCTAGCTTTCTGCAGAAGTAGATTGTAACTGATTCGAACCAGACATGGCGCAACTGCGTCGGATTAACACTGAGGCGCAGCGCAGCTGTGCCGGCCTCTGAATTCAATTTTAAGTACTGCTTTGAAATCTGCCAAGCGTTAGTCAATCATTGTGACATATACTAGCATGCAAGCATGTCTAAGGGGTACATATAGATATATTAACCTAATGTGAGCATGTTTAGACTAGCATACATGATTAACAAAGGTGTATATTTTAAAATGGATTTATGACTTTGCAAGCATGTTGGTATGACTTAGAAATGCATGAATAAACCATTAGCTTGTGTTTATGAGATTAGTAAGCAAGCATCAACATGTGGAAATAATTAGTAAGCTTTACGAATGAAAATACGAATTTTGAACGTGAATCTTGACAAGCTACCTTGAAGGTTAGAATCTGACATTTGTGATCATGTTTGATGACACTCTTAGACTCACTCATGTAGTATAACCATAGATATATCATGCTTGTGTTTCACATTTTAAGAAAATCATAAATAAAGTATATTTTCAACCAAAACGGTGCTAATTTCACATATATGTTATGAATACTCACAATCATGCCTAATATGGGTTTTATAACTATCTTGTATGTTTAGAGAGCAAGCATGATAGACTTGGTGGTTTCGTGACCTTTAACGGCCAAAGTTTTAAAATGTGGTGGTTGTATAACGTGTTAAGCTTTAAACAATAATAGCTATAAACAAGCAATATGAATGCTACAAGTATATGAATTAGCAGAATTTGAAATCTCTATATGAGTATATAGCCAAGTAATGAGTCATGGTAACCGCTTGATAATGTTTTGCTTGAATTCCATGTAAGATGTAAGTTCAAACTTATACAAATGAACTCAAGAATGGTTATGTGATTATGTGAGCACCTCTAACATGTAGATATGATTGAGTACTAATACATAGATGTGTAGGGATTGGGTAGAAACAGGAAGGCAGTATCTCAGCTTTGGTCTGGCCAGGGGACAGCGCAGTTGCGCCGTCCCTAAGCCTAGACAAGGCGCAGCTGCGCCGTGCAGCAGTCATAAATGGCGTATGTTTTTGAACTGATGTTTGAAGCTTGCCTATATGATTACTTTAACTTGTAATATATCACTAATATGCTATGTAATGTGTTAAGAAGCATGCTATGTGATGTAAATAAAGGTTAATTTTAATTTTTGAATGATAAGTCCAAAAGGAGGTTTGCATAAATATCAAAACAAAGATACATGGGTTGAACTTGTAATGACGTATAAACTGATTTTATACCATATGTGCATACTTGAATCATATCAAGCATGATTAAAGACTGTGTTAGCTAATAAACATCTTGAACGTATAATATGCTATAAATAGGATTCGAAAGTGTTGATTTCTTACCATGGATAAACTTACGCGTAAGGCAAGTATTCGAACCCTACTTTACATTGTACGAGTATTCTAACTCTTGCATTACTTTATTCGATGAATATCGTAAGCTTATCTCATTAAATGACCTATTATGTTAAACTCTTAAGGAAAACTACTATTCATGAGAACTTAGTATTGTTCTTGAATATTGTTAAAGTATCTATGCCATTTGATTCGACTAGATTATATGCATGTTTATAAAACTGTCTAAACTAATTGATTGGTGCAGAAATCTTGAAAACTGAGTTGAACAACCCTTAAGGTAAGGGGAATGTATGTTGTTTGAAACCCCAACACATGAGTATATTATTACTGTGGTGTTATGCATAACTTAAAGTATTTTAGACTGATCATCTATAGTACTTGATTCTTTTAGGTTATCAGTTTAATATTGGTAATTCTAGTAGATGTTCAATAGTCCTTAGTGACTGCTCAGTATAAATTGTGATCTAGTCGGATACCTTGATAGCCTTTGAATTCGTATATATATATATATATATATATATATATATATATATATATATATATATATATATATATATATATATATATCTGTTGATTTATATTAAATTATTGTTCTTATTCCAAGAATTGTTGATATTCATTATTCTGAAACTCTGAACTATCTTAGAGATGATTCTTTGATATCTCAAACTTGTGTTATAAAACTCGCTACCCTTGTTGTACATTACTTGTTGGGCAATTTGTGCTCATTCTTGCTTATTTAAAACCTTTCAGTTAAGGCGGAATAGGGAGGTGTCTCTGGGAAAGAAAAGGGCAAAGGCAAGGCCACCGACTAGCTTGTTCCTTTTATGTTTAAATTTATTATGTTGTATTAAGACTATTTTCAGACTATGTTTAAGCTTGTGTATAATTATGTAATAAGTCTTTATTCGATATTATTATGTATTCTAAATTAGATCTTTCATTGTGAATGTGTGATTTTAGTTATTATGATGTTACCATGAGAACATGACGAACCGAATTCGAGTGACCAAGTAGCGGTCAGAATTTGGGGGCGTCACACATATTGCCCCAAATTGCCATCAACCAAAGAAGAATGATTACTACACATGCGGATCAAAAAATCATTTTGCTCGTGAGTGTCCTAAGAAGAAATCTGGTGAGACAACAGGAAGCAAGGGATGTAGCAGTGGAGGTACACTGACTATTGCTGGACCAACATCATCAAATAAGCCCACAGCCATAACCTTCAACATGACTGTAATAACCCGATATTTTCTATATAATTAAATCAGAAATTTTGCGTATAAATTTTTTTTTATTTTAAGGATGAGGATTTGTACAAGATATTGTGTATATGTATTTATGTGATAAATAAAAATATATTTATTACATGAATATTTACAAATAATTTTATTTTAGAATTATTGATTAATATAAAGTATATTCTTATAATAATTAATTTTATGGTATAAAGGTTTTTATTAATTATTTTCCATGAAAATATAATTATATATAATTTAAATAATATATGAAATGATTTTTAGAATTATCATAATAATTATTTATTTTATTATATGAATTTATGTAAGATTAATTATGTTAATTATTTTAACTTAATTAATAAGGTTATATATGGTAAATAAATCAGATATGGAATCCAAGCTGTAATTTTGGAATTTGAGTAAGGAAAGAGAATAATAATATAATATTAATTATATTTTGATTTTTCAGTGTTATAAATATGTACTGTATGTACGTATTGATGATGATTGGTCAATTATGGTCTATAACTTCAAAACCCTAATATTAATTGGTTAAGCCCTAGTTTTACTATGGAAAACCCTAATTTGAAAATCAATAGTGAGTTTAAGACTGTTATATAACTGTGTATATGATTTATGCTGTGTATTATATAATGATCTGATTAATTAGGCAAACCCTAATTAAAATCTAGAAACCCTAATTAATCTTTAGAAAATCCTAATTATAAAACTCTAATTTTGAAAATGAGAAAACCCTAATTTAAAACTCAAATTAGAGTTCGAGATTGGTTGTAATTGTGTTAATGTGATTAATTAACAAGTATTATAATTATAATTGTTAATTAGGAGAACCTTAATAAATTTTGAAAACCCTAATTAACTAGAAATCCTATTTCTTAAATTAGTAACCCTAATTTGCTAATTTGGTAACCCTAATTTGCTAATTGTAAGCTAAATGCTAATTAGTGGACACTAAAACACTAATGTTCATGTATAGTGTAATTAGAAAATTAATCATAATTAGGAAACCCTAATTTCAAAATTTTAAAAACTAAAATTTATTTAATTTTATTTTTGTGCAAACCCTAAATTGGAAATCTTAAAATTGATTTATGTTAAACCTAAGGGTCAAACCCTAAGGGTCAAACCCTAAGGGTCAAACCCTAAGGGTTTGCAAGATTATAAAATGGCCATTAAATTTCCAAGCCAAATGACCATTATACCCCTTGCATTATTGAGGCTAATATGTAGGTTTTGACATTAGGTTTAGTTTGTGAACCACTTCAACCACCCCATGTGACTTAAAATGCCAGCAAACCAAGCTAGATCAGCCAATACATGCATCATACACTTGTATAAATAGATTTGGAGAGAGAGAAATTCATTTGCTAGCTCAATTTTTCCAAACACTTCAACCAATCCTCTCTCTCTCTCTAAAACCCACGATTTTCTCTTCATTTATCAGTCACAAAACTAGCCCCACGAAATCCACTAACCAAATCAGTAGCCCAGAATCAGAAATCGATCATAGAAGGTACCTATTTCAAATCTGACCTTTAATGATATGTTAAATGTTAGATTTTTGTGTTAAAACATGTTATATGTAGTCTATATTGATGATCTGGGATGGTATCGTGAAGATCCATAATATCTAAGTGAACGAATTTGAAGATTTTAAAAATCTAGAAAATTTTAATTTTGGGTCTGACAGTCAAATGTCAGTCCTCGTAGATCTTTGGTTGTTAGGAGTTTTTATTGTTTTAATGTTTGATCGTGTAGTATGCCACGAGATCTTTATTTTAGAACTTGAATCAAAGTCATAACATGAGCCGATTGTAAGTTATTCAAGGTCAAAGTGCGTTGACCGGCCATGACCGTCTGTTTTTGGGTTACCCAGAAAGTTTTTAGGTCGGTCTGACAGTAGGTTCATGGCCTTGGATCTTGCAGGTGTTAGCATATTTGTTGTTCTTGTTGCATCTACATTGTAGTCTGGTATATGAACTCCATGTTTATGCCTTTATATCACCTATACATCAAACTGGATGAAAGTAGTAACCGGTCAAAGTAGCTAAGTAGTTCATGTTTACGGTTTTCTGGGAAACCCAGAAAATCTATGAACACGGGTTCTGACAAGATTTGACCAGCGTGTATCTAGAGATTTTGTTGTTAATTTATGTGTTTTAAGTGTTAGATCTCTTCATTTACATTTGTACTACAAGTTGGAATCGTTAAAGCACCATAACATCAACTAGAAATCAATTAAACCAAGGCACAAAGTAGCTATCAAGCATTGCCTGGGTTTCTAGGTAACCCAAAAAACCCGCGAAGGGCCTGACAGCCACTTTGGACCTCCTGATCTTTCGATTGATGCATGTTTTGATCTTGGTTGTTCTTGGATCATGTAGTCTGACACGATTACTACACGATTTGCTCAACATCTAGCCCAGAAAACACATCACACTGTGCACGATTCTTGGTCAAACATGGCATCTCGTATACTGCCTATGAATGTTTTTGAGCCTCAAGAACACCTAAGGCGACGGTTTCTGTCGCCAAAGGGCTTTAGCGACAAAATTAATTTTTGAAAATTATTTAAAAATAGTATTTAATTTCCAAAAAATACAAAAAATGTTTTAAGTTATAAAAATTAACTTTTAATAATTTGAAATATTTTTCATAAATATTAGTATTTATTTAAATATTCTTGATAATTAATTTATTGATTAAATGCATTAAATAAATTAATTAAAAATAATTTTATTATATTAAAAATTATTTTAAATGATAATAAGATATTTAAAAATATTTTAAGTTATAAAATATAACTTTTAATATTTTAAAGCAAATTTTATTAATTATTTACTATTAATGATATTAAAGTTATTTTATAATTATATTAAATAATTTAGTTTAAAAATAATTTTAATATTATAAAAATCATTTTAAATAAAAATAAAGTGTTTAAAAATATTTTAAGTTATAAAACATAACTTTTAATATTTAAAGGATAATTTCATTAATAATTTAATATTAATGATTATTAACTTATTATTAAAGATATTAAATTTATTTAATAATTATATTAAATAAATAGTTTAACAATAGTTTTTTTAATTTAAAAAGGATATAAATGAATTAAAAATATTTTAAGTAATGATTAAAGACTTTTAATAATTTGATAAATACTATATTAATATTTAAATATTAATGGTAATTATTTAAAAATGATTTTAATGGTTTTGAAAATCATTTAAGGGTAATATTAATACTTTAAAAGCATTTTGAGTTATTATAAATAACTTTAATATTTTGGCAATGGTTTTATTAATAGTTTAATATTAATTAAATATTAATAATAACAGAATTGTTTAATATTTAAATCATTTAATAATGATTCCGATGTTTAAAAATTCATGATAAATTATAATAAATGTTTAAAAATTGTTATAAGTCTTTTAAAAATAATATGACTGATACTAAGTTACAGGACAGAGTCTTAGACTCGATAATTACCTAATAAAGCCGTCAGTACACCGACATATTTCAGAAAGTGGTCTGAATTTAGATAATTTGATTAAATATGTGTTTATTTGTGATTCAATGGTTGTTAAACATATGTGACAATGTGATTAGGTTATGTGCTGACTGCAATAAGCAGTGTTATGTGTTGAGATATGTTATTCTAATCAGTAAAATAATCTTATTACTCATAGGTGGTTATTTAAAAGATAAAACTAAGTTGCGAATTATAAGTAGCGCATCAGGCAATTATCTTACCTTTGCATTTTCTTTATGCAATGGACATGAGTAAGAATGTTTCTGAATTATATTATTACTGTACATATTATTAACCCTATATTATATACGCTCATTGATTATCAACATGTTAGTATATGGTAATTTAGATATATATTTTGTTCGTTAATTTCTATAAATGGTTATACAAGTGTTCCCACATAGATAATTATTGTATTTAATCACATGTTGATACTCCTTTGTTAATTACCCATATATATATATATATATATATATATATATATATATATATATATATATATATATGTTGAATTATAGATTATTGTTAAACAAGATAAAACTTTTGGTTTGGAACCCCGACAAGTATGAACATCCCGATCAAGGGAAAATTTTTATGCGCCCAAGGCGGACAGAGTGAACGATACATTCGTTCTTGCATGTAGTGTTGATTAATACAGGGTATAACGGGTTGATCACCCCCACGCCCGTAAGTTATGACGGTTTACAAATGAAGTTCTGTTTAACCTTTTCGAAAATGAAAACAATGTTCATAGTATGTCACCTTAACCCTATTTATAGTCATTATGTAGTTTCAAAAATTTGAAAGAGGGTTGTTATGTTATTATTATCGGTTCAGATTACTTCACAACTATCGATTTGTTGTAGAAGGGTAGTATAAAAAAACATTTAAATTCATTCAGCTTATATATATAATTGCTATTACTTGCTGGGCACTCAAATGCTCATTCTTGCTTAATTTAAATATTTTCAGCTAAGTGCGAAGAACCAGAAGGCTCATGCAGAAACAAAGGGAAAGGGAAAGGTTGCTGAATGAACACAATGCTATGTTTTGTAATAGTTAACTTTATTAAGACAAGTATGATATATATTATCTATCATGGTTTGTAATGAATGTTTAAAAGTTACATACTTGGGATTCAGACTCTGATAAATATGTAAATTAAGTTGATCTTTATATTATTATTTTTATTATTTGTATTATTCCGCTCATAGAAATGGTATCGTGAAGCACCGAGTTCGGGTTTCAAATACCCTGATTTGGGGGCTTTACAATGACAGTGCATGACGCGGTACAATCATAAGATGTCATGTCAGGTATTATCCAAATCAATGATATAAATGCATATGTATTATTTGATTTAGGTGCTACTTGCTTGTTTATATCAGATAAATTTGCTAAGAGGTTAGAATTACCTAGTGAAGAGTTAAATTTCCCTTTACATATAGAAATTGCGAATAGGGAGCTAATTCTTATTAAATTCGTATACAAGAATTGTAGGGTGAATATTAAGGGGAATATTATGATAGTAGATTTAATCCCGACAAAATTTGGAGAGTTTGACATTATATTGGGAATGGATTGGCTATTCAATTATGGAGCAATAATTGATTGCCAAAAGAAAAGTGTAAACCTTATGACTCCATCAAAGGTAGTTTGCTATGGTAGCAAATCGCCTAGACAAGTGAGATGTCTGACGATTATGCAGGCCAAGAAGTTGTTGAGTCAGGGATGTGTAGGTTACCTAGCTTACATAGTCGATACTCAAAAGAAGAAGGGTGTGAAATTGGAGGATATACCAGTGGTTAGGGATTTTGTGGATGTATTTCTAGAAGATTTTCCAATACTTTCTCCTGACAGAGAGATTGAGTTCGTGATCGACTTAGCGCCAGAAACTGCTCCAATATCGAAGTCCCCGTACAGAATGACTCCTATAAAGATGAAGGAACAGATGGTACAACTACAAGAGCTGTTACATAAGAAGTATATTCAACTGAGCGTATCACTATGTGGAGCACCGGTGTTATTCGTAAAGAAGAAAGATGGGTCAATGTGTCTTTGTATTGATTATAGGGAATTAAACAAAGTCACTATTAAGAATAAATATCCGTTGCCAAGAATAGATGACTTGTTTTATTAATTGAAGGGTGCTAGATACTTTTCAAAAATAGATTTGAGAAGTGGGTATCATCAATTGAAAGTAAGGAAGGAGGATGTACCGAAGACGGCATTCAGAACTCGGTATGGACATTACAAGTTTCTGGTAATGTCTTTTGGCTTGACCAACGCCCTTGCTGCATTCATGCATTTGATGAACATGGTGTTTAAACCATTTTTAGACAAGTTTGTGGTGGTATTTATCGATGATATTTTGATTTGCTCCAAATCTCAAGGAGAACACGTGGAACATTTACGTTTGACGCTGGAGACACTAAGAAAAGAAAAGTGGTACGCAAAATTCTCTCAATGTGAATTTTGGCTAGAACAGGTACAATTTCTTGGGCATATAATTGATAAAGATTGAATTTCTGTGGATCCATCAAAAGTCAAAGCTGTGATAAATTGGGAACAACCAAGAACTCCATCAGAAGTAAGAAGTTTCTTGGGAATGACAGGTTATTACAAACGATTTATTCTGGACTTTTCCAAGATTGCCACTCCGTTGACAAATTTGACGAGAAAAGATGTAAATTTGTTTGGACAGAAAAGTGTAAAGAGAGTTTTAAGGAATTGAAGAAGAGGCTCAGTGTGGCACCTTTGTTGTCATTACTAGATAATATAGGAAACTTTGTAGTGTATAGTGATGCCTCACAAAAAGGATTAGGTTGTGTCCTTATGCAGAACGGTAAAGTCTGTGACACCCCCAAATTCGGGTACTTCATTTCCACATAATTTGGTGCTCACTATAAAAATAATTACATCTAACTACCCATAATAAAGGATAAAACATCAATTAATTTAAATAATAATCTTTTCCATTAAAGGGTTACATCATCTCATAAATAATCCCAGGTAATCTAACCTTAAATTATTACATAAGTTTGCGGAATACATCATAAAAGAAAACAAGTCTTATAACATAATGTATTTAAATAAAATCTAATAATTCTTCAACACTTGGACATCTTGCCCTTTCCTTTGCTAGTAGATGGCTCATCGACTCTTTCAACTTTAGTTGCAGTGTCAATTGCAAGAGTGAGCAAACAATTGCTCACTAATATAAAGAGTAGTAATAATAACAACATGAGAATGAATAACGAATGCTAAAGAGTAATGAACTTGTTCTACGAATCAAAAATAGAAAACAAGTAGAACAAGTTCGAACTTTAATGACTGAGGGTCTTAAGACCACGAACTATATCCCTGGTGATTAGGTATTACTACCCCAACCTTAACAGTCATTTATCTTTAACTTTTAAAAACATCACATTTGGTTTCATTACATAAATTATTCAAATAATTACTTGAGAATCTTCACACTTTATATTACATCACATTACAATCTGATGTTGTAGCCCAAATTATGTTTTAACATCATTATCTTGCATGCTAAACTTGATTATACCCTTGCATAACAACTTACAAACAAACAACCTTCACTGCCTAGGCTCAGGGCACGACGCAGCTGTGCCGTTTCTGCCTGTGGTAACGGCGTAGCTGCGCCGTGCATAGACAGAAACTGCAGCAGCAACTTTGCTACACGGCTGACCTCACAACCAACCCAAAACCACATAAATTCACAAACCTAAAAGTCTAAAACTCTGTAATAACATAGTTAAGCATGTTATACACCATTCTAACTACATAAACATCTAATATACACAAATTTGAAGATTCAAAACCACAATTTTCTAAATTTCTTTAATTTTTACACTTTTAGCGAATTTGAGCCACGACTTCGTTTTTTAACCAATTGACATGATTCAAACTACGCCTCTTTCGTTTCTTAACATACTAATATAATCTAACATCAATTTTCAGATTATCATACATGTTAAACATGAAATTTTGTACTTTCTAAAGTCATTTTTCATACATAAACACAATTATTTCAACTTCTTCCTACAAATCCCAATTTCACATGTTTAATAATCAAGTATTACTCATATATGATGATTAACGGTTTATAAACCATATATACAAGTATATACATCGATCTAACCTAACTATAAATTTATAGTGGATAATCACTAAGAAATCAAAACTTAGACTTTAGAAGAAATTTATACCTTAAATCCTTGATTGTTGGGAAGAAGAATGATAAGAACCTTGATACTCCAACTCCTTAGCAAAATATACAGAGAATCTCCCTCTTCCTCACAAACTCTCTTTCTTTGCTCTTAGGCTTTAGAAGAACATGAGAAATAAAAAAATAACCCAACTGATAATCGTGGATATTAGTTTAAAAAAAACCAATAGGCATCAGTTACAATAAGCCAAAGCCACAAGGCCTTGTTTGGTTCACATAATTCCCATACTAGTTTATTTTTATAATATTTATATTATATAGTTACTTTTGTCACACTTATTTTAGTTACTTTAAATGACTTTAGTTTAGTTAATTTAAATAACTTACAATAGCAATTATAATAATTTTATTATAATTATATTTATGATTAATAAATAATTATATATCTAATTTAATTAATAAATTAGACTTAAACATAACTTTACTTAATTTACTTATTTTCTTAAATATTAAACAATTCATTTAATTTAATTATTTTCATTAAATTAAATCCTCAAATAATAAAATTATCATTCATTAATTTAGTTAGCATACATACTCAACTAAATTATTACATCACAATTCATCAAATATTTAGTTTTTCCAATAAATAAATTATTTAAAATATTTATTTTATTAATAAAATTTTAAATTAAATTACAAATTTCTCGATCGTTACATCCTTCCCTCCTTAAAAGGATTATGTCCCCAGAATCATAACTCAATAAATTCATTCGTCACATTCTTCCCTTCTTAATAGGATTATGTCCCCAGAATCATAATACAAGATTAAGCAAATAACTGAGAATAATTCTTTAGCATAACATCTTCAAGTTCACACGTAGCTTCTTCAGCATTGTGGTTCCTCCAGATTATCTTAATAGAAGGTATCACTTTATTCCTTAGTACTTGCTCTTTCCTGTCGATGATTTGAACATGGACTTCATCATAGGAAAAATCTTTCTCAAACTGTAAGGGCTCATATTCTATAACAAGTTTATAGTCATGCTTATATGGTCTCAACACCGAGACATGGAAAATATTATGGATATGCACTAATTCTAGAGGTAAAGCTACCTTGTATGCCACTTCATGCACGCGTCGAAGCACTTCAAAAGGACCTATAAACCTAGGGCTTAATTTTCCCATTTTGCCTAAATGATTTTTCCCCTTCCAGTGAGAAACTTTCAAGAACGCATAACTACCAACATCGAATTCCCGATTTTGCCGGTGTTGATCGACATATTTCTTCTATCTATCTTGTGCAGCTATCAATCTTGCTCGAATGACCTTGATGATTTCGATGGTTTATTGTACCAGATCTGGACCCAATAGTTGACGTTCACCTACCTCATCCCAACAAAATGGAGTTCAGCATTTCCTGCCGTATAACGCTTCATAAGGCGACATGCCAATACTCGTGTGATAACTATTATTATAGGAAAATTCAACCAGCGATAAATGATCGTCCCAATTTCCCTTGAAATCCATAATACATGCTCTGAGCATATCCTCTAGTGTCTGGATGGTTCTCTTACTCCGTCTGTATGTTTGAGGATGGTATGTTGTGCTCATTCTCAACTGAGTTACTAAACATTCTTATAATCGTTTCCAGAAATTAAATATAAAATGTGGATCTCTATCTGATACAATGGACACAGGTACACTGTGTCTTGAAATAATTTCCTTAACGTATATTTTTGCCAACCGATCTAGGTTAAATCTAATCTTGATTGGTAAGAAGTGTGCCGACTTCGTTAATCGATCAACAATCACCTAAACGTCGTCATAACCTTGCTGAGTCATTGGAAGACCTACCACAAAATCCATTGGGATATGCTCCCATTTCCATTTTGATATCTCCAACGGTTGTAATAATCCACTTGGCCTTTGGTGTTCAGCTTTAATTTTCTGACATGGTAAGCATTTCGCCACACATTCAGCCACATCCTTTTTCATGTTCGACCACCAAAAATGATGTCTAAAATTATGGTACATTTTCGTACTTGCAGGGTGAATCGAATATCTTGAGTTGTGAGCTTCACTCAGAATTTCTTCTTTAACTTCTGGAACTAGCAGAACCCAAATTCTCCCTTCGAATCGAAGTAACCCTTCCGAATCAATTTTGAATTTGCTTTCCTCTCCTTCAGATACTTTCTATTTTATCTTTTCGCAGTGTTCATCCTGAAGTTGTGCATTCTTCACCTTATCCACCAACTTTGAACCTTTTCCTATCTGGAACAACTTTTCGTCAGATTCTGTCGGATATTAAATTTCCAATTCCATCATAGCCATTTCCGACACTAACTTCTCCTAAGCTGTCAACATCATTATCTTTTCACGTCCCTTCCTACTTAAAGCATCAACAACAACATTCGCCTTTCCGGGATGATAAAAAATCTCGCAGTCATAGTCTTTGATCAACTCCAACCATCTTCTCTGCCTCATATTCAAATCTTTTTGTGTAAAGATATACTTCAGACTTTTATGGTCAGTATATATCTCACACCTCTCTCCATAAAGATAATGTCTCCAAATATTCAGGGCAAACACCACCGCAACAAACTCTAAGTCATGAGTCGGATACACTTTCTCGTAATTTTTCAATTGACGTGATGCATACGCAATAACTATGCCATTCTGCATAAGCACATAGCCTAGTCCTTTATGCAATGCGTCACTATACACCACAAAATTCCCTGTATCATCTGGCAATGACAATACAGGTGCCAAACTCAACCTCTTCTTCATTTCGTGAAAACTTTTCTCACACTTCTTCGTCCAAACAAACTTAACCGCCTTCCTAGTTAAATTCGTCAACGTGGTCGTGATCTTGGAAAAGTATTGAATAAAACGCCTATAGTAACCTGCCAATCCCAAGAAACTCATTATATCTGACGGTGTCTTCGGCTGAACTCAATTTATTACAGCTTCAACCTTTGATGGATCTACCGAAATTCTATCTTTATCGTTATCGTGTCCGAGAAACTGTGCACGTTCCAACAAAAACTCATATTTTAAAAATTTTGCGTATAACTTCTCTTTTCTCAATGTCTCCAACGTCACTCTTAATTGTTCAACATGTTCCTCCTTGGTTTTGGAATACACCAGGATATCATCAATAAACACCACCACAAATTTGTCTAATAATGGTTTAAACACCCTGTTCATCAAATCCATGAACACTGCAGGTGCATTGGTTAAACCAAATGACATAACCAGAAACTCGTAATGACCATACCCAGTTCTGAATGTCGTCTTGGGTACATCTTCTGGCCTCACCTTTAGTTGATGATAACCACTCCTCAATTTTATCTTTGATAAATACCTCGCACCCTTCAGTTGATCGAACAGGCCATCAATTCTCAGTAACGGATACTTATTTTTAATCGTGACCTTATTCAATTTTCTTTAATCAAAGCAGAGCCGCATTGATCCATCTTTCTTCTTAATAAACAACACCGATGCTCCCCATGGCATTACACTCGGCTGGATATACTTCTTGTCGAGCAACTCTTGCAATAGCACCATCAACTCTTTCATCTCTACCGGGGCCATTCTGTACGGTGCCTTAGATATCAGGCCTGTTCCTGGTACTAAATCAATCCCAAACTCGATTTGTCGATCTAGCGGAAGACCCGATAAATCATCTGGAAATACGTCTGTAAAATCTCTTATGATCGGTATCTCTTCTAACTTCGCACTCTTCTTCTGTTTATCAACTATATAGGCTATGTATCCTACACATCCTTATCTTAACAACTTCTTGGCTTGCATCACCGTCAGACAACTTGCTTGTCGATGTGACTTACTACCATAGAACACCACCTTTAACGGAGTCATAAGGTTAACACATTTTCTTTGGCAATCAATTACTGCTCCATGATTGAATAACCAATCCATTCCCAGCATAACATCAAACTCTCCCAGTCTAATTGGTATTAAGTCTACCATCATTTCTTGACCCTTAATAACCACTCTATATTTCTTATATATGAATCTAACAAGAATCACTTCCCCATTTCCATGATCTAGGTTTGGGCTTCCACTGGATTTATAGACCCTTGAAACTCTAGCGGTCTAACCGCTTTGAATTCCTTGAAGGTCGTAACTTGAGCTTGCGGTTGATTCGCAAGTGCTCCAGTCAACAAAGTCACCAACTGCTGAACCGGGTTAGCGTTGGCCTCGTTGTTATTGTTAGCAGACCCCTCAGGAGGTGGTTGTTGATGTGGTTGTCTTCTTCTAGGAGGCATTTTTTGTTAAAATATACGCTTATTAGTTCATTTATTCAATTCCTTGAATATTTTAAAGTTTAACTTTAAACATTCTAAGATTAAAGCTATAACACATAACATTTCAAATAACTTTGATATTTTATTCATTCATAATGCTTTAAAACATATAAAAGATAGCATATCTGTTATTAACATCTACTTTCCTGAACTAGACAAGTTTTAGGATTACATACTTATACTACCCCTTTATTCATCTCAAAATAAGGGATTTAAAATTTTATTTATTCACATAAATAACCACATATTATTATCACTCTTATTCTTTCTATCTATGCATATTAAGACTTCGAGAGGCTTCTCTATGCTCTTCCTCCATATTACGGCACGCCGTCTTACGATCAATCACGAACCGCGACGAGTCTTCAAATTGAGGTGGGTAATAAAAGACTCGATCCTGGGCCCTATCAATCGCAGAATTAAAGGCACGATCCATTTCGTTCATTTTGGCCTTCTTCACTTGAACTTTAGCCTCAGCATGGTCCGCATGATGAGTCACCTTCATCCAAGTGTCCTCTGCTCTTGCACGCTTAGCTGATTCCTCTTTGAAGTCATCTTTTAATTTTTCCATGTCAGTCTTCATCTTCTCATTCACTGCCAACAGATCCTCATGCTGACCCATGGTATGAACTAGGTCCCACTCTGTGTTTCCAAGTCTTGAGTCAAGTTCCTGAATCTTCGTATCCTTCTGCTCCATCGTAGCGTGATGCATCTCAACCAACTCCTTCAGTTCCTCAATAGTATATTGTAACTCTATGTTATGGTCGTACAAAGCATCATATATATTAGCCGATATGGAGTTTGGTGGAAACTCCACATGATCCTATTCCTCATCAACTTCCTCTATCTCCTCAAAACTATCCTCCTCGGGATCTGTCACAGGCTCATCCTCCTGGATCAACTGTTCCCGCACTACGTGAATATCCTGGGGTTCGTCATCTCTAGGTATCTGAGGTATCACCTCCCTAGCTGAACTGGATCCTCCTTCATTAGACATCCTGTCAACAAAATATTTTAAGTTTTACTTAACATTTTCGATACTCGTGAACACATAAGTCATTGACACATAGCACATAATGTCTTTTATTGTTTAGCTTCAACGGATGCCTGAATCCATTCTTTAAAACCCGATAAGAGTTAAACACCAGTATGTTTTCTGACTCCTTAAAGGTTACTTCCTAAGGTTTCCCCCACCTAAGGTTCATAACCTAAGGCTTTGATACCAACCTGTGACACCCCCAAATCCAGGTACTTCATTCCCACAGAATTTGGTGGTCACTATCAAAATAATTACATCTAACTACCAATAATAAAGGATAAAACATGAATTAATTTAAACAATAATCTTTCCCATTAAGGGTTACATCATTTCATAAACAATCCCATGTAATCTAACCTTAAATTATTACATAAGTTTGCAGAATACATCATAAAAGAAAACAAGTCTTATAACATAATGCATTTAAATAAATTCTAATAATTATTCAACACTTGGACATCTTTCCCTTTCCTTTGCTAGTAGATGGCTCATTGACTCTTTCAACTTTAGCTACAGTATTAATTGCAAGAATGAGCAAACAATTGCTCACTGATATAAAGAGTATTAATAATAACAACATGAGAATGAACAACGAATGATGAACAATAATGGACTTGTTCTACGAATCAAAAATAGAAAACAAGTTCGAACTTTAATGACTAAGGGTCTTAAGACCACGAACTATATCCCTGGAGATTAGGTATTACTATCCCAACCTTAATAGTCATTTAGACTATACAGACCCTTCTTAACGTACTTAGGGGGATCAGCTCTTTGTACCATGTATTGTGCACAAATATCTAAACGTTACACGTACAAAATCCCCTATGTTAGGGTTGTTCGTCTCAGTTTGAATTTAGAATTTTTGCACTAAAGAAAGTTTAGCTCGGAACTAACTTATCAGTGGTTATAGAATTTTAGAACACTATTCATAATATACTAGTTCAATCAATAAGAGTTTGCTTACTACTTGGAGGTTTAATATAAACAATATAGAATTGAACAAGGTTATCAAAGTCAAAGACAAAATAACAACAATGTATAATTGAATAACCATGATATACATGCAAAGTGCTATATTCAAAAGAGTTAGAACAATCTCATTTGAATCGATGTATTAGAACAATATATGCTTCGAATAATTTAAGGAAAGTGAAACTTGCTCGATAAAAGTTTTAGGATAAGAAACTTGCCAACATAAGATTAAGGTTTAGAAAACTTGCTCAACAAAACAAGTTAAAAACAAGAATAACTTGCCCAATATAATCGAGATAGGGTAAGTAAACTTGTCTTGTATGTAAGCTACACAAGTAATAATATTCGCCAATTACCCTACATATATCATTGAAATCACAACAACAATTAGTTGTATGAATATTAGCTTTAGGGGTTTAAACCACCATTTAAGTCATAACCTTAGCTTAACTTCTAATCATGTTGGTTAATATCCTTAACGAATCTGAAATTACATTATAAACTAACATAAACCTTATCATTTATCTTTAACTTTTAAAAACATCACATTTGGTTTCATTACATAACTTATTCAAATAATTACTTAAGAATCTTCACACTTTATATTACATCACATTACAATCTGATGTTGTAGTCCATATTATGTTTTAACATCATTATCTTTGTAACATTCCAGAATTTTTAAATTATAATGTTAAATATTTATTGATTTGTATAAATATTTAATGGATATGTTTATTGTTGAATAAATAATTGTTCAATTTGAGTTTGTGTGGTTTAGTTATTTATTTGTTGAATAAATAATTAAGGAGCTAAGAAAATTAATTGTTATGAGGTTATATACTAATTTAATTTAATAATTAAGTTAGAAAGCTAATAATGATTAAATGAATTATAATATTTTAATTAAAATTTGTGATTAAAATAAAGTGTTAGTTGGTTGAATAAAATTACAATTATAAAGGAAATTATAATTATGAGATAATGATTTATGTGTTAAAGTAATTTAATAGATTAATATTTAATTGATTAAATCGATTATTTAATTTAAATAGAAGTGTGACAAATAACCTTACTATAAAGGAGTTATTAAAATAAATTAAAAGAGTTTAATTTTAGTTTTTTTTTGCCAAACATGTCTTAATGCATAATAAGTCTTTAATCTAATGATGTTTTATCAAACAAGGTATAAGGATTAATCCATTTATTTTAATTAAGTTTACTAAACAAGGTGTAAGGGTTAATGAGTTATTTTTAGTTAGTTAATCAAACAAGCCTTATGGATTTTGATTTTCAAAACTTACATAACTGATATAATTTATATCTAGAGTTATATTATATATTTAATATATATTATTACTATATACGTTAGATATCTAGTACGTATGTTAGAGTTAGGGAGAAAAGCAAAAACTCAGAGAAGAAGAAAAGTGAAAGAGAATTGGAGAGAATAAGAAGCTTGAGAATCAAAATGGGTTGGCCATCATCTTCTTCAAATAAGGTACCATCTAAACTCTATTATTGCTGTTCTTTTCAAAGTTATAGTTGTATTCTCTCTCCCAATTTTCTCCATGAAAGCTTTGTAGAAGTGAAATTTTGTTATGTATGTGGTTTATATGATAATCTAGTGTTATTAAACTATTTTCTTAAGCTATAATTGAGAATAGTCCATGAATTTATATTATGTATATGGTTGTGAGAAAAAACTATTTTTACAAAGAGTTTTTGTGAATATATATTATGAAGCTTAAAGTAGAAATTGAGAGTTAATTAGTTGTTTAATTGATAAATTGATCATCTAATTTGATAGAGTATGTATGATTATTGATAAAGATACTTTGAATTAATTGTTTTGGTTGAAAAACAAAATTTACAGTGTTGATCTTCATTAAAATATCAAAAAGTGAGTTTTTATCAAAAATAGTGAAATTGGATGTTTTAAATTTGATGTTTATGATATTTTATGGGTAGAATCATGCTAGAAGTCTTCACAATATGTTTACATGAAGTCTCTGTATGAATTTCATGTTAATTAATCTATTAGATTGGAGCTTGTAGGCCAAATTGGCTTTTTCTTGTACTGTTGTCGAAGCTGTCAGTTGAAACTGCAGTTTCGTACCGCGGCGCGGCCCAACAGTACGTTATTGGCGCCACATGCCATCTCCAAGCCGCAGCGCGGCTTCGTAGTTTATTTACCGCACCGCAGCGCCATCCCCACGCCGCAGCGCGACCCACAGTGTAAACTATGACAACGCAGCGCGAGTTAGCAGAATGGTCTAACAGCGTATTTTTGTACACAAAATTTTAAGAAAAATTATGTGATGATAGTAGGACTGTAAAATGTTTATAAACATGCTATTAGCAATTAAATTATTTTGTAACTTGATTATGTGATTAAAAATCCAATTTTTAAATTGTGAACGTACTTAGTTATGTTTGTAAAGTGGTAATGGCTAACTATGTCATGATGACATATGTTTATAGGATATTGTGATTCGTATTGTTCGGTTTAATCTACGAGCAAGTCAAGTTTTCTAACTCTACATTTTCGTTGAGCAAGTTCTATTATTACATTGTATAAATTTACTCTTTTGATTGAGCAAGTTTTCTAATCTATTATCTTGTTAATTCAATTATTGTTTTCAATTCGATTATAATATAATGATGTAAGTTATTCTTGAGCAAGTTATTCATGTATTTAACTTGTTGTTTAGCATGCACAACTATATATACTAATGTCGAACATTTCTATCGTTCAAATTGCTATGCATGCTTAGTATTCAATTCTAATTAACCTTGGCTTAGTATTGTTCAAGCAAGATATGCTATAGTTATTCAAGTTGTATGCTATTAGATTATTCCTAAAGCATGACTTTAGTTTACTATGATTGATTCAATCACGATTATTCTATAGTATAGTGTTATTGGTTTTATTCAACTACTCCTTAATTGATGTTCGTTGAATTCCAAATTTACCTTGAAAGCTTATCCAAACCAAACTTCCTTTGGTGCGGACTTGTACTCTGAATACTGAGATGAACAGCCCTATTGTTATGATTAGGGGTTAACTTACGCATAGCGTTAAAATATTTGTGCACAATACATTGTACGAAGGGTTGATCCCCCTAAGTACGAGGTCCTTATAGTCTTGTGACTGTTAAAGTTGGAGTTGAAAGATTGCTTGCAACTGTGGACGTAGTTCATGGTCTTACGACCCTCAGTAATGTATATTTTCCTTATTTTGGGATTTCAGTTTCTGATTATTATTGATAGAGTCCTATTCACTTTTTGATGAGCCTATCTCAATAGTTATTATTGTTATACTCCTGTTGATTCCATATTATATCCAGTGAGCAATTGTTTTGCTCACTCTTGCATATTTATAAACTCATTGCAGTTAAAGAAGAGAAGGTAGGTGAACCTTCGTCTACCAAAGGAAATGGAAAAATGTACAAGTGATGAAGACTTGTAATTTTATTTTTATCATTTTGATAATAGACTTTTAAATATGATGTGATGTCATAAATTTTAAATTTTGCATTTGAATGTTTATAACTAAAGGTTGGATAACCTGGGATATTTTTATTTAAGTTTAATCCTGTATGGGCATGTTTTTTATTATTCAATTTTATTATGATTGTATAGTTAGAAATGAATGTTTTGATTAAGTGAACACCAAATCTTGAGAAAATGAAGTACCAGAATTTGGGGGTGTCACAAGTTGGTATCAAAGCTTTAGGTTATGAACCTTAGGTGGGGGGGGGGGGGAAGCCTTAGGAAGTAACCTTTGAAAAGATATTGGAGATAACCCTTATCGAGTTTTAAGAAAGAAGTAATAAAACACTTATGTGCTTGTGTGATTATAATTTATGTACTCGTGAGTGTCGAGTAGTAATGATTAATAATTAAAACTTTAAAACTTTGTTGTCAGGATGACTATTGTCGGAGAATCCAGTCAGGCTAGGGAGGAGGGACCTCAAATGCCTATAGAGGAGGTGCCTCGCGACATTCGGGTAGTTTGGGAACAACTACTGCCACGGGAGTCAGCCTCATTGGTCACAGTAGTTGAGGATGAAGATGATGATGTGGAGGCAGACGAGGAGGATCCTGCTGAGTTACCCAGGAGGATGAGGATGACAAGGATGAGGAGGAAGAGACTCCACTAACGTCGATAGTCGCTCGTGTAACATTCCATAATTTTAAAGCGTGATATTAAATATTTATTGATTTATTTAAGTATTTAATGGATATGTTATTGTTGAATAAATAATTGTTCAATTTGAGTGATGTGGTTTATTTAATTATTTGTTGAATAAATAATTAAATATTAAATATTAAATATTTATTGGCAATATTAAATATTTGTTGAATTATATGGCAATTTGAGTTGATGTGATTTAATTATTTGTTGAGTAAATAATTAAGGAGCTAAGTAAATTAATTGTTATGAGATTATATAATAATATAATTTAATAAGTAAGCTAGAGAGCTTATGGTGATTTAAATAAGTTATAATATTTTAAATGGGAAATTGTAATTTAAAATATTCGTTGGTTAAATAAAATTATAAAAGAAATTATAATTATGTGATAATGATTTATGTGTTAAAGTAATTTAATAGATTAATGTTTTAATTGATTTATTAATTTAATAAAGGTGTGACTAATAACCTTGTTATAAAGGAGTTATTAAAATAAATTAAAAGTGTTTAATTTAGTTTTGCCAAACAAAGCCTAATGCCTATTAAGTCTTTAATCTAATTGTGTTTTACCAAACAAGGCATAAGGATTAATTGATTATTTTTTTAGTGGTTAGCCAAACAAGCCTTATGGCTTTTGATTTTCAAAAACTTACATAACTGATATAAGTTATATCTATATTTATATTATATCATTAATATATATTATTACTATATACGTTATACTGTTAGAAGAGAAAAGAAAGACTCAGTTGAAGAAAAGGGAGAGAAGAAGAAGAATACAGAGAAAATTTGATATTACTCTAGAGAGAAAGTGAGTGATTTCTAACAGGTTTTTGAGAAAAGAATTGGGAAAAAGAAGCTTGATAATCAAAATGATAGCCATTATCTTCTTAAATCAAAGGTAGGATATTAATCCTCTTATTTTATTTTAAAGTTTAGTTTTCTTATTCCAAAAAGTTCTCTGTAAAATAATTGTAAAAGATGAATTGTGGATATATATATATATATATATATATATATATATATATATATATATATATATATATAGCTTTGTATGATATTAAGTGTATTTGTAACTGTAATTGTTATATTAGCACATGTATGTATATATGAGAAGTATGCTAGCATTCACAAAGAAAGAAGAATTGGTTTTGCAGTAAACATTCACGTATGAACGTGGTTTGTAGAAATATCAAAATTAGTATATGTTAATTATGAAATTGTGAAATTGAACTGCGAATGGTTAATTGGGTATAAACTACAGAGAATCGTAGTTTGAAGTAATTAAAATCAAATTGGTATAACAGTGTATAAATCAGTTATGGAGTTTGGTTTTTAAAATAAAGCTTTCAATGATTTAAGATTTCTAGAATCATGATTTAGTCGTTGGTAATTAGTATATACATGTTTGGTAATGTGTATATGTGTAATTAGCTTAGGTTATACATGTTAATTGGTGTTAATTAGTGTTAGAATTGAAGTAACAGACAAACAAATCAGTTGTTTTGTTCTTCGTGGTTGGGTTCTGCGAGTTTCGGCACCCCAGCGTCAAAAAGTCACGCCCCAGCGCCAACCTCGCGCCCCAGCGCCACTAGTTGGCTTAGTCCTCGCGCCCCAGCGCGGGGACAGAAGTCTGACTTGGAAAGTTTTGACCTCCTGTAGTAAAATGGACATAACTTCCTCATACGAACTCCGATTGAGGTGACTCAAGATGATCCGGAACGAGGACGAGTAGACCTACAACTTTCGTTCTTTAAGGTTTTCAATTTGAGGTCATTAGGATGGGTCAAAATGGTCATCTTTAGGACTATTGTGTTTTCGGAGGCAATCGGAGGGTGTCGGGCATGCACATATGCATGTGTAGTGCTCCAGACCGTAAAAGATGATGTCCTAAGTTATAAAACATGAATCTTAGTAAATATAATGATGCTTAACATTAATAAATAATGTATTAGATAAGTTATAGAAGCATAGTAAGCATACACAAGAGAGGGAAATCGGGCGTGTGACGATTGAACGTCGAAACGCCGTGCCAAGTGTTAATGAACTTAAAAAGTATTTCAATTCCATTGAAATGGATATTATAAGATATGGAATGGGTTTAATATAAAACCAATAAGTAGTCCTAGCAAGACTTAAGCACTTGAACTTCGAGTTTGACTAAGAAGAAATATAGTGAGTCATAAGTCGAAAAGTTAACACAATCTAATTGACCATTGTGTATTTATTAATAGGAAAGATTATGAGATGTGGAGTAGAGTTTACATTACAATTGCTATGTGTTGTTATGTGACTAATAGTTGATGTGTATGATTATATAATTGTGTAGGGCACGTGAAGTGCAGATAACTGTAAGCTGTTAAGCTATTATTGGTAAACAATGATCAAGGCAAGTCTTTCGGTTCCTATTTTCTACGTGGACTTGATGAACTGTTTTAAATTGCATGATATGTTATGCATGTTGAAATCATGAAATGTTAAAGACAATATATGACTGCATTATTTTGGCTAAGTAATGATGACTGAGTAAGGAACTCAATCTTTATATTTGTTATGTGAATTAAAAGCATGTATGCCATGTTACTTTAATGAGATGTATGTCGAGCATGTTATTATGTGATATATGATGCATGAAAACTGTTAGACTTTGCTGGGCTGTCGAGCTCACTCTTGCAAATAACCACTTTTGCAGGTCAAGATTTTAAGGTAAAGATACGTGCTATGTGAGTTATAGAGATCTATATTCACGAAGATTACTTATGTTTTATGCGAAATATATTTCCTATTTTGAACGTAAGATGTTGTTAAATGTAAGTTGAGCTATCTAATGTATATAGATATTTAGTTATGATGTAAGACTTTGTATAGTTATTTTGTTGTAACGATTCATGACATAAGATTGAATCAAAGAGATGTAATGTAATGGTTGCGATTCAGGACAAGAAAGAAGGAAATGTATAAAAGTTTTAAATATTCTGCAATTTTATTAAGTTGAACATCGAATAATGATGTATTAATTAGAGGTTGAATGTATGGTTAACGACCGAAGTCGGGATTTAAATTGTATAGATTTTGGGGTCGTTACAGTTGGTATCAAAGCTGTAGGTTATAAACCTTAGGTAGGAGTACCATAGGCAATAACCTTAGAGAAGAGAGGTGAAGATAAAGAACGAATAAGCTCAAATAGAGTTTGAACAATATGGGATTAAAACTTGTGTAAAAGGATTCAAAGAAGAATCTCGCAGAGTTATCAGGAATATGAATGTGGGGTTACCCAACTCCAATAATAAGGATGTAAGGTGATAATAAATAGACAATGTCTATAAAAAGAGAATGATAAAGAAGTTAAGAATAGAGAGTTATATTTAAGTATGGTGCAATTGTACTCTTTAGTAGTTGATGTATGGTATCTGGGCTAAACGATTCCTTTATAGAGCGGATGTATATGCGAACTAGCAACTCGGAACCTAGTTTGTTGGTTGTTTGTGGGAAACCACTCAGCGTACCGTATTGAAACTGTTAGAGACTCGATGTGTACCAAGTGTGTAACTCGAATGAAATGTTGAGCGATGTAAATGAAGTTAGAAATTCTTAAAGGAAGAATTATTTATAAACAAGAAGATTCAAAGAAGAATCTTGAAGAGATATAAAGGTAATAAATGGGAGTTTCCTAACTCCAATAGCCAAGATAACGAATAATGTCGTAAATGATGAAAAAGAGATAGAATGAGGATCGTAAAACAAAACGATCACGAGTTAATAAAATAATTTTAAGAGAGATGATTATAGAATAAGGTCACGACGTGATCTGTTTAAGTTATAAAAGAAAGATGGTCTGTAATGTTTGAATGATTATAGCTTAATGCTATGAAGATGGTGTACTATGAAATAGTACGAGATAACTCATGAGGAGTTATCGATGATGTGATACGAGGAATTCGTATCGAGCAAAGAGCAAGTTAAAAAAAAGATAGAGTTAGGTGGGATTTCAATAGAGAACTCTTATGATGGCTGAGTTGTACAAACCTTTGTATGGGCGAGGGTTTTGTGCTCGCACTCAGTTTGTCACAATGATAATCATTGGAATGTTTGTGTCGCGCTATTTGCTATATGCATGTTGAGAAGGTGATTCTTTTCTCATGTGTATAACATATAGGTAGAGTATAGTTAGAGAATATTATAAGGTAAGTGCGAGTTCTTAAAACTCATACTTATGGTAGGTTCGTGACTCATAATTATATGGTATGCTTTTGAACCCCTCAGCGAATGGACGCCTATGGTCTGACTAGGATAAGTTCTTAAACTCATATGATTGTGGCAAGTTCCTGAACTCATAACGTGTGGTAAGTTTGATGAACTAGGGTATAGATAAGTGTGAATAGAGTATTGAGGATGATAGGAATAGATAGACCTATTAAGCAATGGATCATTATATAAAGTGGAGTTGATGGTGGAAGCATAGGTATTCTAAATCTACTAGCTATGCTAGACTTTCGAAATTTATTGACTTCGTGCTGATGTTTACAATTCTATTTTTTTGAAAAATATTGGATCAAATGATGGAACCAATGAGTTTTAACAACAATACTATTATTGTATGTCTATGCTAATTGCTTTGGCTAGACAAAAGTGATTTGCAGTATATCAAAATGTATTTTATATCATTAATGCATCATGTAACCTGGTGCAAAGATGATAAAAAAAATGATGGAGTCATCAATGCAGTATTACCTAGTGTTGGATGTGATCTAAGGATCGTCAGCCCACTATGGTATGATGTAGTATGATAAAATCACCAAATGACGGAATCCTCAACGGACTGTAAATACAGTGCGGTATCATGACGTCATAAAAAGATTTTTGAGATTTCTTTTAGATATTAGAATACATATGTATTATTGTATGTATATGTATATTTTGGTTGATGTCCGAATTGTTATAGAGGTCTATGCTATTTGATTCAGCTAGACAAATATTGAAAGATGTTCATGAAATTCAAACGTTCATTGAAAAGTTATGCCAAACCAAATTGTGTTGGTGCAGATTCAGATGTTGAAAAGCTGAGATGAACAACCCTAATATTAGGGGTTACGCTTAGTTTATACTTTGCGCTGAAATATTTGTGCACAATACATGTACGAAGGATTGATCCCCCTAAGTACTTTGGAGTCCTTATAGTCTTATGACTGTTAAAGTTAAAGTTGAAAGATTACTTATAACTGTGGACATGGTTCGTGGTCATTAGACCCTCAGTTGAATGCTTGCACTCTAAATTCTGAGATGAACAACTCTTTTATCAGAGGTTACGCTTAGTTTATACTTTGCGCTGAAAAGTTTGTGCACAATATATTGTACGAAGGGCTTAACACCCAAAGTACGGAGGTCCATATAGTCGTATGACTGTTAAAGGTTCAAGTCAAGATATACTTGACAACCTGGGGACGTAGTTCAAGGTCTTGTGACCCTCAGCATGATTTGGAATCTTTTAAATTCCTGAGTTATTCATACTACTTCCTAATTATTGAACAATTGTGAAAGATTCTTGAAATTCTAAAAGGTGAATGTGGTAAGGATGACGTTCCTTAGAAAGAAGTGAGTCATAGAATACGACACTGAATGATGAATATGTTGAATAAGTGAGAAAAGAGATTTTGAAGTCAGAAGGATATGAGTTATTAAAGAATAATGTGAAATTTTTAATAGAAAAGTTTAATAATTGTAGAATGATCTTTGTGGAAAAGAAGTGGTTATAGAATCCAATGAATGAATAAGGTATTAACGTAAAATCTATTTTTGATAGATTGAATGAATAAAGATTAATAAATAAAAATTTCGAGGACGAAATTCTTAGAAGAAAGGGTGAATGTAATGTCCCGAGAGTTTGATCATATAATATATGATAATGATCCTTAGAGAAAGATAATGAACGGGTCAAAGAATATATAATACTCAAATATAATTGAGTCTAAGTAAATGTTATGAAATAAAACTTATAAGAATTTATTATCAAGAATGGTGAGAGTAGAAAATATAAAACCTATATTAAGGTAATGTGTTGAAGTTATTCAATGAATAGATTTGAGGAAAACCTGAGTAAGGTAGGGTTTCGGTGATTTTGGGGACATAATCTTTGTAAGTAGGGAAGAATGTAACGAATGATTTATTTGAATTGTGATTCTGAGGACAGAATCCTTGTAAGGAGAGAATGATGTAACATTCCATAATTTTAAAGCGTGATATTAAATATTTATTGATTTATTTAAGTATTTAATGGATATGTTATTGTTGAATAAATAATTGTTCAATTTGAGTGATGTGGTTTATTTAATTATTTGTTGAATAAATAATTAAATATTAAATATTAAATATTTATTGGCAATATTAAATATTTATTGAATTATATGGCAATTTGAGTTGATGTGATTTAATTATTTGTTGAGTAAATAATTAAGGAGCTAAGTAAATTAATTGTTATGAGATTATATAATAATATAATTTAATAAGTAAGCTAGAGAGCTTATGGTGATTTAAATAAGTTATAATATTTTAAATGGGAAATTATAATTTAAAATATTCGTTGGTTAAATAAAATTATAAAATAAATTATAATTATGTGATAATGATTTATGTGTTAAAGTAATTTAATAGATTAATGTTTTAATTGATTTATTAATTTAATAAAGGTGTGACTAATAACCTTGTTATAAATGAGTTATTAAAATAAATTAAAAGTGTTTAATTTAGTTTTGCCAAACAAAGCCTAATGCCTATTAAGTCTTTAATTTAATTGTGTTTTACCAAACAAGGCATAAGGATTAATTGATTATTTTTTTAGTGGTTAGCCAAACAAGCCTTATGGCTTTTGATTTTCAAAAACTTACATAACTGATATAAGTTATATCTATATTTATATTATATCATTAATATATATTATTACTATATACGTTATACTATTCTACGTATGTTAGAAGAGAAAAGAAAGACTCAGTTGAAGAAAAGGGAGAGAAGAAGAAGAATACAGAGAAAATTTGATATTACTCTAGAGAGAAAGTGAGTGATTTCTAACAGGTTTTTGAGAAAGGAATTGGGAAAAAGAAGCTTGATAATCAAAATGATAGCCATTATCTTCTTAAATCAAAGGTAGGATATTAATCCTCTTATTTTATTTTAAAGTTTAGTTTTCTTATTCCAAAAAGTTCTCTGTAAAATAATTGTAAAAGATGAATTGTGGATATATATATATATATATATATATATATATATATATATATATAGCTTTGTATGATATTAAGTGTATTTGTAACTGTAATTGTTATATTAGCACATGTATGTATATATGAGAAGTATGCTAGCATTCACAAAGAAAGAAGAATTGGTTTTGCAGTAAACATTCACGTATGAACGTGGTTTGTAGAAATATCAAAATTAGTATATGTTAATTGTGAAATTGTGAAATTGAACTGCGAATGGTTAATTGGGTATAAACTACAGAGAATCGTAGTTTGAAGTAATTAAAATCAAATTGGTATAACAGTGTATAAATCAGTTATGGAGTTTGGTTTTTAAAATAAAGCTTTCAATGATTTAAGATTTCTAGAATCATGATTTAGTCGTTGGTAATTAGTATATACATGTTGGGTAATGTGTATATGTGTAATTAGCTTAGGTTATACATGTTAATTGGTGTTAATTAGTGTTAGAATTGAAGTAACAGACAAACAAATCAGTTGTTCTGTTCTTCGTGGTTGGGTTCTGCGAGTTTCGGCGCCCCAACGTCAAAAAGTCACGCCCCAGCACCAACCTCGCTCCCCAGCGCCACTAGTTGGCTTAGTCCTCGAGCCCCAGCGCGGGGACAGAAGTCTGACTTGGAAAGTTTTGACCTCCTGTAGTAAAATGGCCATAACTTCCTCATACGAACTCCGATTGAGGTGATTCAAGATGATCCTGAACGAGGACGAGTAGACCTACAACTTTCGTTCTTTAAGGTTTTCAATTTGAGGTCATTAGGATGGGTCAAAATGGTCATCTTTAGGACTATTGTGTTTTCGGAGGCAATCGGAGGGTGTCGGGCATGCACATATGCTTGTGTAGTGCTCCAGACCGTAAAAGATGATGTCCTAAGTTATAAAACATGAATCTTAGTAAATATAATGATGCTTAACATTAATAAATAATGTATTAGATAAGTTATAGAAGCATAGTAAGCATACACAAGAGAGGGAAATCGGGCGTGTGACGATTGAACGTCGAAACGCCGTGCCAAGTGTTAATGAACTTAAAAAGTGTTTCAATTCCATTGAAATGGATATTATAAGATATGGAATGGGTTTAATATAAAACCAATAAGTAGTCCTAGCAAGACTTAAGCACTTGAACTTCGAGTTTGACTAAGAAGAAATATAGTGAGTCATAAGTCGAAAAGTTAACACAATCTAATTGACCATTGTGTATTTATTAATAGGAAAGATTATGAGATGTGGAGTAGAGTTTACATTACAATTGCTATGTGTTGTTATGTGACTAATAGTTGATGTGTATGATTATATAATTGTGTAGGGCACGTGAAGTGCAGATAACTGTAAGCTGTTAAGCTATTATTGGTAAACAATGATCAAGGCAAGTCTTTCGGTTCCTATTTTCTACGTGGACTTGATGAACTGTTTTAAATTGCATGATATGTTATGCATGTTGAAATCATGAAATGTTAAAGAAAATATATGACTGCATTATTTTGGCTAAGTAATGATGATTGAGTAAGGAACTCAATCTTTATATTTGTTATGTGAATTAAAAGCATGTATGCCATGTTACTTTAATGAGATGTATGTCGAGCATGTTATTATGTGATATATGATGCATGAAAACTGTTAGACTTTGCTGGGCTGTCGAGCTCACTCTTGCAAATAACCACTTTTGCAGGTCAAGATTTTAAGGTAAAGATACGTGCTATGTGAGTTATAGAGATCTATATTCACGAAGATTACTTATGTTTTATGCGAAATATATTTCCTATTTTGAACGTAAGATGTTGTTAAATGTAAGTTGAGCTATCTAATGTATATGGATATTTAGTTATGATGTAAGACTTTGTATAGTTATTTTGTTGTAACGATTCATGACATAAGATTGAATCAAAGAGATGTAATGTAATGGTTGCGATTCAGGACAAGAAAGAAGGAAATGTATAAAAGTTTTAAATATTCCGCAATTTTATTAAGTTGAACATCGAATAATGATGTATTAATTAGAGGTTGAATGTATGGTTAACGACCGAAGTCGGGATTTAAATTGTATAGATTTTGGGGTCGTTACAGCTCGTATATACGTTGAAGTCTACGACCGCAATGTGGAACTTCAGGATACCGTCGAAGAATTGCAAGAGATAGTAGCTGAACAACTGACTGCAATGACACAGAAGGACGACGAGATCCAGGATCGTGAAAAACGACTGACAAATGTCGAGGAGAAACTAGTACAGACGGAAGAAGAGAAAGAACAACTGATCGAAGTGGTCGCTGAATTGAAGAACAAGCTGAGAGAAGAAGTTACTAAGAGGGCAAGAGCTGAAGATGCTTACGAGGAAGCTTTTCAATGAACCAGATTAGCAGCAAGAGACACGCAAGCAAAGAGGATGAAGCTGGAAGAGATGGATAAAGTATTTAACATCGCAATTATTCGAGCTCAAGATCGGGACATGGGATATCCGATTCAGTTCGAGACGCTGCCATCATTCGTGTTAGATCACAGAACAATGTTTCGAGTCATGGAGGAAGAACGTGATAGGGCTAAGAAGTATCTTAATAGAACATTGTAGCTATTGTACGATGAGTGAATGTTTAAATAAATTGTAAATCCCAAGTGTTATGCAACCTATGGGATATGACTATGATGTTGTCCTGAAACTTTTGTGGTTCAGGAAAGGAATACAAATAGCAGTGATGCTATTGTTTTTATGTTTTTCGAAGTAATGATGAATAAATAAAAGTTGCTACTTTATTCAAATTGTTATGTGTTATGTGGTTATTTCTGTTTGGAGGCAAGTTAATTAGAAAATACTTAAAGAAGCTGAGTAACAGTCTAATAGATGTTTTGTTTTAACAGAAAATGCCTCCCAAACGTCAACCACCACGACAGAGAACCACGGAAGGAACCAATAACGACAATGTTGATGGTAATCCCGTTCAACAACTAGTGACGCTACTGACAAGAGCGCTGAAAAATAAACCACAGAACCAAGGAACAACGTTTAAGGATTTCAAGGCGGTGGGACCACCTGAATTCCGTGGGTCCATGAATCCAGTCGAAGCACAGACCTGAATTATGGAGATAGAAAAGGTGTTCGATGTCGCTAGGGTAGGGGATGATTAGAAGACTGCTTTCGCAACTTTCATGTCGAAAGCAGAAGCTAGTTATTGGTGGAAGGCCAATAAAACTCGTAAAGGGCCAGGGGTGATGAATTATCGTATATAAATTCTATATGAATTGGAATACAAAAATAATAAATAAATTATATGTAATAGATAATGTTAATGGACTTGGAAGATTGATTAACAATTATTAAAGTCCAAGTAAATTAAATGTTAAGGCCCAATTATTGGTTAATAAACAAGTTAGTATTTGTTAATGTAAAGTCCAAGAATTTATTTAATCCAAGCCCAAGCTAGAATCCATGAGTGGTATGACCCATGGGGCAAACCATATTTATATGGTTAGTATGGTGACCAAGTTAATGTGGTGACCAAGACTTAGGAGTAATGGCCAAGCAAAAGAGAAGTGTTGTGCTAGCCAAGTAATGAATAGTAAGGAGGTGGCTTAAGGAGGTGGGTTGATTTAATGACTAAACTACCCTAGCTTTGTAAATTCTATACATAGAGGAAGCTTGCAAGCCATTTGTTAGTTGTTCAAATAATCTAAACATTACAAAGTGCTTAAGTGTTGGAGAGATTAAGTTACAAATAAGTTACTTCCATAAGTAAGAAGAAGAAGAAGAAGCTACTTACCAAGACTTCAAAAGTAAGACTTCTTCTCCATTATCTTCTATCTCTGTCGTGATAGGTTAATATGAAAAGTTTGGATTAAGGAACATGAATTTTAAAAAGTAAGAAGAATGAGTAAGAAATGAACTTAAGTCACATAAGTTGTAATAAGTTATTTAAGCTAGCATAAGTTATAAACTTATGTGAAAGTATGATGAACTTGTAATGAGTTTATTAAGAGAAATGATATGGATGTAAAAGAAATTGTATGATCATATGTATCATGTATACATAAGTAAAGTTATATGTTAAGAACATATAAGGTATGATGATTAAGAAACTTTAATTGTCATAAGTCATGAACAATGAAATATTAAGTAGTTTATAATTTGACAAGTTATAAGCTCATGAAGAAATAAATATAAAATCTAACAATGAATATAAGTTGTTGTAATAAGTATGTTAAGATGTTCACATGATGAATGAAATTCATTGGTAATGTGGAACAAATCATAAGAATGAAGATTTGCCAAAAATTGCACGATTGGACGATAATCGTCGAATTCGTGAAATTCTCGGAATAGAAGTCAAATTTTATGTTTAAACTCAGAACCATTGTTTTCCAATTGAGACAAGTCATATTTTTCATTTAAGAGTTGCGGACTCAAAAATGACCGGATTCCAACTTAGAACGAAGAAACGAGCGTTAAACGTTCACGAACGTTTATCGTTTTTGTTAAAAATAAATCAATAGGTGAATTTTTAGCAAACAAAGTCAAATAGATAAAATTCTTGCATGAATACGTAGATTATGTAATTTTTGAATCGTGGGCTTTTGAACGAGCCAATTCGGACTTATAACGAAGAAGTTATGCGTCCAGGAAGTTCACAAAATTTAAAAACTGAAATTGTTTTCTGGTGCACAGAGTTGGCGCCGCGGCGCCAACCCTAGGCTAAATGAGTCACGCCGCAGCGTATAACAGTAGCCGAGCACACTGCAAGAGTTCGCCACAGTGCGAACTGTAGTACAATTTGTGGCACAGCAGCGCCATGCACAGTAAGAAAATCTTCTAGAGTGTGGCACCGCAGCGTGACCAATTAAGTAAGGGCTCGCGCCGCAGCTCCAGTCTCAGAACAAAGATAGTAATGAATGTTTCTAAGTACACAGAAAGGAAAGCTAATTGTTTTGAAAGTAAACACAACTTAAGGATTGTAATGTAACTTTGTTTAAACTTTGCTAAACCTTAAGGATGTTGTATAAAAGTTGAAATAACTTAGTCAAATATAAATGCAAGGATAATGATAAACCGGAACGAATAATAACTGAATCTAATACACAATTAGATTGAGAAGAAGGGTCAGATATAGTCATATACATACTTGATTATATGTGACCTAACGTAAGACATTATGTGATCATGTATTGTAGAGACTTGAAAGACTTAAACATAAAGTTAATTTACGGTAGCAGACGCTAAAGGCAAGTATTCTCACTCTTGTCTCAGTTCAATCTGAACAAGTTTTTGAGGTTCATGTATTCTTTCGCATGAATTAAGGTATGCTGAAGTTAAAGCCAATCCCTTGGCTAGACTTGGTAATTTATTCATCTATTATGAAATGTTGTTGTCTTTTGTCAACTACTCCATATGGTTTTTAAAAGAAGACTAAAATGTTAAACAAATGTTTTGTCGGTAAAACGACAAGCACGTGAGGTTGCCAAATGATTAAACGTACATACATTTAATGGATGTAGTGTTGATCAACATAGAGTACAATAGGCTGATCACCTAGAAGTGCTCGTAAGTAATATCGGACTAACGGAATTCGTTCCGGGTTGTCCTTTTTCCAAGAAATATTGAATACTCGAGGTCGTTGACCGGAGTGAATGTTTTATTAAATACTGTTATTATTGTAAAACATTTTGAAAGAAAGGTAAAGTGCTATTTTTAATTATCAATAGTATTTCATGACTATTATTTAGTTATTGAAGATATACGATTCGTATGTGTCAAGCATGTTGTTATTGAATTGTTATACTTGCTGAGCTAGTTATGCTCACTCTTGCTTGAACCATATGAATGCAGCTAAGACTGAACGTCCTGAAGGATCGAAAAAGAATAAAGGAAAAGCTAAGGCAGATTGTTAAGCTGTCTTGTAATAGTATAGGTATATTGTTGTAATGTAACTGATATTATGACAAAGAACCTTTGTAATGGGTATAGAACCTGAGAAATGTAAATATTACTTTAAATATATAGAAAATATATTCGTTCTTTTAGACTTTTCAGTTGAATGAATGTATGAATGTTTGTACAGTATAGCACCATCTGTCGGGTTTGAAGATACCCGAATTTGGGGGCGCTACAAGTTGGTATCAGAGCCTAGGTTATAAAACTTAAGGGGGAAAATAGAACCTTAAGTCATAACCTTAAGAAAGAATAAAGAAGTAAAAGATGGAAAGTAACCCTATAAAAATGCATTATATTATGTTATGTGTTTCTATTATTTTACTGACGCATACTAATCAGACTATATTGTTTATTGTAGATGTCAGGAGAAAATGATATGTATAGAGACATACATGTAGTGAGCGAGGATTCGGTTAATCGGGTAGAGATACTACCAAATCCTGTAGCCGTAGAACCAGAGGTGGTGACAATTGAGTCTAGAGATTCAGATGATTTAGACTACATGTCTATATTTGATGGCATGCTAGAGGAGGAGGTGGACGTGATGTCCTTTGATCAGGTTCCACCTACAGAGGAATTGTCTACGGGGGAATCGATGAAGGCATTGTTTATGTCAGTATTGGATAGGAATATCCATTACTACAAAGAGGTTAAGGAGTTGAAAGAGGAAGTCCAAGCTGTCCGTGAGGATAAGACTAGCATGGAAGGAATGTGGGAAGAGGAGCACGATGATAGAATTGTAGCTAAGGACAAGGTCCGAGAGCTGAAATGTGAAGTCTTTGAGCTCAAGCAGGAGCTAAAGACTAAACAGCAGAAGTTGGAGAGGATGTCCTATATACATAGGAGTTCTCATTTGGATTTCCAGCAGCAGGTAGCTGGGTATCCGGTAGAAGCAGGATATACCCGACATACTATCAGTAGGGATGTTATTGCCGGTCTGGCCAGCAAAGATTTTGAAAAAGCCCTCAGACAGATGTAACCTAGCAATAGCTAGAGTAGCTTAGATATGTAAATATTATGTATCTAGTAGTGACGTAAAACCCTATTTTGTATAACAAAGGGTAGTCTTTTGTAAAATCCCAATTTTTGGAAAGTAATTACGGGATGGTAATGTAATCAGCTAAGGTTGAGTAATGTAAGCAATGTAGTGTTATACTACGAGTTATGAATAAATATAAGTCTTTTTATGGAATATATTGGGTAATGAGTATGAGTTATTGTTTTATTATAAATAAAAACAAACCAACAAGAATAAAGTAATAATGATGTGTTGTTTTCTTAACAGCAAAATGCTGCCAAGAAGGAGACAACAAAATCAAGGCACTAATGTTAACCAACCGGAGGGTGGTCCAATTAATCCAATGCAGGAGTTCGTTAATCTTTTAACGACTGCATTTAATTGAACGGGGGCTTATGTGCTTGTGATTCCGGGAGTAGTACGAGCTACTACTTTTAAGGATTTTAAAAGTGTAGGTCCGCTGGAGTTCAAAAGAACTACGGACCCTATAGAAGCCCAGACTTGAGTAAAAGAAATCGAGAAAGCATTTGTAATAGCAAATGTTGAGGAGGGTCAAAAGGTTGCCTTTGCAACCTATTTGATGAAAGGAAAGGCTAACTTCTGGTATGAGGCAAACTAGGCTAGGGCCGATATAGAAAATCTAACGTGGGAGAGGTTTAAGGAGATTTTCTTCGAGAACTATTTTCCCACGAGTATGCAAGGGAGGATGGAAATGAGGTTTCTTGAATTGAAACAAGGGGTTATGACAGTTCCCCAGTATGCCACCAAGTTTAATGAACTGGCACGATTTGCTCCACATCAAGTGGACACTGAAGTGAGAAAGGCTAGAAGGTTTGAGCAGGGCTTGAAACCCTGGCTCTATAGCCAAATTTATGTGTTCCAAAGTACTTCCTTTCGAACCATATTAGAAAAGGCAATAATTGCCAAAGGTGGGAATGAGGCTCTCAGCCGGTACCACAAGGATAAGAAAAACAAGGGCATGGTTGATGGAGGAATCAAGACCGAGGGAGCCATTGGAAGTGGCAATGGTCAAAAGAGGAAGGGCTTTAACTCTGGGAATACCGGAGTAAAAAAGGGGATTCTAAGAGAAGGACAGAGGCCTGTAAAACCTGCGGGAAGACTCACTTATGAGTCTGTCTCAAAGGAAAGGTAGTATGTTATAATTGTGGACAGGAAGGGCACATTTCGCCTAACTGTCCAAATCCGAAGAAAAAACACGGATGTTTTGTATGTGGATCAACTGATCACATAGCGAAGAACTGCCCGAAGAAGGGGACGGAAGGAAATAAGGGAACTAATAGTGGTAAGTTGGCTATTAGTGGTCCATCTCAGCCAGGTAAATCAATGGCTCGCACTTTTAATGTGATGATCCAAGATGCTGTGGCATCAGGGGATGTAGTTGCAGGTATTATTCCGATCAATAACATAAATGCATAAGTGCTTTTTGATTCGGGTGCTACTTGTTCGTTTATAGCATGTGATTTTGCTAGACGACTAGAATTATTTCCCGAAAAATTGCCTATACCTTTGAACATTAAGGTAGCAAATGTGACACCCCCAAATCCCGGTACTTCATTTCCTCAAGATTTGGTGTTCACGTAATCAAAACATTCATTACTAACTACCCAATTGATAAAATTGAATAAATAAAACCTGCCCATACAGGATTAAACTTAAATAAAAATCTCCCAGGTTATCTAACCTTTACAAACATTCATTCATGCGGAAATTAAATTAATATAAACTTCTTTACAATCTTTAAACAAAGTCTAAAAAAATAAACTGTCTAACTATTACAGGTCTTCAGCATTGCTTAATCTTTCCTTTCCCTTTACTGGTGCTAGGTATATCACCAGTTTCAACCTTAGCTGTAAGAATGTTTACAGGCAAGAGTGAGCAAACAAGGCCCATTTGAAATAATAATAAATAAATCAGTTAACTTTACATCATGTACCAACATTAGGTTTAATAGAACTGAACAATAAGTTCTATTACTTTCTAAAAACTTTAATCAATTACTGAGGGTCTAATGACCACGAATCATGTCCACAGTTATAAGTAATTTTTCAACTTAAACTTTAACAGTCATAAGACTATAAGGACTTCACGTACTTAGGAGGATCAACCCTTCGTACAATGAATTGTGCACAATCATTTCAACGCTAAGCGTAACCTCTTATAAAAGAGTTGTTCTTCTCAGTATTTAGAATACAAGTCCGTACCAAAGTGAGTTTGGTTTGGATACATCATGGGGTAATTTAGAATTCAACGGTAATCAACTAAGGGTTAGTTGATTACAAACAACATAACTGTATACTATGGAATAATCATAGTTGAATTGATATTTATAAACTAACATCATGCTTTAGGAATAATTTAATAGCATAATCATGGAATAATCATAACATGCATTCTCGTAAACCAATAGATACACGAGCTTAATCAACAATAAACAATCTAACTCTACGAAAGTGTAAAGTTAGCAATTTGTACAATTGAAATGGAATTAAAGCAATAATGTGTTTAACGAATTCAATCTTGTACAATGAAGTTCTAGTATTAGATAAAACTTGCTCAATATCAAAAGATAAGATTTATAAAACTTGCATACAACGAAACAAGTTAAAGACAATAATAACTTGTTCAATATCAAAAGATAAGGTTTAGAAAACTTGCTCAGTTATAAAAATAGAGTTAAGGAAACTTGCACAATGAAGTTTTGAGTTAGAGAACTTGCATAAGTATAACATAACAGTGAAAAGTAACCTTGCTGAATAATAAAGTAGAAAAGGTTAGGGAACATGCCTCGTGTGTAGGTTAAACAATTACTATTCACGTTCACCCCAAGTCCTACACATACCATATGCATTGACAATACACATTAGTTACATTAACATTACCTTTATGAGTTCCTTTATTACTCTTAGTATAGCTACTAACTAAGTTTAAGTTTAAACAACATCACATCTTTCATGAACATTACTTTTTAGCTATATTACAACTATTTAAATGATCATGTCATTGCACCACGTGTACATTAACAACTTAATACAACATCCTAATACATGTCCAACATGTTATCATTAAGTTATACTAATACCCAAAGGGTTGCACTTGCATTCGTGCATCTCGACGCCCTCCGATTGGCTCCAAATACACAACAGTCGTAAAGATGACCATTTTGACTACTGTTACAGACCTCTAATTAAAAAACTTAAAGAATGCAAGTTGTAGGTCTACTCATCCTCTTTCCGAATCATCTTGAATTACCTAAATCGGAGTTCGTATGAAAAAGTTATGGCCATTTTACTACAGGAGGCCAAAACTGCCCAACTAGGCCACTTTTCCGGCGCCGGGGCGCGGAACAGTGGCGCTGGGGCACGAGCTACGGCGCTGGGGCGCGAGCATCAGCGCTGAGGCGCGAGCCACAGTGCTGGGGCGCGGGCTACGGCCCATTTTGGCGCTGGGGCGCGAGATTTGGCGCTAGGGCGCGAAATTTGGCGCTGGGGCGTGAATTTTGACGCTGGGGCGCCGAAACTCAGAGGAACCAACGAAGAACAGAGCCCAAAACTACTGTCTTAATTTAATTTTTTAACAACAATTCACCCCAACAACATGTATAACTAATATAACTTACACATAATTGCTATCAATCATCCATATATCCATCACCAATCATTAATTATCAATACCATAAACTAATTCTTTGAAACACTGTGTTTTAAAGTAAAAAATCCATTGATGAAATATAATTTACAGTGAACGAAAATTTCCACTGTTATCAACAATTTTTGATTCCTTTGAAATACAACTATACCAACATAACAAATTAACATGTATAGTTCAATTCCTCAGTTAGCATACAATTTATAGAATCACATACAAATTTTGTTATTTTTCAAAACATATGTTCGTATATAAATTTTCACCGAAAAACCAAGTTATCTTCCTCAATGATAATTTAGCATACAACACCTACACACCTATATATACATGCTAGTTATAACAACACAACATGTAATACCAAAACAATTTTTGGAACAAGAAAACAAAGACATACAATTTCTCAAAAACTATATAACGTAAACATATATTATAAGGTTTGTACAACCTACCTTTAATTTGTAGAAAACTTGTAAATCAAAACTTGTTTTGGACAATCTTACACTTGGCTTCTTCTCAAAATCTCTGAACTTTTCCTTTCACCAAATTCTTTTCTACAACACCTGTTAAAATCACTCTCAAATTCTCTCTAGTTTTCCTCTTTTCTTCTTTTTCTCTCTGTAAACTTCAACTGAGTCTTTCTTCTCCCTAACTCTAACATACGTATAATATTATAACGTAAAATAATAATATAGATATTAAGTATAGGATTTAACTGACATCAGTTATAATTTTTTTTGAAAATCAAAAGCCATAAGGCTTGTTTGGCTAAGCTTAATAAAAATAACCCATTAAATCCTTACACCTTGTTTGGAAAATCTAACTAAAACAAATAGATTAATCCTTATACCTTGTTTGATAAAACATCATTAAATTAAAGATTTATTATGCAATAAGACATGTTTAGAAAAACCAAATTAAACTCTTTTTATTTATTTTAATAACTCCTTTATAGCAAGGTTATTAGTCACACTTTTATTAAATTAATAAATCAATTAAAACATTAATCTATTAAATTACTTTAACACATAAATAATTATCACATAATTATAATTTCTTTTATAATTATAATTTTATTTAACCAAGTAATATTTTAAATTACAATTTCCCATTTAAAATATTATAACCTATTTAAATCACCATAAGCTCTCTAGCTTACTTATTAAATTATATTATTATATAATCTTATAACAATTAATTTACTTAGCTCCTTAATTATTTACTCAACAAATAATTAAATCACATCAACTCAAATTGCCATATAATTCAATAAATATTTAATATTGCCAATAAATATTTAATATTTAATATTTAATTATTTATTCAACAAATAATTAAATAAATCACATCACTCAAATTGAACAATTATTTATTCAACAATAACATATCCATTAAATACTTAAATAAATCAATAAATATTTAATATCACGCTTTAAAGTTATGGAATGTTACATCATTCCCTCCTTACAAGGATTCTGTCCTCAGAATCACAACTCAAATAAATCATTCGTTACATTCTTCCCTACTTACAAAGATTCTGTCCCCAGAATCGAAGACACAGATTAAACAAATAACTCAGGGTATTCCTTCAACATTTTCTCTTCGAGTTCCCATGTTGCTTCATCAGCGTTGTGGTTCCTCCAAATCACCTTCACAGAAGGTATCACTTTATTCCTGAGCATTTGTTCTTTCCTGTCGACTATCTGGATAGGAATCTCTTCATAAGACAAATCTTTCTCGAACTGCAACGGTTCGTACTCGATTACGTGCTTGTAATCGGGTTTATATTATCGTAACACCGAAATATGAAAAATATTATGAATGTTTTCCAACTCTGGAGGTAGAGCTACCTCATAAGCTACCTCTCCAACTTTTCGCAACTCTTCAAAGGGTCCAATAAACCTCGGGCTTAGTTTTCCCTTCTTACCGAAACGAATTTTTCCCTTCCAAGGAGAAACTTTTCGGAATACATAGCTTCCTACATCAAATGCACGATCTTGCCTGTGTTGATCATCATACTTCTTCTGTCGGTCTTGAGCTGCTAGCAATCTTATCCTGATGAGTTTGATAACCTCAGCAGTTTGTTGCACCAATTCTGGTCCTAACAGTTGACGTTCACCAACTTCATCCCAGTACAGTGGAGTTCTACACTTTCTGCCGTATAACGCTTCGTAAGGCGGCATGCCGATACTCGCGTGATAACTATTATTGTAGGCAAATTCCACCAACGGTAATTGCTCTTTCCAGCTTCCTTTGAAATCCATGACGCATGCTCTCAACATATCTTCCAATGTCTGGATCGTTCGCTCGCTTTGGCCATCTGTTTGCGGATGATATGCCGTACTCATTCGCAACTGTGTTCCCATACATTCTTGTAGTCTCTTCCAGAAGTTTGATGTGAACCTCGGATCTCTGTCTGACATAATTGACACTGGAATTCCATGTTTTGCAACGATCTCTTTAATATATAGTTTTGCCAGCTGATCAAGATTGAATCTAATCTTTATTGGCAAAAAGTGTGTAGATTTTGTCAATCTGTCTACTATTACCCAAATTGCATCGTATCCTTTCTGAGTAGTTGGAAGACCCACCACAAAATCCATCGTGATATGTTCCCACTTCCATTCCGGTATTTCCAACGGTTGAAGCAATCCGCTGGGTCTTTGATGTTCGGCTTTTACTCTTTGACATGTCAAACATTTAGCCACGCATTCTGCGACATCCCTTTTCATATTCGGCCACCAAAAATATGGGCGTAAATCTTGATACATCTTCGTGCTTCCTAGATGAATCGAATATCTTGAGCTATGAGCTTCGGTCAGGATTTCGTTTTTCAGTTCTGGTGTTGCTGGAACCCAGATTCTTCCCTCGTACCGTAGTAATCCTTCGGTATCGACCTTGTATTTAGTATTGTTACCATCAACCATATTCTCTTTTATCTTTCCACATTCTTCATCTTGTAACTGAGCGTTTTTCACCTTGTCCAGTAAAGTTGGACCTGCTTCTAGATGAAATAGTCGTTCGTCGGTTTCCTGCGGAAATTTGATTTCCAGTTCTAATTTTGTCATTGCTGAAATGAGCTCCTCCTGAGTTGTTATCAGCATTAATTTTTCCCGACCTTTCCTGCTTAAAGCATCTGCAACCACATTCGCTTTGCCCGGATGATAAAAGATCTCATAATCGTAATCCTTTATCAATTCCATCCATCTCCTCTGACGCATGTTCAGGTCCTTCTGATTGAAAATATACTTCATACTTTTGTGGTCTGTGTAGATCTCACATTCTCCATACAGATAATGTCTCCATATCTTGAGAGCAAATACCACTGCAGCCAATTTTAAATCATGAGTCGGGTAACCTTTCTCGTAATCCTTCAGTTGTCTTGATGCATAGGCAATAACTTTGCCGTTTTGCATAAGAACACAACCCAATCCTTTGTGTGAGGCATCACTATACACCACAAAATTTCCTGTATTATCCGGTAGGGTTAACACAGGTGCCATACTTAGCTTCTTCTTCAAATCTTGGAAGCTCTCTTCACATTTTTCCGTTTTCACAGCTTTTCGTGTCAAATCTGTTAACGGAGTGGCTATCTTAGAAAAATCTTGTATAAATCTTCTATAATAACCGGCCAGCCCCAAGAAACTCCTCACCTCCGAAGGTGTTCTTGGTTGTTCCCAATTGATTACAGCTTCCACTTTCGATGGATCTACTGAAATCCCATCTTTGTCAATCACATGACCCAAAAATTGTACACGATCGAGCCAAAATTCACACTTAGAAAACTTCGCGTACAACTTTTCCTTTCTTAGTGTCTCCAATGTCAGACATAAATGTTCCACGTGTTCTTCTTGAGTTTTGGAATACACCAGAATGTCGTCGATAAACACCACTACGAACTTGTCTAAAAATGGTTTAAACACCCTGTTCATCAAATCCATGAACATAGCAGGTGCATTGGTTAAACCAAAAGACATCACCAGAAACTCGTAATGTCCATATCGAGTTCTGAATGTCGTTCGTGGTATATCCTCCTTCCTCACTTTCAACTGGTGATACCCACTTCTCAAATCAATTTTCGAAAAGTATTTAGCACCCTTCAACTGGTCAAACAAGTCATCTATTCTTGGCAACGGGTATTTGTTTTTAATAGTGACTTTGTTTAACTCCCTGTAATCAATGCAAAGACGCATTGACCCGTCCTTCTTCTTTACGAATAAAACTGGCGCTCCCCACGGCGATACACTTGGTTGAATATATTTCTTGTCTAGCAGTTCTTGCAACTGTACCATCAGTTCCTTCATTTCTACCAGAGCCATTCTGTATGGAGCCTTTGATATCGGTGCTGTTCCCGGCACTAAGTCGATCACGAATTCAATTTCTCTGTCCGGCGGAAGTCCTGGCAAATCTTCTGGAAACACGTCTTCGAATTCTCTCACTACCGGTATTTCTTCTAGTTTTACTCCCTTCTTCTGAGTATCGACTATGTAAGCTAAATAGCCCACACAACCTTGACTCAACAATTTCTTGGCCTGCATAGTCGTCAGACATTTCATTTGTCTAGGCGACTTGCTACCATAAAATACTACCTTTGACGGAGTTATAAGGTTTACACACTTCTTTTGGCAGTCAATTACCGCTCCGTATTTGAACAACCAATCCATTCCCAAAATTACATCAAATTCCCCGAGTCTAATCGGAATCAAATCTACCAACAAGATATTCTCCTTAATGTTCACCCTACAGTTCTTGTATACGAATCTAACAGGGATTATTTCCTTATTCGCAATTTCTATATTCAAAGGAAAAATCAGTTCTTCTCTAGGCAATTCTAACCTCCTAGCAAATTCATCAGATATAAACGAGCAAGTAGCACCCGAATCAAATAATACATATGCATCAATATCATTGATTGGGATAATACCTGACACCACATCCTTTGATTGCACAACATCTTGCACAGTCATGTTGAAGGTTCTGGCTGTGGGTTTGTTTGATGCTGCAGGTCCTGTAATGGCCCATGTACCTCCATTATTACCTCCATTGCTTCTGGTTGTCCCTCCCTCCTTCTTCTTAGGGCATTCACGAGCAAAATGCTCCTTGGATCCGCATGTGAAGCACGCCTTCTTCTTCGGTTGAGTGCAGTTTGGGGCAATGTGACCCTCCTGGCCACAATTGTAGCAAACTCGTTTCCCCATCAAGCACGCACCCTTGTGAAATTTCCCACATGTCGCACATGCTTTAAACTTCTTATTCTGCTGGTTACCCTGCTGGTTTCCAGTACCCATACTTCCATTCCACTTTCTCTTCAAGTTGTTGTTGTTGTTGTTGTTGTTGTTATTTCCACTGCTACCACCTCCATTCTTAATCTCATTCTCATTCTTTTTCTTCTTCTGTTCCTGATTGAACTTTGTCACTACCTCACCTCCACCTTCAGCGAGTACTGCTTTCTCCATCACCGCTGCAAATGTCTTCAACTGGAATAGGGAAACCCTACTGTACAGCCAGGGCTTCAGTCCCTGTTCAAATCTCTTCGCCTTACGTTCGTCTTTGCTAACCTGATATGGCGCAAAGCTCGCCAACTCGTTGAATTTTGCGGCATACTCGGATACCGTCATCGTCCCTTGCTTCAGCTCCAGAAACTGTACTTCCAGCTGACTCTTTGAACTCTCCGGGAAATAGGTCTCGAAGAACAGTTCCTTGAACCTATCCCAGGTCATCACTCCTGGTCCTTCCCGAGTTCTATTGGCTTGCCACCAATAATAACTAGCTTCTGCTTTCAACAAGAAAGTTGCGAAAGCAGTCTTCTACTCATCCCCTACCCTAGCGACATCGAACACCTTCTCTATTTCCATAATCCAGGTTTGTGCTTCGACTGGATTCATGGACTCACAGAATTCAGGTGGTCCAACCGCCTTAAAATCCATAAACGTTGTACCATGGTTTTGAGGCTGATTCTGCAACGCTCCTGTCAATAGTGTCACTAGTTGTTGAACGGGATTTGCATCAACATTGTCGTTAGCTTCTTCGGTGGTTCTCTGTCGTGTTGGTTGACGTCTGGGAGACATTTTCTGTTTAAAATAAAACATCTATTAGACCATTACTCAACTTCTTTAAGTATTTCTAATTAACTTGCCTCTACAAAAGAAATAACCACATAGCACATAACACTTTGAATAAAATAATAACTTTTATTTATTCATAAACTTTTTTGAAAACATAACACAATAGCATCTCTGCTATCTACATCCTTTCCTGAACTACAAAAGTTTCAGGACAACACCATTATTATCATATCCCATGGTTACTTAACACTAGGGATTTACACATTATTTAATACATATTACGTGCATTACAGGCACACTTTCTACGATGATCTATTAAGATACTTCTTAGCCCTATCACGTTCTTCCTCCATGACTCGAAACATCGTTCTTCGATCTAACACAAATGATGGCAGCGTCTCGAACTGAATCGGATATCCCATAATTCGATCTTGAGCTCGATTAATTGCGGTGTCGAATACTTTGACCATTTCTTCCATCTTCATCCTTTTTGCCTGTGAGCTCCTTACTGCTCTTCCAGTTCGTTGATAAGCTTCCTCGTATGCATCTTCAGCTCTTGCCCTCTTAGCCGCTTCTTCTCTCAGCCTGCTCTTCAGTTCAGCAACCATCTCGATCAATTGTTCCTTCTCTCCTTCAGTCTGTGTTAGTTTCTCCTCAGCGTTTGTCAGTCGTTCATCACGATCCTGGATCTCGCCGTCTTTTTGTGTAATTATAGTCTGTTGTTCAGCTACTATCTCCTGCAACTCCTCCACTATATCTTGTAGTTCCACGTTAAGGTCGTGCACTTCATCATATACACGGCCAGCTATCGAGTTAAGTGGAATCCTTTCCTCCTCATCCTCGTCATCCTCATCCTACTGCGGTAACTCAATGGGATCCTCCTCGTCTGTCTCCACATCATCATCCTCATCCTCAACTACTGTGACCAACGGGGCTGACTCCCGTGGCAATAGTTGTTCCCAAACTACCTGAACATCGCGAGGTTCCTCCTCTATAGGCATTTGAGGTCCCTCCTCCCTAGCCTGACTGGACTCTCCAACATTAGTCATCCTGACAACAAAGTTTTAAAGTTTTAATTAATAATCATTACTACTCGACACCCACGAGTACATAAACATAAACACATAAGCACATAAGTGATTTATTACTTCTTTCTTAAAACTCGATAAGAGTTAACTCCACTATCTTTTCAAAAGGTTACTTCCTAAGGCTTTTCCCCCACCTAAGGTTCATAACCTAAAGCTTTGATACCAACCTGTGACACCCCCAAATCCCGGTACTTCATTTCCTCAAGATTTGGTGTTCACGTAATCAAAACATTCATTACTAACTACCCAATTGATAAAATTGAATAAATAAAACCTGCCCATACAGGATTAAACTTAAATAAAAATCTCCCAGGTTATCTAACCTTTACAAACATTCATTCATGCGGAAATTAAATTAATATAAACTTCTTTACAATCTTTAAACGAAGTCTAAAAAAATAAACTGTCTAACTATTACAGGTCTTCAGCATTGCTTAATCTTTCCTTTCCCTTTACTGGTGCTAGGTATATCACCAGTTTCAACCTTAGCTGTAAGAATGTTTACAGGCAAGAGTGAGCAAACAAGGCCCACTTGAAATAATAATAAATAAATCAATTAACTTTACATCATGTACCAACATTAGGTTTAATAGAACTGAACAATAAGTTCTATTACTTTCTAAAAACTTTAATCAATTACTAAGGGTCTAATGACCACGAATCATGTCCACAGTTATAAGTAATTTTTCAACTTAAACTTTAACAGTCATAAGACTATAAGGACTTCACGTACTTAGGGGGATCAACCCTTCGTACAATGAATTGTGCACAATCATTTCAACGCTAAGCGTAACCTCTTATAAAAGAGTTGTTCTTCTCAGTATTTATAATACAAGTCCGTACCAAAGTGAGTTTGGTTTGGATACATCATGGGGTAATTTAGAATTCAACGGTAATCAACTAAGGGTTAGTTGATTACAAACAACATAACTGTATACTATGGAATAATCATAGGTGAATTGATATTTATAAACTAACATCATGTTTTAGGAATAATTTAATAGCATAATCATGGAATAATCATAACATGCATCCTCGTAAACTAATAGATACACGAGCTTAATCAACAATAAACAATCTAACTCTACGAAAGTGTAAAGTTAGCAATTTGTACAATTGAAATGGAATTAAAGCAATAATGTGTTTAACGAATTCAAACTTGTACAATGAAGTTCTAGTATTAGATAAAACTTGCTCAATATCAAAAGATAAGATTTATAAAACTTGCATACAACGAAACAAGTTAAAGACAATAATAACTTGTTCAATATCAAAAGATAAGGTTTAGAAAACTTGCTCAGTTATAAAAATAGAGTTAAGGAAACTTGCACAATGAAGTTTTGAGTTAGAGAACTTGCATAAGTATAACATAACAGTGAAAAGTAACCTTGCTGAATAATAAAGTAGAAAAGGTTAGGGAACTTGCCTCGTATGTAGGTTAAACAATTACTATTCACGTTCACCCCAAGTCCTACACATACCATATGCAATGACAATACACATTAGTTACATTAACATTACCTTTATGAGTTCCTTTATTCCTCTTAGTATAGCTACTAACTAAGTTTAAGTTTAAACAACATCACATCTTTCATGAACATTACTTTTTAGCTTTATTACAACAATTTAAATGATCATGCCATTGCACCACGTGTACATTAACAACTTAATACAACATCCTAATACATGTCCAACATGTTATCATTAAGTTATACTAATACCCAAAGGGTTGCACTTGCATTCGTGCATCCCGACGCCCTCCGATTGGCTCCAAATACACAACAGTCGTAAAGATGACCATTTTGACTACTGTTACAGACCTCCAATTAAAAAACTTAAAGAATGAAAGTTGTAGGTCTACTCGTCCTCTTTCCGAATCATCTTGAATTACCTAAATCGGAGTTCGTATGAAAAAGTTATGGCTATTTTACTACAGGAGGCCAAAACTGCCCAACTAGGCCACTTTTCCGGCGCCGGGGCGCGGAACAGTGGCGCTGGGGCGTGAGCTACGGCACTGGGGCGCGAGCATCAGCGCTGGGGTGCGAGCCACAGTGCTGGGGCGTGGGCTACGGCCCATTTTGGCGCTGGGGCGCGAGATTTGGCGCCAGGGCGCGAAATTTGGCGCTGGGGCGTGAATTTTGACGCTGGGGCGCCGAAACTCAGAGGAACCAACGAAGAACAGAGCCCAAAACTACTGTCTTAATTTCTTAACAACAATTCACCCCAACAACATGTATAACTAATATAACTTACACATAATTGCTATCAATCATCCATATATCCATCACCAATCACTAATTATCAATACCATAAACTAATTCTTTGAAACACTGTGTTTTAAAGTAAAAAATCCATTGATGAAATATAATTTACAGTGAACGAAAATTTCCACTGTTATCAACAATTTTTGATTCCTTTGAAATACAACTATACCAACATAACAAATTAACATGTATAGTTCAATTCCTCAGTTAGCATACAATTTATAGAATCACATACAAATTTTGTTATTTTTCAAAACATATGTTCGTATATAAATTTTCACCGAAAAACCAAGTTATCTTCCTCAATGATAATTTAGCATACAACACCTACACACCTATATATACATGCTAGTTATAACAACACAACATGTAATACCAAAACAATTTCTGGAACAAGAAAACAAAGACATACAATTTCTCAAAAACTATATAACGTAAACATATATTATAAGGTTTGTACAACCTACCTTTAATTTGTAGAAAACTTGTAAATCAAAACTTGTTTTGGACAATCTTGCACTTGGCTTCTTCTCAAAATCTCTGAACTTTTCCTTTCTCCAAATTCTTTTCTACAACACCTGTTAAAATCACTCTCAAATTCTCTCTAGTTTTCCTCTTTTCTTCTTTTTCTCTCTGTAAACTTCAACTGAGTCTTTCTTCTCCCTAACTCTAACATACATATAATATTATAACGTAAAATAATAATATAGATATTAAGTATAGGATTTAATTGACATCAGTTATAATTTTTTTTTGAAAATCAAAAGCCATAAGGCTTGTTTGGCTTAGCTTAATAAAAATAACCCATTAAATCCTTACACCTTGTTTGGCAAATCTAACTAAAACAAATAGATTAATCCTTATACCTTGTTTGATAAAATATCATTAAATTAAAGATTTATTATGCAATAAGACATGTTTAGAAAAACTAAATTAAACTCTTTTTATTTATTTTAATAACTCCTTTATAGCAAGGTTATTAGTCACACTTTTATTAAATTAATAAATCAATTAAAATATTAATCTATTAAATTACTTTAACACATAAATCATTATCACATAATTATAATTTCTTTTATAATTATAATTTTATTTAACCAACTAATATTTTAAATTATAATTTCCCATTTAAAATATTATAACCTATTTAAATCACCATAAGCTCTCTAGCTTACTTATTAAATTATATTATTATATAATCTCATAACAATTAATTTACTTAGCTCCTTAATTATTTACTCAACAAATAATTAAATCACATCAACTCAAATTACCATATAATTCAATAAATATTTAATATTGTCAATAAATATTTAATATTTAATATTTAATTATTTATTCAACAAATAATTAAATAAATCACATCACTCAAATTGAACAATTATTTATTCAACAATAATATATCCATTAAATACTTAAATAAATCAATAAATATTTAATATCACGCTTTAAAATTATGGAATGTTACATCATTCCCTCCTTACAAGGATTCTGTCCTCAGAATCACAACTCAAATAAATCATTCGTTACAGCAAACGAAGAGATAATTCCTGTTGAAGATATTCATAGGAGTTGTTGCGTAGATGTACGTGGTTGTAAGTTATCGGTAGATTTAATACCGATAAAGTTAGGAGAATTCGACGTAATTCTCGGAATGGATTGGTTAATTAATCATGGAGAAATTATAGATTGCCAAAAGAAGTGTGTGAGCATTAGGACGTTGAAGCAACCTCCTGTAGTATTTTATGGTAATAAATCGTCAGGACGTTCGTGTTGCCTTACGATGACACAAACTAGAAAACTTTTAAGGAAGGGATGTGTAGGTTATCTATGCCATGTTGTTGATACCCAGAGAATGGGAGCAACCATGGAAAAAATATCTATAGTAAATGAGTTCATGGATGTATTTCCAAGTGAGTTACCGGGGTTACCGCCGGATAGAGAGATCGAATTTGTGATAGACATTGTGCCAGGAGCGGCACCAGTCTCAAGGGCACCATACCGTATGGCGCCTGTGAAAATGAAAGAACAAATGGTTCAGCTACAGGAACTATTGGACAGAAAGTACATTCAACCAAGTCTTTCTCCGTGGGGCGCACCAGTTTTGTTTGTCAAGAAGAAAGACGGATCGTTGAGACTTTGTATCGACTATCGAGAGTTGAACAAGTTAACGATAAAGAATAAATACCCATTGCCTAGGATCGATGATCTCTTTGATCAATTGAAAGGGGAAAATTATTTTTCTAAAATAGATTTGCAGACGGGGTATCATCAGTTGAAGGTTAGGAAGGAAGATGTACCAAAGACGGCATTCAGGACTCGTTATGGTCATTATGAGTTTCTAGTGATGTCATTTGGGTTGACGAATGCACCAGCTGCATTTATGGATATGATGAATAGAGTGTTCAAACCATATTTGGACAAGTTCGTCGTTGTGTTTATCGATGATATTCTAGTCTATTCTAAGACGCCAGAAGATTATGTTGAACACTTAAGATTAGTGTTGGAGACACTAAGGAAAGAGAAGTTATATGCGAAATTCACCAAATGTGAATTTTGGCTGGGAAAGGTGCAGTTTTAGGTCATGTTATTAACCAAGAGGGGATTTCAGTGGATCCAGCGAAGTGGAAGCAGTGATGAATTGGGAACAGCCAAAAATGCTAACTGAGGTGCGGAGTTTCCTAGGGTTAGCAGGGTACTATCGAAGATTTATCCAAGATTTTTTGAAGACAGCTACCCCGTTGACTAAATTAACAAGGAAGACGGTGAAATACGTATGGACGGATAAATGTGAAGACAGTTTTCAAGAACTGAAGAAAAGATTAAGTAAAGCGCCTGTTTTGTCATTGCCAGATGACATAGGAAATTTTGTAGTATATAGTGATGCTTCACATAGGGGACTTGGTTGTGTGCTTATGCAACATGACAAAGTCATTACGTATGCATCACGGCAGTTGAAAGATTATGAGAAAGTTTATCCTACTCATGATCTGGAACTGGCTGCAGTAGTGTTTACCCTAAAGATATGGAGACATTATCTTTGTGGGGAAAATGTGAGATATATACGGACCATAAGAGTCTAAAGTATATCTTCACTCAGAAGGAGTTGAATATGAGGCAGAGAAGATAGCTAGAGTTGATAAAGGATTATGATTGTGAAATCCTGTATCACCCTGGAAAGACCAATGTAGTTGCCGACGCCTTAAGTCGGAAGGGTCGGGAAAAGTTGTCTATGTTGACGGCTCAAGATGAGTTAATAACAGAAATGGCTAGTATGGAAATAGAAGTAAAGATGCCGAGTGATAGTAGACAGATACTCTTTGAGACGGAAATGCATCCTTCCATCGTAGACAGAGTCAAGGAGGTACAACTCAAGTCAGATGAGTGTAACCAAATGAAGAAGCGGTTATCCGAGAAGGAAGATACTAAGTATAGTCTTGATAATGAGGGATTATTAAGATTTAAAGGAAGAATTTGGGTTCCGAATGAGACGAAATTAAAGGAGCAAGTGTTACAAGAAGCTCATAGTTCGAGGTACTCGATACATCCTGCTAGCACTAAGATGTATCAAGACCTTCGACAGAGTTTTTGGTGGCCAAACATGAAGTGAGAAATAGCAGAGTATGTGAGTAGGTGCTTAACTTCTCAAAAAGTTAAGGCCGAACATCAACGACCCAGTGGCTTATTACAATCATTGGAGATTCCAGAATGGAAGTGGGAGCATATTACGATGGATTTCATAGTGGGACTTCCGACGACAAATAAAGGATACGATGCAATTTGGGTAATAGTGGATAGGTTGACGAAGTTGGCTCACTTTTTGCCAATCAGGGTCAAGTATAACTTAGACCAATTAGCAAAACTTTATGTTAAAGAAATCATTTCCAGACATGGAGTACCGGTATCGATTGTGTCTGATCGTGATCCACGATTCACATCGAACTTTTGGAGGAGTTTGCAAGAACAGTTGGGAACACAGCTTAAGTTAAGCACAGCGTATCATCCTCAGACTGATGGGCAGAGCAAGAGAACAATTCAGACGTTAGAAGACATGTTGAGGTCTTGCGTCATGGATTTCAAGGGTAGTTGGGATGATCATCTACCGCTAGTAGAATTTGCGTATAACAACAGTTATCATGCAAGCATAGGTATGCCGCCTTATGAAGCTCTGTATGGAAGAAAGTGCAGGACATCGTTGTGTTGGGATGAGGTGGGAGAACGCCGTATGCTAGGACTAGAATTGGTGCAGCAGACATCGGATGTGGTAAAGTTAATTCGAATGCGTCTCATCACAGCTCAGGACAGATAGAAGAAGTATGCAGACTCACATAGAGTAAGTCGAGAGTTTGAGGTGGGCTCGTATGTGTTTCTAAAGGTATATCCTTGGAAAGGAAAGATACGTTTTGGAAAGAAAAAAAAGTTAAGTCCAAGGTTTATAGGACCTTTTGAAGTATTAAAACGGGTGGGAGAGGTAGCTTATATGATAGCATTACCTCCAGACCTAGAACGTATACATAACGTGTTTCACATATCGATATTATGTCCATATAAGCCGAACTATAAGCATGTAATCGAGTATGAGCCGATTCATATCGAGAAGGACTTAACATATGAGGAATCGCCGATACAAATCATTGATAGAAAGGAACAAGTTCTAAGGAACAAGGTAATACCATCAGTAAAGGTATTATGGAAGAACCACGATGCTGAGGAAGCAACGTGGGAGCTAGAAGAACAGATGAAGAAAAATTTCCCCATCTATTTGGTTAGAGTAAGACGAGATTCTGAGGACAGAATCTTTATAAGGGGGAAAGAATGTAACGACCGAGAAATTCGAATCTTATTGTAAAATGATTTTATTAAATTAAATAATAATAAAATCTTATTCTATGTGTTATCAAGAAGGTTGTCGTTATATAACCTATTGATGTTAGAATGTCATAGTATTTGAGCTACATCGATGAATTAAAGTGTTTGAATTTCCAAGACGAAAATAAAAGTTTTCTGAGAAATTTTCTGAAAAAAACACTATTCATTGAGATTTACTCGGGATATAATTTTGAATTTCCGAGAAATATGTAATGATGGAATAACAAGTTAAGATGGATTATGTAATAAAAATCTAATTCTGGAAAATGTAATATTTCGCTTGTGGACTTAATTTATAAATGTTAAGGAAGTCAAAATAGTAATGAATAAGTAATAATGGTATGATACTTAGGTATTGTACAAAGTAATGAAAAGAGTATAATACAAAGTATTATACGAGTTGGTATGAAGAATGAATTATCGTATATAAATTCTATATGAATTAGAATACGAAAATAATACATAAATTATATGTACTTGATAATGTTAATGGACTTGGAAGATTGATTAACAATTATTAAAGTCCAAGTAAATTAAATGTTAAGGCCCAATTATTGGTTAATAAACAAGTTAGTATTTGTTAATGTAAAGTCCAAGGATTTATTTAATCCAAGTCCAAGCTAGAATCCATGAGTGGTATAACCCATAGGGCAAACCATATTTATATGGTTAGTATGGTGACCAAGACTTAGGAGTAATGGCCAAACAAAAGATAAGTGTTGTGCTAGCCAAGTAATTAATAGTAAGGAGGTGGCTTAAGGAGATGGGTTGATTTAATGACTAAACTACCCTAGCTTTGTAAATTCTATAAATAGAGGAAGCTTGCAAGCCATTTGTTAGTTGTTCAAATAATCCAAACATTACAAAGTGTTTAAGTATCAGAGAGATTAAGTTACAAATAAGTTACTTCCATAAGTAAGAAGAAGAAGAAGAAGCTACTTACCAAGACTTCAAAAGTAAGACTTCTTCTCCATTATCTTCTATCTCTGTCATGATAGGTTAATAAGAAAAGTCTGGATTAAGGAACATGAATGTTAAAAAGTAAGAAGAATGAGTAAGTAATGAACTTAAGTCACATAAGTTGGTAATAAGTTATTTAAGCTAGCATAAGTTATAAACTTATGTGAAAGTATTATGAACTTGTAATGAGTTTATTAAGAGAAATGATATGGATGTAAAAGAAATTGTATGATCATATGTATCATGTATAAGTAAAGTTATATGTTAAGAACATATAAGGTATGATGATTAAGAAACTTTAATTGTCATAAGTCATGAACAATGAAATATTAAGTAGTTTATAATTTGACAAGTTATAAACTCATGAAGAAATAAATCTAAAATTCAACAATGAATATAAATTGTTGTAATAAGTATGTTAAGATGTTCACATGATGAATGGAATTCATTGGTAATATGGAACAAATCATAAGAATGAAGATTTGCCGAAAATTACACGATTGGACGATAATCGTTGAATTCGTGAAATTCTCGGAATAGAAGTCAAATTTTGTGTTTAAACTTGGAACCATTGTTTTCCAATGGAGACAAGTCATATTTTGCATTTAAAAGTTGCGGACTCAAAAATGACCGAATTCCGACTTAGAACGAAGAAACGAGCGTTGAACGTTCACGAACGTTTATCGTTTTCGTTAAAAATGAATCAATGGGTGAATTTTTAGCAAACAAAGTCAAATAGATAAAATTCTTGCATGAATGCGTAGATTACGTAATTGGTGAATCCTAGGCTTTTGAACGAGCCAATTCGGACTTATAACGAAGAAGTTATGCGTCTGGTAAGTTCACAAAATTTAAAAACTGAAATTGTTTTCTGGTGCACGGAATTGGTGCCACGGCGCCAACCCTAGGCTAAATGAGTCACGCCACAGCGCGTAACAGTAGCCGAGCACACTGCAAGAGTTCACCGCAGCGCGAACCGTAGTACAATTTGTGGCGCAACAGCGCCATGTATAGTAAGAAAATATTCTAGAGTGTAGCGCCGCAGCGCGGCCCATTAAGTAAGGACTCGCGCCGCAGCGCCAGTCTCAGAACAAAGATAATAATGAATGTTTCTAAGTACATAGAAAGGAAAGCTAATTGTTTTAAAAGTAAACACAACTTAAGGATTGTAATGTAACTTTGTTTAAACTTTGTTAAACCTTAAGGATGTTGTATAAATGTTGAAATAACTTAGTCGAATATAAATGCAAGGATAATGATAAACCGGAACGAATAATAACTGAATCTAATACACAATTAGATTGAGAAGAAGGGTAAGATATAGTCATATACATACTTGATTATATGTGACCTAATGTAAGGCATTATGTGATCATGTATTGTAGAGACTTGAAAGACTTAAACATAAAGTTAATTTACGGTAGCAGACGCTAAAGGCAAGTATTCTCAGTCTTGTCTCAGTTCAATCTGAACAAGTTTTTGAGGTTCATGTATTCTTTCGCATGAATTAAGGTATGTTGAAGTTAAAGCCAATCCCTTGGCTAGACTTGGTAATTTATTCATCTATTATCAAATGTTGTTGTCTTTTGTCAACTACTCCATATGGTTTTCAAAAGAGGACTAAAATGTTAAACAAATGTTTTGTCGGTAAAACGACAGGCACGTGAGGTTGCCAAATGATTAAACGTACATACGTTTAATGGATGTAGTGTTGATCAACATAGAGTACAATAGGCTGATCACCTAGAAGTGCTCGTAAGTAATATCGGGCTTACGGAATTCGTTTCGGGTTGTCCTTTTTCCAAGAAAGAATGAATACTCGAGGTCTTTGACCGGAGTGAATATTTTACTAAATATTGTTATTATTGTAAAACATTTTGAAAGAAAGGTAAAATTTTATTTTGAATTATCAATAGTACTTCATGACTATTATTCAGTTATTGAAGATATACGATTCGTATGTGTCAAGCATGTTGTTATTGAATTGTTATACTTGCTGAGCTAGTTATGCTCACTCTTGCTTGAACCATATGAATGCAGCTAAGACTAAACGTCCTGAAGGATCGAAAAAGAGTAAAGGAAAAGCCAAGGCAGATTGTTAAGCTATCTTGTAATAGTATAGGTATATTGTTGTAATGTAACTGATATTATGACAAAGAACCTTTGTAATGGGTATAGAAACTGGGAAATGTAAATATTACTTTAAATATATAGAAGATATATTCGTTCTTTTAGACTTTTCAATTGAATGAATGTATGAATGTTTGTATAGTATAGCACCATCTGTCGAGTTTGAAGATACCCGAATTTGGGGGCGATACAAGTTTGCTTCAATTGTGGCCAGGAGGGTCACATCGCCCCAAATTGCACTCAACCGAAGAAGAATGTGTGCTTCACGTGCGGATCCAAGGATCACTTTGCTCGTGAATGCCCTAAGAATAAGGATGGAGTGACTACCAGAAGCAATGGAGATAACAATGGAGGTGCATGGGCCATTGTAGGACCTGCAGCATCAAACAAATCCACAGCTAGAACCTTCAACATGACTGTGCAAGATGTTATGCAATCAAAAGATGTAATGTCAGGTATTATCCCAATCAATGAAATAAATACTTATGTATTATTTGATTCGGGTGCTACTTTTTTCGTTTATATCTGATGAATTTGCTAAGAGGTTAGAATTGCCTAGAGAAGAACTTAATTTTCCTTTGAACATAGAAATTGCGGATAAGGAAGTAATCCCTGTTAGATTCGTATACAAGAATTGTAGGGTGAACATTAAGGAGAATATCTTGTTGGTAGATTTAATTCCAATTAAACTCGGGGAGTTTGATGTAATTTTGAGAATGGATTAGCTGTTCAAATACGGAGCGGTAATTGACTGCCAAAAGATGTGTGTAAACCTTATGACTCAGTCAAAGGTAGTATTTTATGGTAGCAAGGCGCCTAGACAAATGAGACTTCTGACGATTATGCAGGCTAAGAAATTATTGAGTCAAGGCTGTGTGGGCTATTTAGCTTACATAGTCGATACTTAGAAGAAGAATGTAAAACTGGATGAAATACCAGTAGTGAAGGAATTCGAAGATGTCTTTCCAGAGGATTTGCCAGGACTTCCACCTGATAGAGAAATTGAGTTTGTGATCGACTTAACGCCAGTTACAACACCGATATCGAAGGCCCCGTACAGAATGTCTCCGGTAGAAATGAAGGAATTGATGGTACAGTTACAAGAGCTACTGGACAAGAAATATATTTAACCAAGTGTATCGCCGTGGGGAGCGCCAATTTTATTCGTGAAGAAGAAGATGGAACAATGTGTCTTTCCATTGATTATAGAGAGTTAAACAAAGTCACTATTAAGAATAGGTATCCGTTGCCTAGAATAGATGACTTGTTTGATCAGTTCAAGGGTGCTAAATATTTTTCGAAAATAGATTTGAGAAGTGGGTATCACCAGTTGAAAGTGATGAAGGAGGATATACCACGAACGGCATTCAGAACTTGGTATGAACATTACGAGTTTCTGGTGATGTCTTTTGGTTTAACCAATGCATCTGCTGCGTTCATAGATTTGATGAACAGGGTGTTTAAACCATTCTTAGACAAGTTTGTAGTGGTATTTATTGATGACATTCTGGTGTATTCCAAAACTTAGGAAGAACACGTGGAACATTTACGTTTGACATTGAAAACACTAAGGAAGGAAAAGCTGTACGCGAAATTCTGTAAGTGCAAAATTTGGCTCGATCGTGTATAATTTTTGGGTCATGTTATTGACAAGGATGAGATTTCAGTGGATCCGTCAAAAGTGGAAGCTGTAATCAATTGGGAACAACCAAGAACACCGTCGAAAGTGAGGTGTTTCTTGGGACTGGCCGGTTATTATAGAAGATTTATTCAAGATTTTTCTAAGATAGCCACTCCGCTAACAAATTTGACAAGGAAAGCTGTAAAATTCGTTTGGACAGAGAAATGTGAAGAGAGTTTCCAAGATTTGAAGAAGAAGCTAAGTGTGGCACCTGTGTTGACATTACCAGATAATACAGGAAATTTTGTGGTGTATAGTGATGCCTCACACAAAGGGTTGGGTTGTGTTCTTATGCAGAACAACAAAGTTATTGCGTATGCATCAAGACAACTGAAGGATTATGAGAAAGGGTATCCGACTCATGATTTGGAATTGGCTGCAGTTGTATTTGCTCTAAAGATGTGGAGGCACTATCTTTATGGAGAGAAATATGAGATCTACACAGACCACAAAAGTCTGAAGTATATTTTCACTCAGAAGGATTTGAACATGCGTCAAAGAAGATGGATGGAACTGATAAAAGATTATGATTGTGAGATCTTTTATCATCCGAGAAAAGCGAATGTGGTGGCAGCTGCTTTAAGCAGGAAAGGTCGAGAGAAGTTGATGCTGATAACAACTCAGGAGGAGCTTATTTCAGCAATTACAAAACTGGAGTTGGAAATCAAATTTTCAAAAGAATCTGACGAACAACTATTCCAGATAGAAGCTGGTCCAACTTTAGTGGACAAATTGAAGAATGCTCAACTACAAGATGAAGAGTGTGGGAAAATCAAAGAGAATCTGATTGAGAGTAGTGATGTAAAATACAAGATCGACACCGAAGGACTACTACGGTTTGAGGGAAGAATCTGGGTTCCAGCAACACCAGAGCTGAAAGAAGAAATTTTGACCTAAGCTCATAGCTCAAAATATTCAATTCATCTAGGAAGCACGAAAATGTATCAAGATTTGCGCCGATATTTTTGGTGGTCGAATATGAAAAGAGACATTACAGAATGCGTAGCGAAATGCTTGACATGTCAAAGAGTAAAAGCCGAACATCAAAGACCCAGCGGATTACTTCAACTGTTGGAAATACCGGAATGGAAATGGGAACACATCACAATGGATTTTGTTGTGGGTCTTCCAATTACTCAGAGAGGATGCGATGTGATTTGGGTGATAGTGGACAGACTGACGAAGTCAGCACACTTTCTACCAATAAAGATTAGATTCAATCTTGATCAGTTGGCAAGATTGTACATGAAAGAGATCGTTTCGAGGCATGGAGTGCCAGTATCAATTGTGTTTGATAGAGATCCGCGATTCACGTCCAATTTCTGGAAGAGACTACAAGAATGCCTAGGGACACAGTTGCGAATGAGTACGGCTTATCATCCACAAACAGATGGCCAAAGCGAACGAACGATTCAGACATTGGAAGATATGCTTAGAGCATGCGTCATGGATTTCAAAGGTAGCTGGGAAGAACATTTACCATTGGTGGAATTCGTTTACAACAACAGTTACCACGCGAGCATCGGCATGCCGCCTTACGAGGCATTGTACGGCAGAAAGTGCAGAACTCCACTGTGCTGGGATGAAGTCGGTGAACGTCAACTATTAGGACCAGAACTGGTACAACAAACTACTGAGGTTGTCCAACTCATTAGAACAAGATTGATAGCTGCTCAAGACAGACAAAAGAAGTATGCTGATCAACGTAGACAAGATCGTGCATTCGACGTAGGAAATTATGTATTCCTAAAAGTTTCTCCTTGGAAGGGGAAAATTCGCTTCGGTAAGAAGGGAAAGGCCCGAGGTTTATTGGACCCTTCGAGGTGCTGCGAAGAGTTGGAGAGGTAACTTACGAAGTAGCTCTATCTCCAGAGTTGGAAAACATTCATAATGTTTTTCACATTTCAGTGTTACGACCATATAAACTCGACTACAAACATGTCATCGAGTACGAACCGTTGCAGTTCGAGAAAGATTTGTCGTATGAAGAGGTTCCTATCCAGATAGTCGACAGGAAAGAAAAGTGCTCAGGAATAAAGTAATACATTCTGTGAAGGTGATATGAAGGAACCACAATACTGAAGAAGCTACGTGGGAACTCAAAGAGAAAATGTTGAAAGAGTATCCTGAGTTGTTTGTTTAATCTGTGTCTTCGATTCTGGGGACAGAATCTTTGTAAGTAGGGAAGAATGTAACGAATAATTTTTTTGAGTTGTGATTCTGGGGACAGAATCCTTGTAAGGAGGGAATGATGTAGCATTCCAGAATTTTTAAATTATAATGTTAAATATTTATTGATTTGTATAAATATTTAGTGGATATATTTATTATTGAATAAATAATTGTTCAATTTGAGTTGATGTGGTTTAGTTGTTTATTTGTTGAATAAATAATTAAGGAGCTAAGAAAATTAATTGTTATGAGGTTATATACTAATTTAATTTAATAATTAAGTTAGAGAGCTAATAATGATTAAATGAATTATAATATTTTAATTGAAATTTGTGATTAAAATAAAGTTTTAGTTGGTTGAATAAAATTATAATTATAAAGGAAATTATAATTATGAGATAATAATTTATGTGTTAAAGTAATTTAATAGATTAATATTTAATCTATTAAATCGATTATTTAATTTAAATAGAAGTGTGACAAATAACCTTGCTATAAAGGAGTTATTAAAATAAATTAAAAGTGTTTAATTTTAGTTTTTTTTTTGCCAAACATGTCTTAATGCATAATAAGCCTTTAATCTAATGACGTTTTATCAAACAAGGTAAAAGGATTAATCCATTTGTTTTAATTAAGTTTACCAAACAAGGTGTAAGGGTTAATGAGTTATTTTTAGTTAGTTAACCAAACAAGCCTTATGGCTTTTGATTTTTAAAACTTACATAACTGATATAATTTATATATAGAGTTATATTATATATTTAATATATATTATTACTATATACGTTAGATATCTAGTACGTATGTTAGAGTTAGGGAGAAAATCAATAACTTAGAGAAGAAGAAAAGTGAGAGAGAATTGGAGAGAAGAAGAAGCTTGAGAATCAAAAAGGGTTGGTCATCATCTTCTTCAAACAAGGTACCATCTAAACTCTATTATTGTTGTTCTTTTCAAAGTTATAGTTGTATTCTCTCTCCCAATTTTCTCCATGAAAGCTTTGTAGAAGTGAAATTTTGTTATGTATGTTGTTTATATGATAATCTAGTATTATTAAACTATTTTCTTAAGCTATAATTGAGAATAGTCCATGAATTTATATTATGTATATGGTTGTGAGAAAAAACTATTTTTACAAAGAGTTTTTGTGAATATATATTGTGAAGCTTAAAGTAGAAATTGAGAGTTAATTAGTTGTTTAATTGATAAATTGACCATCTAATTTGATAGAGTATGTATGATTATTGATAAAGATACTTTGAATTAATTGTTTTGGTTGAAAAACAAAATTTACAGTTTTGATCTTCATTGAAATATCAAAAAGTGAGTTTTTATCAAAAACAGTGAAATTGGATGTTTTAAATTTGATGTTTATGATATTTTATGGGTAGAATCATGTTAGAAGTCTTCACAATATGTTTACATGAAGTCTCTGTATGAATTTCATGTTAATTAGTCTATTAGATTGGAGCTTGTAGGCCAAATGGGCTTTTTCTTATACTGTTGCCAAAGCTGTCAGTCGAAACTGTAGTTTCGCGCCACGGCGCGGCCCAGCAGTACGTTAGTGGCGCCGCAACGCCATCTCCACGCCGCAGCGCGGCTTCATAGTTTATTTACCGCGCCGTAGCGCCATCCCCACGCCGCAGCGCGACCCACAATGTAAACCGTGGCGCCGCAGCGCGAGTTAGCAGAATGGTCTGAGAGTGTATTTTTGTACACGAAATTTTAAGAAAAATTATGTGATGATAGTAGACCTGTAAAATGTTGATAAACATGTTATTAGCAATTAAATTATTTTGTAACTTGATTATGTGATTAAAAATCCAATTTTTAAATGATGAACGTACTTAGTTATGTTTGTAAAGTGGTAATGGCTAACTATGTCATGATGACATATGTTTATAGGATATTGTGATTCGTATTGTTCGGTTTAATCTACGAGCAAGGCAAGTTTTCTAACTCTATATTTTCATTGAGCTAGTTTTATTATTACATTGTATAGATTTACTCTTTTGATTGAGCAAGTTTTCTAATCTATTATCTTGTTAATTTAATTATTGTTTTCAATTCGATTACAATATAATGATGTAAGTTATTCTTGAGCGAGTTATTCTTATATTTAACTTGTTGTTCAGCATGCACAACTATATATACTAATGTCGAACATTTCTATCTTTCAAATTGCTATGCATGCTTAGTATTCAATTCTAATTAACCTTGGCTTAGTATTGTTCAAGCAAGATATGCTATAGTTATTCAAGTTGTATGCTATTAGATTATTCCTAAAGCATGACTTTAGTTTACTATGATTAATTCAATCACGATTATTCTATAGTATAGTGTTATTGGTTTTATTCAACTACTCCTTAGTTGATGTTCGTTGAATTCCAAATTTACCTTAAAAGCTTATCCAAACCAAACTTCCTTTGGTGCGGACTTGTACTCTGAATACTGAGATGAACAACCCTATTGTTATGATTAGGGGTTAACTTACGCATAGTGTTAAAATGTTTGTGCACAATACATTGTACGAATGACTGATCCTCCTAAGTACGAGGTCCTTATAGTCTTATGACTGTTAATGTTGGAGTTAAAAGATTGCTTGCAACTGTGGACGTAGTTCATGGTCTTACGACCCTCAATAATGTATATTTTCCATATTTTGGGATTTCTGTTTCTGATTATTATTGATAGAGTCCTATTCACTTTTGATGAGCCTATTTCGACAGTTATTATTGTTATACTCTTGTTGATTCCATATTATATCCAGTGAGCAATTGTTTTGCTCACTCTTGCATAATTATAAACTCATTGCAGTTAAAGAAGAGAAGGTAGGTGAACCTTCGTCTACCAAAGGAAAGGGAAAAATGTACAAGTGATGAAGACTTGTAATTTTATTTTTATCATTTTGTTAATAGACTTTTAAATATGATGTGATGTCATAAATTTTAAATTCCGCATTTGAATGTTTGTAACTAAAGGTTGGATAACCTGTGATATTTTTATTTAAGTTTAATCCTGTATGGACAGGTTTTTTATTATTCAATTTTATTATGATTGGATAGTTAGAAATGAATGTTTTGATTAAGTGAACACCAAATCTTGAGGAAATGAAGTACCAGGATTTGGGGGTGTCACAATCTTGCATGCTAAACTTGATTAGACCCTTGCATAACAACTTACAAACAAACAACCTTCACTGGGCACGGCGCAGCTGCGCTGTCCCAAGCCTTGGCACCAGCGCAGCTGCGCTGCTGCAGATTCACAGAAGGCCTACAACATAGCTGCGCCGTTTCTGCCTGTGGTAACGGCGCAGCTGCGCCGTGCACAGACAAAAACTGTAGCAGCAGCTCTGCTACACGGCTGACCTCACAACCAACCCAAAACCACATAAATTCACAAACCTAAACATCTAAAACTTTGTAATAATATAGTTAAGCATGATATACATCATTCTAACTACATAAACATCACATATACACAAATTTGAAGAATCAAAACCATAATTTTCTAAATTTCTTCAATTTTTACAGTTTTAGCGAATTTGATCGCCACGACTTCGTTTCTTAACCAATTGACATGATTCAAACTACACCGCTTTTATTTCTTAATATACTAATATAATCCAACATCAATTTTCAGATTATCGTACATATTAAACAAGAAATTTTATACTTTCTAAAGCCATTTTTCATACATAAACACTGTTATTTCAACCTCTTCGTACAAACCCCAATTTCACATGTTTGATAATCAAGTATTACTCATATATGATGATTAACAGTTTATAAACCATATATATATATATATATATATATATATATATATATATAACCTTACTATAAACTAAGTGGATAATCACTAAGAAATCAAAACCTAGATTTTAGAAGAAATTTATACCTTAAATCCTTGATTGTTGGGAATAAGAATGATAAGAACCTTGATACTCCAACTCCTTGGCAAAATATACAGAGAATCTCTCTCTTCCCTCAGACTCTCTTTCTCTATTCTTAGGCTTTAGAAGAACACGTGAAATAAAAAATAACCCAACTGATAATCGTGGATATCAGTTTAAAAAAACTAATAGGCGTCAGTTACAATAATCCAAAGGCCACAAGGCCTTGTTTGGCTAAACACACAATTCTCATACTAGTTTATTTTTATAATATTTATATTATATAGTTACTTTTGTCACACTTATTTTAGTTACTTTAAATGACTTTAGTTTAGTTAATTTAAATAACTTATAATAGCAATTATAATAATTTTATTATAATTATATTTATGACTAATAAATAATTATATATCTAATTTAATTAATAAATTAGACTTAAACATAACTTTATTTAATTTACTTATTTTCTTAAATATTAAACAATTCATTTAATTTAATTATTTTCATTAAATTAAATCCTTAAATAATAAAATTCTCATTCATTAATTTAGTTAGCATACATACTCAACTAAATTATTACATCACAATTCATCAAATATTTGTTTTCCCAATAAATAAATTATTTAAAATATTTATTTAATCAATAAAATTTTAAATTAAATTACAAATTTCTCGATCGTTACAAAGTCATTGCGTATGCATCAAGGCAATTGAAAGACTACGAGAAAGGGTATCCGACTCATGATTTAGAGTTGGTTGCGGTGGTATTTGCTCTAAAGATATATGGAGACACTATCTCTATGGAGATAAATGTGAGATATACATATACCATATGAGTCTGAATTATATTTTCACACAGAAGGACCTAAACATGCATCAAAGGAGATGGATGAAATTAATAAAAGATTATGATTATGAGATCTTCTATCATCCATGCAACGCAAATGTGGTTGCATATGCCTTGAGTAGGAAGGGTCGTGAGAAGTTGATGTTGTTAACCAACCAGGAGGAGCTCATTCCAGCAATGACAAGGCTAGAGTTGGAAATATAATTTCCAAAAGAATCCGATGAATGACTATTCCAAATAGAAGCTAGTCTCGCTTTGGTGGATAGGGTACAGAATGCTCAACTACAAGATGAAGAATGCAAAAAAATAAAGAAAATTATGCTCGAGGGCAGTGAGATGAAGTACAAGGTTGATACCGAAAGAGTGCTAAGATTCGAGATATGAATTTGGGTTCCAGTAGTACCAGATATTAAAGAACAAATCATGATAGAAGCTCATAACTCAAGATATTCAATTCATCCGAGAAGTACGAAAATGTATTAAGATTTGCGGCGACATTTTTGGTGGCCAAATATGAAAAGAGACGTTGCAGAATGTGTTGCAAAATGCTTGACATGTCAAAGAGTAAAGGTCGAGCATCAGAAACCGAGCGGATTACTTCAACCGTTTGACATACCGGAATGGAAGTGGGAGCATATCACAATGGATTTTGTGGTAGGTCTTCCAACGAATCAGAAAGGATATGATGTGATATGGGTAATAGTGGATAGATTAACAAAATCATCACACTTTTTACCAATAAAGATTAGATTTAATCTTGATCAGCTGGCAAAATTATACGTCAAGGAGATCGTTTCAAGACATGGAGTTCCAATGTCAATTTTGTCAGACAGAGATCTGAGATTCACATCAAACTTCTAGAAGAGACTACAAGAATGTATGGGAACACAATTAAAAATGTGTACGACATACCATTCGCAAACCGATGGTCAAAGCAAACGAACAATCCAGACGTTAGAAGATATGTTGGAGCATGCATCATGGATTTCAAAGGGAACTGGGACGATCATCTACCGTTGGTAGAACTTGCCTACAATAAGTGTTACCACGCAAGCATTAGCATGTCGCCATATAAGGCATTATACGGCATGAAATACAGAACTCCGTTATATTGGAATGAAGTTGATGAACGCCAATTGTTAGGACTGGAACTAGTACATCAGACCGCTAAAGTGAGCAAACGCATCAGAACAAGACTGGTAGCCGCTCAAGATAGACAGAAGAAGTATGCTGATCAACACAGACAAGATCACAAATTTGACGTAGGAAATTTTGTATTCCTAAAAGTTTCTCCTTGGAAGGGAAAGATTCGTTTTAGAAAGAAAGGAAAGTTAAGCCCGAGGTTTATTGGACCCTTTGAAGTACTGCAAAGAGTGGGAGAAGTAACTTACGAGGTAGCTTTATCTCCAGAACAAGATTGATATCCACTCAAGATAGATAGAAGAAGTATGTTGATCAACACAGACAAGATCATGAATTTGACGTAGGAAATTTTGTCTTCCTAAAAGTTTCTCCTTGGAAAGGAAAGATTCGTTTTGGAAAGAAAGGAAATTTAAGCCCGAGGTATATTGGACCCTTTGAAGTACTGCGAAGAGTGGGGGAAATAACTTGCGAGGTAGCTTTACCTCCAGAATTAGAACATGTCGACAACGTTTTTCATGTGTCGGAGCTACGACCGTATAAATCCGATTACAAACATGTGATCGAGTATGAACCGTTACAGTTCAGTAAAGATTTGTCTTATGAGGAGGTTCCTATTCAGATAGTTGATAGAAAAGAACAAGTGCTCGGGAATAAGGTGATACCTTCTGTGAAGGTGATATGGAGAAACCACAATGTCGAAGAGGCTACGTGGGAACTCGAAGATGAAATGATGAAGAACTACTCTGAGTTATTTGTTTAATCTGTGTCTTCAATTCTGGGGACAGAATCTTTGTGACGAATGATTTGTTTGAGTTGTGATTCTGGGGACAGAATCCTTGTAAGGAGGGAACGCTGTAACAATCCAAAATTTTAATAATAATTTTTAAATATTTATTGAGTTATATAACTATTTAATGGATGCGTTTATTGTTGAATAAATATTTAATTTGATTTGACTTGATTGGTTAATTATTTGTTAAGTAAATAATTAAGGAGTTAAGAAAATTAATTATTATGAGATAATATTCTAATTTAGTTTAATAATTAAGTTAGAGAGTTTATAATGATTAAATGAATTATTATACTTTAATTTGAATTTGTTATTAAAATGATGTGTTAGTTGATTAAATAAAGTTATAATTATAAAGAAAATTATAATTATGTTATATTGATTTATGTGTTAAAGTAATTTAATAAATTGTTATTAGAATTAATTAAATTAAATATTAAAATTTAATTGAATAAAGTGTGACAAATAACCTTACTATAAAGGAGTTATTAAAATAAATTACAGGAGTTTAATTCAGTTTTGCCAAACAAGACTTAATGCATATTAAGTCTTTAATTTAAATATGTTTTACCAAACAAGGTGTAAGATTTAATGGGTTATTTTTAGTTAGCTAGCCAAACAAGCCTTATGGCTTTTGATTTTTAAATAAAATTATAACTGATATCAGTTAAAGTTATAATTATATTATATACTTAATACATGTATTATTACATATACATTATATTTGGTTTATTACGTAAGTTAGAGTTTAGAATAGGGAGAAAGACTCAGAAGAAGATAAAAGAAGAGAAGAAGAAAATTACAGAGAAAAGTAAGAGAGAATTGGGAGAAGTCTAGAGAGAGGAACTGGGGAAAAAAAGCTTCATAATCAAAAGAATAGCCATCATCTTCTAAAATTAAGGTATCCTCTTGCTTGTATTTTTCAAAAAGTTGTAGTTATATTCTCTTCTAAAATTATCTGTAAAAACTTTGTGAAAGTTGAATTGTTTGTTGTATATAGCTTTATATGATAAATTGTCTGTTATAAAATTATTTTCATAAGTTTATATATGAGTATAGTGAATGAATTCATGTTAAGTATGTATTTTGTGAAGGAAATCAAATTACAGTGAATTGGTATAAATATATATATATATATATATATATATATATATATATATATATATATATATATATATCACAATTTAATATACTAAAAATGTAATTTTATTGATTGGAAATAAAACTGGTTGGGTATGTACAAACTGATTACAAATTACAAATTGAATTAACTTGACTTACTCAGAACATTTAAGAAAAGTAGAATAGTAGAAGGAGGGGCTAAGAAAGGCTTAACAGCGGTAGAGGCTAAAGATTCATCTGAGAAGGAACTCAGAGTCTTTCAAAGTCTGCCTCAATAACTAAGTTCGGTTTCCTTTTATAGAATAAGGAAAGAACTATTACAAAATTACTATTACAAAATAAATGATTACAGACAAAAGTTACTATTCATGAACAGTGCTGACTTTTTTACTATTCATTGACGCGTCTGGCAACTTTTGACAAATTGGCCATAACTTTTGACTTGAGAGATGCTTTCGGTGGAAAAGAGATGCTTTCGGTGGAAAAGACGAATCTGCTTTCGGCTGAGGGCATCTTTTGACTGGCTGCAGGGAGCAGGTGCACGTGACTGAGAAGAAATGTTAGGCAAATAGGTCCTGAGCATCCTGTAGATTGATGGTGCCATAAGGGTCATCATCTTCTTCATACTGACTGAGGGAAGCTGATGAAGAACCTGTAGAGGCTTCTTCATGTAATTCATCAATACTTTTATTTAATGCCTGGGCAATTAATTTTAACTCTTTTTCGGAACAATCTTTAAAATCAGAAATGCTACGGGAACAAGACGAACCAGTGGGACTGACTCTGGACTCTTTTGATTTTTTACTGACACTTGATTCTTTTGATTTTTGACTAGAAGGTTCTGCTGTAGAGACTGGGAGAACCTTAAGAGGAGAAGCAGGGAATTCTAACTGAACTTGACCTACAATTCTATTGACGTCAAATTTATCCCACCATTTGACAAACCATTGGCGAGTGACTAGGGGAAAAGGATCTGCCGACGGAGATGTAGGGGAAGCATTGTGACTGATTTCACTGGTGGGGTTTTGAATGATGTATTCCCATCGGAGAATCCAGGGAATCTTATATTTACTTACAAACTGAAGAAGGACTGGGACACCTACATATGCTGAATCTAATTTTTTTGTGATTGCAAAAATGATTGAGTTGAACTTTTAGGGGATCGGGAAGAAGGTCATAGGTAGAACCAAATCTCAACCACCAATGGGAAAACCAATATGGGAAATGACTTTTGAACTTATGGTCAAATTGAACAAACCAAGAATGACTATGTGACTCATTTTGATGGAGGAAAACTTTATACCAAGCTTCCATATAATCATAATAACAAAAAGAGTTATCCTAATTCGAAAGCTGCATAAGGTCAGAGGGATGTTTTCCCCATTCGGACATTTGAATAAACTGTTTAATATATAACGAATGGTAAAGAACTTTGGCTTTATCATTGTTGGCATAAATGGGTTTAATAAAAATTGACTCTGTTTCGACAAGAATGTCCTTATAATACACAAGGGATTTATAAGGAGCAAAAGGCATGAAATGCCAACCAGAAGGGAAAAATTGGGAGGTCAATTTTACTGGGTCATTTCTGGGTTTCATGTGAGGCTCAATATGAAATAAGAGATTGGTCCATCTAAGCATATACTCAGAGGGAGGATTACTGGGATTTGGGCTAGAGGCTTTAGACTGAAAAGGGTCAACTGGAATTGGGTTACTAGCTAAGGCTGAGCTATAGGGTTTGGGCATCGTCCCAAGGACAGTGAACTTGTTACTGGTTTGGTAAATTGGGTTTACTGGATGAGGAACCAAGACTCCTTTTGGCTGATTACTTGGGCCAGTAGGGCGACCCGGACCACGAGAGGTTGATGCACCGCGGATACTCATGAAGGATGCACGGTACCTGTGTTAATAAATTCCCGAGTGAGAAAATCAGGAATGGAATTGTTACTGCCTTTAATGTATTCAATATCAAAATCAAAGATACTCAAAAGGGCTTGCCATCTAGCAAAGGAGTGTTTAGAAGCTATGTTTTCAACATCTTTTTCTAACACATATTTTGCAGATTTGCAGTCAATTCGAACTAAAAAATTTTGATTTAATAAATCAATTTGAAATTTATTAATACATAATACAAGAGAAAGTATTTCTTTTTTAATAGTACTGTAATTTAACTGTGTACTATTCCATGCACCGGAATGAAAACGGACGATTTGTTCTGGGGAATCTGGAGTTAACTTTTGCTTGAGAATACCTCCGAAACAAATATCAGAGGCGTCAGTTTTAACAATTTTAAATGCAGAATCATTAGAAATACCAAGACAGGGCAATGTCTTGACGTATTTTTTGACTTGTTGGACGACAGAAGTATGAATGTCAGTCCATGGGGGAGGATTGTCTTGCAAACGCTGAAAGAGAGGTTTGCAAATTTTCCTGAGGTTTTTGTAGAACTTGCCAATATAATTGAGCGAGCCCAGAAACCTCTGCAGTTGGGTTTTATGGGTAATTTTATCTGGGAATCTGTCGGCGAATTGAATAGCTCTATCAATTGGCCGTATGAGTCCGCGATATATAATTAATCCAAGAAACCGAACTTTAGCTTGAAGCAAGCTGCATTTGGAAAGTGAAAGAACAAGTCCATTGTCTTTGACCGTTTTAAAAAATGATTTCAAGTGTTTGACGTGTTCTTCAATGGAATTGGAAAAAATGAGAATATCATCAATATATACAACAATAAAATGACTGAAAGGATTCAAAATATCATTGAGGATATTCTGGAATTCACTAGGAGCATTTTTTAAGCCAAATGCTTGGACATTCCATTCATAATAACCAAATGGAGTGGGGAATGCGGTTTTATACCTGTCTTCTGGGTGAATAGCAATTTGCCAGAAACCAGATTTGAGGTCAAATTTACTAAAGATGGTAGCATTACTTAACCGGTTAATGAGGTCATCTTTATTAGGCAGAGGATATCTAATCCACTCTAGGACCTTGTTTAATGGCTTGTAGTTGATAACTAACCTGGGAACACCTCTTTCCTTTTCTGCTTCATTGTTAACCTAAAAGGCAGGACATGACCAAGGGGATTTATTGGGTCTAATTAATTTTTTACTAAGGAGATCATTAATTTCCTTTTTACATAACTCCATTTATTCATGATTCATTTGAATAGGCCTGACCTTAGTAGGAATCAAATGTTCTTTGAATTCCTTAGCGTAAGGGAGCCTTACAACATGTTTTTTCCGATGCCAAAAGGCATTAGGAGAATCAGAACAAAGGTTGTCCTTTAAATAAGTTTTTAACTCTTCAATTTGTCCAAGAACATCTTTATTTTGAAGTTGTTCTTCTATTCTTTTGTATTTAATTTCTTCTTTTAAAAAATTTAAATGGGTGGATTTATAATTTAATAAATTTAATGATTTAGAAATGGACTCTTCTTAAATAAATTTTAAATCTCTTTCTTTTGGTTTAATAAGAAATTTAAATGTTATTCGTTCACCTAAATGTTTACAGCTTAATCCTTCATTACTGGTAGTAAATGGATATAATAAATATATAAATGGTAATCCTAAAATGATTTTATCAGTAAGATTGCGAATTAAAACAAATGATGTTTTAAAACACATATCATCTTGACAGATATGCACTTTAGGTAATTTATATTTTATTTCCATCTGACTACCATTAGCTGAATTTAATTTTTCATTAGTCTTCTTATAGTATTTGGTTGGAATAAGACCTTCCTGGATACAATTTAAATCCGCACTAGTATCAACTAAGGCGGGAAGTCGTATTGAAAAGGTTTTATCAACAACCAAATCAATGGAGATATACCATTTTTGAATGGTAATATCTTTAACTCTTTTAAGAGAAAGACCTTGAACGAATAGATCTGGTTCTTCTTTGATTCCTGAAGATTCTGGCTCATCGTGATCTTCATCACTAGAGGAGGAATCATGAACTTGAAGATTAGACTTTTGACTCTCTAAGTCTTTTCTTAAATTAGAGACTTCAATTTTTAAATTAGAGATTTCTTTTTTGAGTTTATTAACTTCTTGATTTAACTCTGGAAGGGTAACTTCTTTAACTGGGGTTTTAAATCTCTCTAGAGTTTTATTAAGGCTGAATATCGGTTTATCTTTAGCTTTAAAAATCTTGTCTTTAACTCTAGTATCTTTTGTTAATAAATCTTTTAACTGCTTAGTATATTGAACTTTAAGTTCAGGGTCAGAAATTTTACTAATTAAGTCGATTAACAAAGAGCTTTCTTCATCCTCTTTGGTAATTACACTTAATCTTTTAGTGCAACAATTTTCATTACAGTTATTAGCACAAATAGTGACTTCTTCTTCATTACTATCAGATTCATTGTTGCTGGTACTGCTTTTAGAAGAATAGGGGATGTCAGATCCATCATCATTATCTGCATTGTTTTCTATTCTCATTAACTCTAATAATTGTTCTGTATCTTCAATAGAGATATTTAACTGAGATAATTTTTGTTTTACTTTACATTCATTTTTGTAGTGGCCTTTTTGCCCACAATTGTGGCAGACGATTTTACTCTTATCATGTTTTATAGGCCTTTTATTATATTTTTTATTAATTGGTTTGGGTTTATTATAATAATCGTTTTGATTATTATCTTTTCTATGAGTATGTTTACGTTTGTGACGTATATGTGTCTTAGGATGATCAATATGTCTGTGTTTATGATTTCTTCTAGAGGGAGCAATGGGAGGCAGACCATATTGTTCACAAAATGTTCCTAACTCATATTTTGCTTTTTTCTTATCTTTACTACCTTGTTTAGCTAATTTAAAATCAATGCACATTTTTAAACCTATTTTTTGAATATAACTGATTATGTCACCATAAGTGAGATTATCATAATCAATATATCCTAAATTTTTACTCAACTCTTCTCTAACTTTATGAGCGAACAATGACGGCAAACCATTTACAAACTTTTCTTTCCAGAAAGGCTTGTTGCTATCATTTCGCAGCATAACTCTAGAGGTAAACACATCCTTGTACCACCTGAAGTCACTAAGAGTGGGACAAGTGAGATTACTGAGTTGATCGTGAATTCTTTCTATTATGTTACTAGGAGTTCCTACAAAATGTTTTATTATGGTAAAAATTAAAGTATTTACTCCATCTGGCGGACCAACACCGACATCTTCATCAAAGATGGGGTTGCCGTCATCGTCTAACTGGATAGCATGAATAATAGATAGTCTAGTATCTTCCGTGAGATGTCTTTCCCACCAAGATCTGAGAATACCTGTGAATCCACTAGCTATTAATTCAACGATTTCTAGTTGTGACAGATTATTGAATTTAGTGATATAGCTATTTGCTACCATAGACATGTGATTTAACTTGTTTAAAATTTCTTGTTCACTAAGACCATCAATGTTCCATTCATAAATTTTATTGGCTGAAACAGAGAATTGTTTATCTAGGTTTCTCTCTTCGAATTGCAGATCCGGAGGAGTAGGTCTAGAATACCAATTCCTGGTTAGACTAGTGTTTTTGACTGTTAACTTGTTTAATTGATCATTAAGATCTGGGATTGAAGTAGAATTAGAATAGTCAGTTTGACTTTCACTTTCAACTTCAGTCTCAAGTTGATCCAAAGTAGAAACAGTACCACTTGGACCAGGTTCAGTTTTTAGTTTTTTCAATAACTTGTCAATAGATTTAATTAGGTTGCTATCATCATTAGGTAAACCTAATTTACTTCTATTTCCAGGTAAGTTAATCAAAGGATGTTCAATTTTTGTATCTGGTTTTTTAATACTCGTTTCTTCAAATTTCTCTTCAATTCTATCAAGCTGTCTTCCAACAGTTGCAAAATATTGATTACTAAAATTTAATTGTTCAATAATTTTTTTATCATCTTTATTGCCATCAGAAATTTTAAAGGGACTGGCAACAACAGATGTGTTCTTAACTGGGATAAGGATCGTTTCTAGCGGAGGATGACTAGAACAGACCTTAGACTTATCTTCTTTTACCCATTGACTTTTTGTTATAACATTACACTTACTTTGGTATTGATCATACCAGTTGGTATTGATCATACCAGTCGTAAAAGGTAATGTTTATTTTTTCATTTTTTATGAATCGTTTCCATCTATTAACAATTTTATCTCGCTCCTTTTCTGTTGGGTGGTTTGAACGAAATAAATGTCTTTTATTTTTATTATTTTTAGAATTAAAATCCTGTACAAGATTATCCCATTCAATAATAAAATCTTTTTTAATAACTCTTAACTGATTGTTAATCGGAATTTCAAAATCAGACTGAGTGGGAAGCTCAGAAGGAGTAGGAGAGGAAGAACTTTCTTCTTCTACTAGATCCTTTTGAGTATAACATGGGTGACTAGCTTGACCTTGATTTAAAATACCTTTTAATTTAAGATCTCTTAAAGAAGGGTTATTAAGAATTTCAGTGTCTCTTCTTGAAGATGCTATTGTACTAGCAGAGTCTTCAATAATAATCGGTCTTTTACTGCGTTCAAAACTTATTTTTACGGTTCCATCTGAAAATTGTCTAACATTTTCAACGTTTATTAGATTGTTAACTACATATTGTTCAGGTATTTTACTAGGTAAAGTCCATTGACTAGGGAGAGTAATATCTTTCCAGAGAATGGTTCTCGGGATTTGAATATTAGCATCACTAGTCGAACTTTGAATTAAGACAGTTTGATCTTTCGGACTTTTATTGAGAGCATGAACGTTTAAGTTAGTTTTCATGGTCTTATAATAAATTCGGTAAATCAAAGCTATCGGCTGAGAACCCTCAATCATTTGAGTAATTTCTCCAGCAGTTTTAATATTTAATGTCAAGGCTTTTAATAAATTTTTATCACTTAGGCTCAATGTGAAATCAGGAAAGCAATTGAAATGGATAGGTCAATTATGCAGACTAGATTCCATTGCGCCGATCATGCTAGGATAATAATTCAAGAATCGTGCATCTCTAAGATAGAGATAAATACTTGAATTAATTCCTTTAATGTTTAATAGTTTAACAGCTACTTGAAGTAATCCAATGTGAATAAAATTATAACCTTTCTTTTTATGTTTTTTGATGACTTCGGGATCCAAAAGACTGCAATTTTCGTATTCTTTATTAATGGCATAAACCTTTTCAACAGTTTTGACATTATAATCTGTTTTAAAATTGTCCAAAAATGTTGACTGATAAATTTCCTTAGGGGAGACCCTAGGTATATTCCAATTGTGCAATGCTTGACTGATATTTTCATAACTGTGAGTTTCCTGGTTAACTATGTCTGGGACAGGAGGCAATATTGACCGGTTACTAGTTGAGGAGTTAGATCTAAACAATCTATTCATTTTTAACAGGTTCAAAATAAATTTTTATTCATTATTCTTCCATTCATACCCTATTACCTTAAGCAGACTCATACCTATGTTCAAAAACCAACACTGCTCACCCAAGAGACTTACAAAGGTTTGACACGAACAAGGTGGACTACACTAAATCAGGTGACTTTGGAATAATGATAAAAGAGAAATTTTGAAAACGGTTGAAGATGAACAGTTGTAAATATCTTACTGGCAACTAGAACATGGCTCTGAGCCATGTTGTTTGCCATGTTGTTTCAGTTCAAGGCAAAAACTACTGTTGCTAACTCCAGGTCATGAGTCGGATAACCCTTCTCATAATCCTTCAGCTGACGTGAAGCGTACGCAATGACCTTCCCATGCTGCATCAGTACACAGCCAAGACCCTTGTGTGACGCATCATTATACACTACAAATCCTCCCGTGTTGTCTGGTAAAGCCAACACAGGTGCTTGACTAAGCCTTTTCTTCAATTCCATGAAACTCTCTTCACATTTCTCCGTCCAAACGAACTTCACCGTCTTTCTAGTAAGGTTGGTCAACGGCGATGCTATCTTTGAAAAATCTTGGATGAATCTTCGATAGTATCCTGCTAATCCCAAGAAACTCCTAATTTATGTCGGCGTCTTTGGCTGTTCCCAGTTGATAACTACTTCTACTTTTGCTGGATCCATCGAAACACCATCCTTGTTGATAACGTGACCCAAAAACTGCACTCTCTGCAACCAAAACTCACACTTGGAGAACTTTGCATACAACTTCTCCCTCCTTATCGTCTCCAACACTATCCTTAGATGTTTAGCGTGCTCTTCCTCTGTCTCTGAATATACCAGAATGTCATCGATGAACACGACAACAAACTTATCCAAATATTGTTTAAACACTATGTTCGTCACGTCTATTAATGCTGCTGGCGCATTCGTCAATCCAAAAGACATTACGAGAAACTCAAAGTGTCCATACCGAGTTCTAAATGTCGTCTTTGTAACGTCCTCCTACCTCACCTTCAGTTAGGATAACTGGTCCTCAAGTCTATTTTTTAAAAGTATTTCGCCCCCTTCAACTGATCAAACAAATCATCGATCTTGGGCAACGAGTACTTGTTCTTAATGGTAACATTGTTTAACTCTCGGTAGTTGATACAAAGCCTTAATGACCCATCCTTCTTCTTTACGAATAAGACTGGTGCTCCCCACAGTGATACGCTCGGTCGAATGTACCCTTTATCTAACAACTCTTGTAGTTGAACCATCAGTTCCTTCATTTCTACCGGATCCATATGATACGGCGCTTTGTATACCGGTGATGTCCCTGGTGCCAAATCTATAACAAACTCTATCTCCCTATCTGGTGGCAATCCCGAATCTCATCTGGGAAGACATCAACGAATTCCCTTACAATAGGTATCTGACCCTGTTCGCCCTCGACTCTTCGGGTATCGACAACGTGAGCCAAATAATCTATACAACCCTTCCTAAGCAACTTCTTTGCTTACACCATCGTCAGACAACAAGATTGTCTCGACGATTTACTGCCATGAAATACCACCTTTGACTTATTCGGAGTCTTTAGGTGTACGCACTTTTTATTACAGTCAATGACTGCTCCGTGACTTGATAACCAATCCATCCCGAGGATTACATCAAACTCTCCAAGACGAATCAGTATCAAACTCTCCAAGGCCTTCTCAATTTCCTTCATCCACGTCTGGGCCTCTATTGGGTCTGCTGTTCCTCTAAACTCCGGCGGTCCTACTACCTTGAAGTCCTTAAAGTTGGCTAGTTGGTTTCCCGCCTGATTTCCTGCAGGTTGAGCTAGATTCCTCATAGCTTCGGTCATCATGTTGATAAAGTCTTGCATTTGGTTTTGTTGAGCTCCCGCTGCATTATTAACTGACTCTTCGATCTCTTGGTTCCTTAGTACATGTCTGGACGGCATTATCTAATGAAACAAAATTCTAACACGTTACTCGAGTTTTATTTTCATATAAGTACTTAGCATGTATTACGCTACTGTATTCGAACAATCACATGATCATTATGTGAGAGTTTTAAAATTACCAAGATTTGGAAGTCTTTCTCCCTGATTAGTGGGTTAAGTTTGCTTTAAAAAAAATTCAATTCAGTCTACTGGATTCACATAACATTAAATAGATAATTTACTATTTAAATTTTCCAACACATATCATAATAACTCATTTATATAAATATAGCAATCTTCGGTGTCTTATATGTTCAATACATGTATATTTTTATAAATGCTACTATCCTATTTTAAACACAAAAGATGGGATTAATTCAAAATGATACTTCCCTACAAACGCAAATAGGGATACTACCTAACTACCTACTACCTCACACCTGCTGAGGTTTACATCAACATAAAACCCTATTACACAAAAGGGGTACTAATGCATCTATCTACAACTGGTCCCATAGCATAATCATCACTGGTGGCCCTGCTAGGTCACCTGAACAGGATCTTAGGGAAACTACCCCTCCATAACTTTACGCCAAACGGATCGACTCGACTCCCCTATCTCCACGTGAGGCCTAACACTCAATCCCTTATGGCTCCGGAAGGCTGCATCAAGCGCTACCCCTAGTGTCTCTATCCTGGTATCTTTCGCTAGTAGCTAACCTTCCAACTGGTCGAGTCTCTTAGCTACAGTATAAAATGCCTCCGCCACGCGAATCTTATCTACAATCTCGTCGTCAAACTCACCCCGCATCGCCAGATGCTCTATGCTCAGCTCTCTGAACTTTGCCTTTTCATGCTCTAGCTGTACCCTCAGCATCCCAACTTGCAACTCTGACTCATCCAACTTTCCCTTTTGTTCGACTACCTCCATATGGGCTTGATAAGCCTCCTCCTTGTATTGACCTTCTGTGAACTGGAGTGTGTGGTTTTCAACCTCTAGTTCTCCTACTCTGCCTTCAAATTGACTGATTCTCCTCAACAAATCCCCTGTCTGAGGACCCTGAAGGGCTTTTTTCGTGACCTCACGCTCAATGAGCTCTTGCTCCACTGAGTGACTGCCCTGGTGTTCTTCAGACATCCTACAAACACCATAAATAAAACCAACATCAGTACCATAATAAAATATATTCATTGATAAAATGAAATAATATTTTATTACGTCCAACACATACTTGATGAATTTCCACAATCCATCTCCTAACGTACTCTATAAGAGTTTCCTACTAAGGTTATAACCTAGGTTTCACATTCCTAATGTTTATAAGCTACGGCTTTGATACCAACCTGTGACACCCTCTAATCCAGGTTCTCTAACTTCGGATTTGGTGCTCACGATCTATCATCATCATAAGCAATTCTATAACTATTACGAAATAATAAATATACATTGTTCATTATAATAAAGTTCCATAACATGGTCCCAATGTCTTCTTAACCTTAACTTAAACACACCATTTATATTACAAAAAGTTTACATAAGAAACCCCATCAGATAATAATAATTAACATTCATTCTAAACTATTCCTGGATCTTGCCCTTGCCTTTGTCTTTCGTATTGGATCCTTCAGGCTTAACTGAAATAAATGTCATGATATAGCAAGGGTAAGCAACTAATTTGATTAGCAAGTTTATATACAAGGGAGATATATCATGACTAGAAAGAGGTTTTGTTTTCAATGTTCAACAATAGTATAAGATTGTGAAGGAACATGAATTAATAGTCAACAATTGGATATTCGAATAATTGGATAACGTGAACTGAGTGGTTTTGAAATAACCATGAATATTTGCTAAGGTTCTCAATCATTTAAATTGAACCTCTTAATAAGCTTTGGTATTCAAGGGGATCAGCCTTTCATACCCCGTGATTTATGCATAAACACTTAATATTCCGGCATCGATATCATGCCTTAATCAAATTCGTCCTTTTCTTAGTCAAGAGTTCTTATCATATCATTTTAATAAGAACAGCTTTTTAAAACACATTTGATTTAACAAATTTAAACATGCTTGATCTAGCTGATACAATTAGCATAGATCTAGCTCATAAACAATTCATAAATGAAAGAACTTTAATTTAATTCACAGTTCAATAATAATAGAACATGAATTCAATTGCACTAAGTGCGAGTTTCAATAATCAATATAGATGTGAATAATCATCAATAATTATTCACTAACATGCTTTGAAAATAATAACTCGAGTTTGAGTTAGGAGACTTGCCTCGTTTGTAGGTTACGGCTACGCAATTAAATTCTATCCGCTGGGTAGTTTAATTATCTTCCTTTGAGAGACCTATAGTTAATCTTTCAATTAGCCATAGCATAACATTAGACTATGTAATCACATAGATATTATATATTATATTTAGTTCTTAGAAATATTGTCATGCCTCGATAATGTTACTATTAAATAACAATACATTTAATTCACCTAATATTATTAATATTGATAATATTTAATTCACCTCTTAGTATTATTAATTCACTAATAATACTTTTATTCGCTTACTAATATTATTAACATCTTATTAATATTTTAATACTTTACTAATATTATTAATCTTCTTAATAATATTTTAATTATGCATTAATATTATTACATTAATAATATCTTACTTATATTTTAGTATCATTAATCAATTAATAATACCTTATTCATTTACTAATAGTATTAATATTTTAATAATATTTTATTCATTTACTAATGTTATTAATTATTTAATAATATTTTATTCCGTTACTAATGGTATTATATTTTTAATAATATTTTATTTAATCTCAAATATTATTATTTACTTAATAATATTTTAATCTAATTTAATAATACATTAATCATTTACTAATGCTTAAATCAAATACTATTAACCATTTAATAATATTTTAATGAAGTTTTAATCTTAATATTTGTATTTACTTAACAATATCATATATTAATATCATAATAATATTTATAACAATTTATTGGATTAATAAACAATTTATTCTAATTGCTCGCCCTTTATTAAACCTCTTATTTAATATCCATAAAAGGTCATAAATAAAATTTCTTATTATAAATTATCAAAATGCCCTAAAATAGTCATAATATTATATATTAAGAGTATTCAAGTATTAAAATCACATTTTTCTTATTTAAGATATCATTTAACAATTTATTTCTATTTATTCATAAATTAATCATTTTTAGGAAAAATAGCAAACTGATTCCAAAAATTCTCATTTCCTGGATTTGGACAGTATGTGCACAAAAAATTATCCCCAATTTTTTTTTGGAATTTTAGAAAATGATTTACTAATTTTAAAGTGCACAAAACACTCGTATCTTGCTTCATTTTTCATAAATTGAATTCTACTCAGAAAAATCTGAAATGTTCAGGGTATACTCTCATAACATATATGAACCTACTGTAAACATTTCGGAATTTTTCAGAGTCCTTGACGGAAATAGCCATTACACACAACCTATAAATCAGAACGTGTCCGTTCTTTTTCCTACATGTAGATAACTTCTCAAGGCACCTCTGTGATTTTTCCCAGATTTTTAAAAGACATGCAACTATCTGAAATAGTCCCGAGAAAAATGGGAACAATAACTATTTTAGGATTTTGAACCCTTAACATTCAAAGTGTTCTATTTTGGCGGAAACAACCCCAAAGGTTTCAAAACTTGCTAGATTTATGTTCTACCACTTGGGTTTCCTAGATAACTCATGTATCTAGCACCCCCCTTTGAAGGATCACAAATCCAAGTTGGAAAACTTGAGTTACACAAGATTTAGTGTAAGAAAAACAAGAGTTTCACCCTTGAAGAACATATGCTCATTTTCTTCCTCTAAGCCTTTGATCTAACACTCAAGATACTTAGTTCCATACATGATGATATGTAGAACTAAGGTATCTTGAGTATTTGATCATAACCCCAACAAAACTCAAGCTATAAAATAAAGTAGAAGAAGAAGGTAAAGGTTAGGTTATACCTTGATTTAGTGGCAACCTTCCTTGATTTATCAAAGTAAGTAATGAACTTAGGATGCATGAACAAACTAGCACACCTCTCCCTCTCTTGCTATAACCGAACCCTCTCTCTCTTTTCGCTCTCTTGAACTTTGCTAGCTTGGGAGAAAAAGATAGAAGAAGAAGGTTGAGATAAAATGAATGTCTAGCAAAATGAGTGAGTGATGTAACTATTATCCCCCATATTTTTAGTGTTCCAAGGATAAAAGACTACGCCTTATCTATTCAATTAGCCTAATCATGTGATTAAAGGTGCTTAACAAATTTGTAACTAATGAGATCTTAACAAACATGTACTTGTGTGTAAGAGTTACTAATTATGGACATTGTTTAGCTTAATTGGTTGCCATAAAAGGCCTTAAGTGTCCGGTCCCTCTAGCCCATTATATCTTCTAATTTGCTTTTATTTTAATACACAAATTGATTAACCAAAAGTCTAATATATCCTTAATCAAGTGGGCTAAGTATTGGTTGGCCTTTTATTTCCTTTGGGCTCCCTCCATAATGTTGGGTTTGTAATATTTATGAACGCAATCAAATTGTACAAAATAAGCTGAAACGTGATAAACAAGAGTTTTAAAATTTTACAAACCATATACCCGGATCACCCTTTACGCACAATTATTAATTAAACAAAAATATGAAGAACAAAAATCATACCCTTGAAGATTTCAGCTTCCTCAGGTACAAGTTCAATTCCAATCTTTTTCGCGTTCAACTTGAATCCACCGGGTTTGGTTCATTCCTTTAAGCAACGTTAGCCAGCCAAGTGTTTGCCCTCTAGAGGTGATCCACCAAGGAAGAAGAAATATTCAAGAAGAATGATGGTTGGCTAAACCCTAATTTTCTATCTCTATAGAAAAAGAACGTACTCTCCAACTATTGAAATTACGTATATCTGATATATGATATAAGACTCCTCTTATAAAGATATCAGGTAATCTTATTTAATTAAAATAAGGTTTTATTTATTTAATTAAACTCTTTTAATGAAATGGGCTCCCTAATCTTATTAGGGATAATTAATTAAACTCCTTTAACTAATTTTTCTTCCTAATCCTATTAGGAATAAATAAGAGTACTTATATTAAATTAATTCCTAAACTCTTTTAGAAATTAAAATAATAATAATTGTAATAATATTAATAAGACTCCTCTTATTAATTTATATTTAATATTTCTAAAATATTAAATAATAAATATTAAGCTATTTAATTTATTCTATCACCATAGATTAAATTAAATATACTTAATATATTATTACGATTATGCCATTAACTTCTTAAATAATTATTCTTCCTTTTATGTTGTGACCCTTTAGGTTCTCCATATTAAATCGGTTGTGAATAAATAAATTAGAACAATTCTAATCTTATTTAAATAAATAAACTAAACGATTAATTTATTTAAATAAATAATATTTATTCTACAATAGGGATAAGCCTCCCTAGCGATCAACGACTTTCCAGATAATATAAATTTCAACATTAATTATAAAAGAACTTTTGAGTTAATAATTACCATACAATTCAATCCTTCCATCATACAATATCCCAATTAAATATAAGGCATTGAATTACTGTCAAGTCTTATTTTATTTAATTATATGTATTTCGACTCTTAAATGCACAACTCCAAATAATACAAATTAGAAACTCCTTTCTAATTTCATTCTGCCTTGGCCAAGGACTACTGGGTTGTCATTTATCGAATCACATATGGCATTTCTCTTATTTTACTAGAAGCGGTAGATTCTTTATTGATCATACATTATCTCCATGTACGACTTATTATACCCAAGCATACCCTTTGATATACCCTAAGGGTCGTAAGGAATAAGTCAAAGTATAACTCATCATACACAAGATGCTATGATGATCTCAAGTCCAAGGATCACTTGTACTACTATCACTACATGAATTCCTATTGACAGGCAAGCAAAACTCCATTAGGTATTCCTTAGCGAGTCACGTTCAGTGAACTTATTCTCTAATAAGCACACCTGCATACTTGCTTTAGTGTCTCCATATAAATGTTCATGAAATCAATCATCCTCATCCAATGAGCAAGCAACGTATGAACCAATCTATTCGGATTCACTAATCCCTAATTTAGTAATCTAACGACTGGGAACTATTTTAGTTTTAAGCTTTCTAAGAATTTAGATCTCATTAGAATGATCATCATCATTATTCTAAAAGCATTGCTTAAAGCTATAGGTTTATCACATATTATAAAATAGCATCATGTAGGTAATTAAAAGACATTAATAAATTAATACTTTTTATTAATAAATGAATAAGATTGTTACAAAGTATATGCTTTATCATCAAACATGATTGGCTTGTGTGTATACTACTTTCAATCTCCCACTTGCAATAAAGTCAATCGTCCATGGTATCTCATACCCTTCTTCTCTAAGTGACAATTATCCTGCTGTTGGATAAGCTTTAGTTAATGGATATGTAATGTTGTTCTTGAGAGTTCACTATCTCTATAGTGATTTTCCATCTTTCAATTATTCTTATAATCAAATGAAAGTGCCACAACACATGTTTAGATCCAAGATGAGACGTAGGAACTATTCCTAGTTCTGTAATGAACTTTTTATCCAAATAATCAACTTGTAGCTTCATTTATAGCTATATATACTTTGTCTTTATCACTAAACCAGCAACTCTTTGCTGTTTGAAACCTTTCCAATTCACTGCACCACCATTCAAGGTAACCCTTTACCTTAAAGTTTTTTTCTATCATCTTGGTTTGTCTAAAAAAACTTGAGTTTGTTAAGCCCTCTAGTTTTAATTTAGACCCACCATGAATATGATCACATCCTTAGTGCCGATTAAGTACTTTAAGATATTTTTCACTGACTCACAGTGAACTTCTCCAGAATAAGACTGATCATCATCAGGTCTCGTATATTTCATTGTATACATGATTGTCACTCATGTGATCTCTCTTTTTAGGAGTCTATGGGGACTATTAAGAGAGATACACTCCATGGCTCATCAACATGAGACATCTTTTCGAGTTTGCCATGCTAAACGACTTTAGCATCAAATGAATATACATTACTTAGGTTAAGTCGAGCATCCTCTTGAATCTATCTATATAGATTTTATCCCAAATTAAAATGCTCTTCCCAAATTATTCATGGAGGAATGTTTAGACAACTTTATCTTTACTGATTGTAACATTGGTATGTCATTCCTTATCCGTAATATATCAACATATAATACCAAGAATGTCACGACGCTCCCACTGACCCATTTGTACATACTAGGTTCATTCTTGTTTTTGATAAAATCAAATTTTTTTGATTGTCTCATCAAAATGAATGCTCCATATTTAAGAAACTTGCTTTAATCTATTTCTCTGAGTGTCTACAACTCTTACCTCATCGTATGTAACTGGATCATCCTCTTCTATGATACGTACCTCATCATCATCATCCATGATGAATCCATACCTCCCAGGTATCTTTGGTACTGTAACAATCCAAATTATTAATTAATATTTAAATATTTATTGAATTATATAAATATTTGATGGATGTGTTTATCATTGAATAAGTATTTTTTTAATTGATTTGATGTGATTTGATTATTTATTTGTTTAATAAATAATTAATGAGCTAAGGAGAGTAATTATTTTGAAATAGTAATCTAATTTAATTTATTTATTAATTTAGAGAGTTTATAATGATTAAATAAATTATTATATTATGCAGTGGATTGTTATTAGAATTAATTATATTAAGTATGAAAACTTAATTAATTAGAAGTGTGACAAATAACTATATTATAAGTAGTTATTAAAATAAAAAAGTAGTTTTAATTTATTTTGCCAAACAAGGCTTAAATATATTAATTCTTTAATTTTAAAGAGTTTTGCCAAACGAAGCCTTATGACTTTTGGAGTTCTTTTGAATTTTAAAATATTATATAAATTATATAAAAAAAATAATGAATAAAATATATTTATAACCTATACGTTATATTTGGTAACTGATATTATTTAATCGGGCTTATTATGGCCATTTACGATTGGTTACCAGTGGTTTTGTTTACGCATTCTAAGTGTTTGCTAAGCCTAAGAAGAAAATCACAGAGAATTTGAGAGAGAGAGAGAGAGATTTTAAGAGAGAGAAGCAACAAGAGAAGGTTCTGAATTCTTATTGTCAGTGATTAGCAAGGGTTTCTAAAGAGACAAAAGGGCACGTGGAGTGCAGATAGCTGTAAGCTGTTAAACTGTTATTGGTAAACAACGATCAAGGTAAGTCTTTCGGTTCCTATTTTCTACGTGGACTTGATGAACTGTTTTAAATTGCATGATATGTTATATATGTTGAAATCATGAAATGTTAAAGTCAATATATGACTGAATTATTTTGGCTAAAGAATGATGATTGAGTAAGGAACTCAATCTTGATATTTGCTATATAAATTAAAAGCATGTATGCCATGTTACTTTAATGAGATATATATCGAGCATGTTATTATATGCTATGTGATGCATGAAAACTGTTAGATTTTGATGGGCTGTCGAGCTCACTCTTGCAAATAACCACTTTTGCAGGTTAAGGAATTAAGGTAAGGATATGTGCTAAGTGAGTTATAGAGATCCATATTCCCGAAGATTACTTATGTTTTATGAGAAATGTATTTCATATTTTGAACGTAACATGTTGTTGAATTGTAAGTTGAGCTATCCAATGTATATGGATATGTAGTTATGATGTAAGACTTTGTATAGTCATTTTGTTGTAACGATTCAGGATATAAGATTGAATCAAAGAGATGTAATGTAAAGGTTGCGATTCAGGGCAAGAAAGAAGGAAATATATAAATGTTTTAAATATTCCGCAATTTTATTAAGTTTAACATCGCATAATGACGTAAAATTTGAGATTTAGTGTATGGTTAACGACCGAAGTTGAGATTTAAATTGTATGAATTTTGGGGTCGTTACAGATGTTATTAGAGCTGATAGGTTTGAAATCTTAGGTAAGCGTACCTTAGGCTATAACCTTAGAGAAGAGATGTGAAGATAATGAACGAATAAGCTCAAATAGAGTTTGAACAATAAGGGATTAAAACTTGCGTGAAAGGATTCAAAGAAGTATCTCGCAGAGTTATAAGGAATATGAATGTGGGGTTACCCAACTCCAATAATAAGGATGTAAGATGATAATAAATAGACAGTGTCTATAAGAAGAGTGATAAAGAAGTTAAGAATAGAGAGTTATATCTACGTATGGTGTAATTGTACTCTTTAGTAGTTGATGTATTGTATTTGGGATAAACGATTCCTTCATAGAGCGGAGGTATATACGAACTAGTAACTCGAAACTTAGTTTGTTGGTTGTTTATGGGAAACCACTCAGCGTACCATATTGAAAATGTTAGAGACTCGATGTGTACCAAGTGTATAACTCGAATGAAATGTTGAGCGACGTAAATGAAGTTAGAAATTCTTAAAGGAAGAATTGTTATATAAACAAGAAGATTCAAGGAAGAATCTTGAAGAGATATAAAGATAAGAAATGAGAGTTTCCTAACTCCAATAGCCAAGATAACGAATAATGTCAAAAGTGATGAGAAAGGGAAAGAATGAGGATCGTAAAACAAAACGATCACGAGTTAACAAAATAATTTTAAGAGAGATGATTATAGAATAAGATCATGACGTGATCAGTTTAAGTTATAAAAGAAATATGTATATAATGTTTAAATGATTATAACTTGATGCTATGAAGATAATGTACTATGAAATAGTATTAGATAAACTCGCGAGGAGTTATAAGTGATGTGATACGAGGAATTCGTATCGAGCAAAGAGCAAGTTATAAGTAAGATAGGGTAAGGAGAGATTTCAATTGAGGACTCCTGTGATGGCTGAGTTGTACAAATATTTGTATGGGCGAGGGTTTTGTGCTTGCACTCAGTTTATCTCATTGATAATCATTGGAATGTTTGTGTCGCGCTATTTGCTATATGCCTGTTGAAAAGGTGATTCATTTCTCATGTGTATAACAGATAGGTAGAGTTTAGTTAGAGAATATCATAAGGTTAAGTGCGAGTTCTTAAAACTCATACTTATGGTAGTTTCGTGACTCATAATTATATAGTATATTTTTGAACCCCTCAGCGAATGGACGCCTATGGTCTGACTAGGATAAGTTCTTAAACTCGTATGATTGTGGTAAGTTCCTGAACTCATAACGTGTGGAAAGTTTGACGAACTGGGTATAGATAAGTGTAAATGGAGTATTGAGGATGATAGGAATATATAGACCTATTAAGCAATGGATCATTATAAAAAGTGGAGTTGATGGTGGAAGCATAGGTATTCTAAATCTACTAGCTATGCTAGACTTTCAAAATTTATTGACTTCGTGCTGATGTTTACACTTTTATTTTCTTGAAAAACATTGGATCAAATGATGGAACCAATGAGTTTTAACAACAATACTGTTATTCGTATGTCTATGCTAATTACTTTGGCGAGACAAAAATGATTTGCAATATATTAAAATGTATTTTATATCATTAATGCATCATATAACCTGGTGCAAAGATGATAAAAATGATGGAGTCGTCAATGCAATATTACCTAGTACTGGATGTGATCTAAGTATCGTCAACCCACTATGTATGATGTAGTATGATAAAATCACCAAATGACAGAATCCTCAACGGACTGTAAATATAGTGCAGTATCATGACGTCATAAAAAGATTTTTTTGAGATTTCTTTAAGATATAGAATACATATATATGTATGTATATGTATATTTTGGTTGATGTCCGAATTGTTGTAGAGGTCAATGCTATTTGATTCAGCTAAACAAACATTAAAAAATGTTCATGAAATTCAAACGTTCATTGAAAAGTTATGCCAAACCAAATTGTATTTTGTGCGAATTCAATGTTTAAAAGCTGAGGTGAACAACCCTATTATTAGGGTTGCACTTAGTTTTATACTTTGTGCTGAAATGTTTGTGCACAAAACATTGTAACGAAGGGCTTAACACCCTAAGTACCGAGCGTAGCGCATATAGTCGTTACAAAACACTACTTGGCGACCCAACGTAGTGGTACAATAGGCTGGCCACCTAGTGACGTAAGGAGGGTGTTTTCATTTCTTTGTGATTGATAAACACTTTAGTTTGCAGTATGAAGGATTGAGTTGAAGTACTAGTAACCGAGAATAGAGTTCACGGTCTTGTGAGCCCCTCAGCATGATTTGGAATCTTTTAATTCCTGAGTTTATTCATACTACTTCTCAATTATTGAACAATTGTGGAAGATT